>CM042252.1:4451858-4774358 GCA_023566225.1 Romanogobio albipinnatus | reverse complement strand
TCTTTCCCATTCTGACATTCAGTTTGGAGTTCAGGAGATTGTCTTGACCAGGACCACACCCCTAAATGCATTGAAGCAACTGCCATGTGATTGGTTGATTAGATAAATGCATTAATGAGAAATTGAACAGGTGTTCCTAATAATCCTTTAGGTGAGTGTACATTCACACACACACACACACACACACACACACACTCATTTTATAAAGCGTGGAAAACGCCATACAACATGTAACGCCTATGATGAAGTCTAAAGTGAGAACTGTTGTGCCTGACTGACCGATCTCATCTTTGCCCATGTCTCTGAGTTTGTCCACCGTGAGCTTCTTCTCCTCCATTCGGGCCAGCAAAGACGGAGGAAGCACGCTGAACTGCCGCAGCGGGTGGGCCCAGCCCCACAGACGCTTGTCAATCACTTTACACAGGTTCAGCAGGCGGTAGGTCATGGCCGGCCAGCGCTTCCTCAGAGCGATCTCAAACAGAGCCCGCACGATACGAGCAGCATTCTGCACAAAAAGACAAAGACTCTCAATCACACAATCAAGGCCATCAAGTGGACCAGCGGATGACACGATGGCGGTCTTGGACTACACACATGCTGCTCCCATCCAGATATTTTTATGTGAGGTTTGGGAAATCGTGTAAAAATGCTGGATGGAAACATTGAGATGTGCATGGAAACATATGCATTCAATAGAGAGGCATTTTTTATCCAATAAGAAGACAAAGTATGATGGAAACACATTGAGCGAATAAATCCCTCGATGCGAAACGAACTCTCTCTAATTATGCCATGCTAACTCAAAATGATGAGAGTAAAAGGTCAAAACTGACAAAGCAATTTACATAACGTCCAGATACATCAAGTCATATAGTAAGATATGAAGTCATAATTATTAACTTTCTATCTCAATTTCAACTGTAATGTTATTAGTATATCAGTATTTTATAATATTGGTATATTAGTGCAGTGTTTCCCAACCTTTTTTCAGTCATGGCACCCTTTGAAAATGTTCTCCATTTTGTGGCACGCCCTCGCATACGTTACGCTAGGGGTGTAACGGTACAGATTGCTCACGGTTCGGTTTGTATCACGGTTTTAGGTTCACGGAAAAAATAAAAATAAAGAAAATAATAAGAACAAATCATTTAAATACAAGCAGCTACTATTGAGCAAAGATACTAGTAAAATAAACTATGCTTTTCAGGTTTTTCAGGTACGTCTAACATTAGTTTTCAGGTACAGAAAATGATCAAATGAAAAATAACATTGCATATTTGACTGTATAAATGAAAGATTAATCCTTTTAAACTTACAAAAGCTATTCAATCAAGAGCAGTGAGTGATGTCCTTGTCTTTTGTTGTTAGACATTAAACAGACAGCAGTAAAGGCTACTGCCCCTTTAAGACCTAATGCACGGATATGCGTCGTCTTTCTCGACTGTATAAAGCTCACTTAAGGCATTTACAGACTAGGATACTCATCAAGATGGACATGTTGACATGCGTTTTGTGTGAGTTTGTCCGTTCAAGAGCAAGACTTGTTGAAAGAGAACTCAATATTTGCGCGCTGTGAGACGTGTGTGCGCTTTCGGATGAGTGCACAGACACATTTTCTCACAGCGCGAGCGACTTCTCATTCGCGTCTTCTGGCACGTCACCCGGGTGATGACGGCGAAAATGACTGGTCATATTCGAACATACAGCAGCGCTCGCATGCATTGAACAAAGTTTACAAAGAGAGAATTATTTAAAAAATATGAAGAAGAAAAAAAAAGGACTTTTACACGGCACCCCGGTTGGGAAACACTGTATTAGTATATGACCTGTGGGCATCTCGACTATGTGCAATTTTTTGTGATTTTTTCATTTTCTCTCATGATTTTGACTTCTCATAATGATGGAGTATATGACTTATGTAAATAGTTTTTGTCATAATTTCTTTAGCATGATATTATTATATATGACTTAGTATCAACTTTTCATGCCGTTCTCACATGGTGGACCAGTTTACTAGCGATAGTAACAACTTGGGTTTTTGTCTCATTGACTTGCATGCGATTCCTTTAAACAGGCTTTTATAATGAGATAATTTCAAGAGCTTTTTGTTGGACATGCAAACACCCCATTGTCACCTAATTATGAATCATTTATTGCATAACTAAGAAATGTGTGTTAATAAGGGGAGAAATAAAGTGAGCGGTATCTTGGCGGTGGACAGCTTGTCTAATGCAAGACTCATTTTAAACAGATTTGTCATATGCAATTCTCTTCTTATGGGATACAGCTTTTTAAAGGGCTCTTTTAAATTTAGTTCATTATCTAGAACACATTTTATGGAATGACTAATGTGGGCTTGCTTTGACTGCTGTCGGTGTAAATCATGAGATATGTTTGATGGTGGAGTGTGAGTTATGCTCAGATGGCTTAGAGAATCCAACATTACTTTGATCTATAAGGTGCACGTTTACTCATAGATCTGACCGCTATGATGGACTGATCTGGTGCGTCACTGATTGATTGAGCAGAAATGGACGACCGCTAGAGGAGGTGGAGGACAAACACCTGCTGACCCAGATGCTGCTGTTTAACAAGCCACGAGAGCAACCGAAGCCTTTCATCCGACACCCGTCCGTATGGATGAGCACCAGTAGGACGGTCCCCATCATCCAATTCACAACACTCGATCCGTTGCGAAGCGGCATGAGAATCTTTAGGGTCAGAGGCGAAAAAATTATAATTTTTCGTTTTTTTTTAGGAGTGCTTGCTAATATCACTACTTAATATCTAGTGAAATAAATGTATACTAAATGCCCCAAAAATACACAAATGTATACATTTATGTTTTCCAGTTTAAAGGTGCGTGCAAATTTTCTGTTGTTCTGCAAATTTTCATAGGCAAAATCCACACTGTAAGCCCTAACACTCAAAATAATCATTTGATTTGAGTAGAGCCAACTTAAATTTAACAAGTTAGCTCAAGAGTATTTAGAACTTTATTTTTCTTTGAAGTTGTGAATCTTCAGGGTTGTGCGGTCAGAGGTGAAAAACTAACTCTTAATTACTTTAAATTGTGTAATATTTAGTTACACAATAGTGTTTTGAGTGCTTGAGTAAACTAATATCACTACTGAAAATACATTGAAATAGATATATTGTGTACATTTATGTTTTCTAGTTTAACGGTGCGCTCACATTTTCCATGGGGTAACCCTCCAAATAATTAATTGGTTTGAGTAGAACCAACTTAAATTTAACAATTTAGTCCAATAAAATTAACTTTAATGAGCATTTAGAACTTTCTTTTTCTTTTAAGTTAAAAAACGGACACATTTTAAGAATTGTTTCAGTGCATTGAGTTCTATGAACTTGTTTCTTTTCATTTAGACACACTTAAGTTGAACTGAAACTGGGCTAGGATTTCCATTTCCCAGCATGCTTTGCCATGACACTCAAAAGGGAAAGTAAATGCTAAAATGAAGTATTATATAATGTTTTTTTGTGTGCTAGATTAATGTTAAGTGGGAGATTTAGTAGTGTTTAATGTATAGCTATGCGAGTTTCTGTTATGTGGGTTTTTTGGAGGGTTGCCATCATGTTGACGAGTGGAGCATGAGCTTGCTTTGAGAACAGATTTATTGTTTAACTGTTCTATAATGCCGTACTCATTCAGCAATTGCAATGCTATGCTAATGCTATCAAAGCATTGTGTTACCAATTAGCATTTATTGAATTAGCTAGTTAAAGATAGCAAAGTGTCCACAACTAAAAATATTTAAGTTGAGATTACATGTCAAGTTTAAGTCAAAAGTATGAATTAGCTTACGCAAATATTTCAAGTTAAGAGCAAATCAAAATCTGCAAGTTCTGCTTACTGAAACTTTGAATTTCTTAACTTAAAGTTGATGTAACTGATCACCTCCATTTTTTTGAGTTTCGCCAATTTATTTGGGTTTGAAGTGTAGTCATTTTAAAAAAAAATTCGCATGAAGGCGACAGATTTCCCCACGGATTCAAGTTGGTCATACAGAAGCTGTTTGGTTTGAAAGTGACTCTTGTGCGAGTTGTGCTAAATGCATTGCTGACAATGAACCCGTTTTGCCTGCAAAACTTCACTAATGTAACCCACACCTTAATGCTGTACATTTAATTGACATCTCAGGATAATTGGTTCAAGAAGAACATATTTAGAAATGGTGGTACCAAGATGATACTATATTTACAACATCTGGAGTATGGCATTATATCTTTAGATACTTCTTGCATTAGTGGCTGAAATTCTGGTACAAATTCTGAGCAAATCCTAGCCTGGATGCCAGACGAACTTAGCCCCGCCCACAAAATGTTTTGCACGGGCAGTTCGGTCTGGACTTGATCCATAGAGAAGTAATTATGCCCGAACAGAAACTGTTTGGACCAATGAAATTGTCAGGGCGGGCTTTAGACGATGATGGACAGATGATAAACAGTAACGTAATCATCCACGTCATCAAAGGCGCTTGGGTTGAATTTGTTCTAATCCTAAACGGAGAACTTGTTCATATATGCATTCAGCTTCACTATTTCTCTCAGAAATGATGATCGTGTTGTTAGTACTCTGTGTATCCTTAAATTCTTTTTTTTACAACACCGGCTAAGATCGTTTACACTCATCTTCTTCTTCTAACGTGACTTATTTCAGCGTGCGGGCAGACAGGGTTGCCAAGTTTTTACAGCAAAACTCTCCCAATTGCTACTCAAAACTAGCCAAAAACAAGCCCAATAGCTTTCCGGGTGGGGGGTTCTCCGGGAAAAATGGCATTTGGGGGGTAAAATATGTGTTATTTTGACACGGCTGCTAAATTTCACATTCCTGGGTCTGTATATCACATAATTGGGGTCGCTTCAACCCGCGGACTTGGCAACACAGTGCAGTTGAGTTCTGTTGACATTTGACAACTAACATTATGCGTCGCTCCGTTGCTCTGATTGGTTGTAGGTCTATCCAATTGAGGTCTTTCCTGGTTCGGTTTAAACACGCCCCATAATCACAGCCCAACGGAGCAGTATCAGACTCAAATTCTGACTAGAATTGAGTATGACGACGTCAGGCTAAGCAAATCCATAAATATTATGATTTTGAATATCACTGAAAGCCTGAAACACTCTTTCTCTGTCAGCGTTTACTAACAAAAAGTTGCTATTCAGCATTTTTGATCATATTCACAAAACTTTCATGGTCCTCAGAATATTTTGTTGTATGAACAGAGCCTCTGAAACACCTGAATGTGGGTAAGTTTCATAAAAAAAACTAAAAAAACAAGCAGAAATAAATCAATAAAATCAAACACAACGCTGAGAAAAGTGCATTTTATGTTAAAGGTTTTGTCCGGATCGGTTTCAGAACGATGATCAAAAACAAAGTGGTCAACGTTGGGGAAACAGTGTGTCATAAACGACAGTACATCTCACTCAGGTGATTTACAAATGCTTTGAGAATCAGTTCGACTGAATCATTAAAACAGAGCTGGCTCCAAAGAACCATTAGCACTTTGCAATCACATGCTGTCGATTTCTCCAATGAAAGTTCAGCTGTTCCCATCTTCAGCTGAATGTTGGGAAGAGTCTCCATCCCTGAACAGATGCAAAAACCATCGGAAGAATCACTGTGTGTGTATATCTAAACATATACATCTACAATCTCTGAAGGGTGACAGAGAGAGATATCTCAGACCCGAGCTTCAGAGAAGGTCTGGATTTAAAATCAACATACGTTTGACACGGAAATGACTCCCACTGCCGGATCCCAGCTGCACATCTGAAATCAGCCGGATTAGGAGCAAAGAGGGAATTTCTCAGAGCTATTTCAACTATCTGACCACATGGAAGCTGTTATAATGGAATCGCAGATATCATGGATAGATGGCTTCCACAGAGAATCTGAAGAGATGTGGGGAAGAGGACAACCCGTGCTAACCTCGGAGTCAGATAAACACTACAAAACACTGCACTCAACATTTCTGTCATGATTTAGTCCTCATGTTTTTTTTCATGGATCTTCAGCAGAATGTCCAAGCTGCTCTTTGTCCATACAACGACAATGGAAAAAAACTGTACAAGTAGTCATCTCTGCAGCTCTCACATTTCATCCACGCTGGAGTTCAAGTCATCAAATGTGCCACGATCACACAACCACCATGATATCTTTGGCGTAATCCAGACCAAAATGTCTGCACGTGAAGCCTTGGCTTCAAATGGTGTCTTTAAAGGGCACCTATTATGCAAAATTCACACAAGTGTGTGTAGGCAGTGTGTGTACACATACACAACCACCCTATAATGGTAAACATCTTTCAAACGCATGCAGATCATAAACTTTCATGATGATGAAGAACTGCAGTGCCACGCGAGCGTGAGCGCGATAGAGATGATCATCAAAACCACACAGATGTTTTCGTTTTTGGCAGAGAATCCGTGGTGCACAGACTCCGCCCTCTTTTGGAGAGGCACGACAACAGCATGTTTTTCCTTTCACTCAAAAATCAGTATTTACAACAGGGCTGTGCGATATTGAAGAAAAATGCGATACACAATACCTTGTTAAATAATGCGATATTCGATATGCGATACGATATTGCTTTAAATGTGTAAAATCTAATTAAATTTTATATATATACATATACACAGTGAGGAAAATAAGTATTTGAACGCCCTGCTATTTTGAAAGTTCTCCCACTTGGAAATCATGGAGGGGTCTGAAATTGTCATCGTAGGTGCATGTCCACTGTGAGAGACATAATCTAAAAAAAAAATGTGCTATACAAATAAATTTGCCTTGCCTTGCCTATTCAGCAGGTTTGCACTGCAGGAGGGATTTTGGCCCACTCCTCCACACAGATCTTCTCTAGATCAGTCAGGTTTCTGGCCTGTCGCTGAGAAACACGGAGTTTGAGCTCCTCCAAAGATTCTCTATTGGGTTTAGGTCTGGAGACTGGCTAGGCCACGCCAGAACCTTGATATGCTTCTTACAGAGCCACTCCTTGGTTATCCTGGCTGTGTGCTTCGGGTCATTGTCATGTTGGAAGACCCAGCCTCGACCCATCTTCAATGCTCTAACTGAGGGAAGGAGGTTGTTCCCCAAAATCTCGCAAAACATGGCCCCGGTCATCCTCTCCTTAATACAGTGCAGTCGCCCGGTCCCATGTGCAGAAAAACACCCCCAAAGCATGATGCTACCACCCCCATGCTTCACAGTAGGGATGGTGTTCTTGGGATGGTACTCATCATTCTTCTTCCTCCAAACACGTTTAGTGGAATTATGACCAAAAAGTTCTATTTTGGTCTCATCTGACCACATGACTTTCTCCCATGACTCCTCTGGATCATCCAAATGGTCATTGGCAAACTTAAGACGGGCCTTGACATGAGCTGGTTTAAGCAGGGGAACCTTCCGTGCCATGCATGATTTCAAACCATGACGTCTTAGTGTATTACCAACAGTAACCTTGGAAACGGTGGTCCCAGCTCTTTTCAGGTCATTGACCAGCTCCTCCCGTGTTGTTCTGGGCTGATTTCTCACCTTTCTTAGGATCATTGAGACCCCACGAGGTGAGATCTTACATGGAGCCCCAGTCCGAGGGAGATTGACAGTCATGTTTAGCTTCTTCCATTTTCTAATGATTGCTCCAACAGTGGACCTTTTTTCACCAAGCTGCTTGGCAATTTCCCCGTAGCCCTTTCCAGCCTTGTGGAGGTGTACAATTTTGCCTCTAGTGTCTTTGGACAGCTCTTTGGTCTTGGCCATGTTAGTAGTTGGATTCTTACTGATTGTATGGGGTGGACAGGTGTCTTTATGCAGCTAACGACCTCAAACAGGTGCATCTAATTTAGGATAATAAATGGAGTGGAGGTGGACATTTTAAAGGCAGACTAACAGGTCTTTGAGGGTCAGAATTCTAGCTGATAGACAGGTGTTCAAATACTTATTTGCAGCTGTATCATACAAATAAATAGTTAAAATATCATACATTGTGATTTCTGGATTTTTTTTTTAGATTATGTCTCTCACAGTGGACATGCACCTACCATGACAATTTCAGACCCCTCCATGATTTCCAAGTGGGAGAACTTGCAAAATAGCAGGGTGTTCAAATACTTATTTTCCTCACTGTATGTGTGTATATATATATATATATATATATATATATATATATATATATATATATATATATATATATATATATATATATATATATATATATATATATATATATATATATATATATATATTTTTTTTTTTTTTTTTTTTTAACTGAGAGTGATGTTTCACATTCTTTCTGGGAAAAGAAAGCATCGCTACAACTTCTGAAAGTGACCAGCAGTGTTTTAGCAAAAATGTATGTCACAAATCTGACAATATCATTGTAACATCAAAGTAAACAAACAAAAAATGTAATGCCAATATTTAAATACCAAAAACTTCACATCAAGAACATCCAGGTAAACAAAGACACCTGGACTAGGGGTGGATGATTATTTTTATTGATCTTTGTAATTAAAAATAAGAACTAAAAACAGTGGTCTTCACATAAACTAAATATACACTTATACATAATAAAGCTACAAAGCAGCCATTTTGACATAACTGTGTGTGTATTTGACAGTTCGAGTGTGTAACAAGGCACGAAACAGAACAGAAGGGATCACACGCTTTCAGAGAGGCAGCTTGTGCGCACTTTCAGTGTGTGTGTCAGAAAGCGTGAGACTGCAAGTTGTTGTTTTTCGCAAGTTATTGTGTTTAATAACTCTTTTTAACATCAAGCAAGTCACATAAGTAACAGTCGTGTGCCCAGTCTATTCTCTGCTATATGCGTCGACCTAAAACGTGCACTTTTCACAATGTTGAAGTAGCATATTAAAATCATTCAGATATTGCGTGCCGTTGCGATATGCATATCGCGATATTTCAATCATTTCAATCTATTGTGCAGCCCTAATCTACAACATGGTGTAATAAATGATCTGTGGGGTATTTTGAGCTGAAACTTCACACACATTCTGGGGACGCCTGAAACTTCTATTACATCTTGTAAAAATGGGCATAATAGGTGCCCTTTAATAATGGTGCTTTTTTAATGATGTCTCAAATGTTGAGTTGTGGTTTGTTGGGTATTACTCTTGTGGCTTTACACTCCAAGACGCATTTCCTTGAAAAAGGCCAATAAAGTACAGCTCAAACTCTTATTTGTCCTTTCAGGAACTCAACGGCATCACCATCAGTTTTCATTGTGCAGAAAAGAGCAGCATGGACACTCTAATAATAATAATAATTAGTTACAATTATATTGTGCTTTTCTAGGCACTCAAAGCGCTTTACATATAGAAGGGGGGAATCTCCTCAACCACCACCAATGTGCAGCAACACCTGGATGATGTGACGGCATTGTTCTGTGTCTCACCTGCGCTACGTACGACAGGTCAGATATGAGGGAGAAGCTGTCCACCTCCCCGCGGCCGATGTAGGTCTGGAGGAGGATGTTTATCTTGCCATAGCCGTTCTCCACTCCTCCGGCCGCCGGCAGCTCGCAGAAATTACACAACATCATCTCCAGTTCCTCCATCTCCTCGTCCCGAACCTGTCACACACAACCCATCAACATGACACACACACTTCGTTCA
Source organism: Romanogobio albipinnatus (assembly GCA_023566225.1). Classification (NCBI taxonomy): domain Eukaryota; kingdom Metazoa; phylum Chordata; class Actinopteri; order Cypriniformes; family Gobionidae; genus Romanogobio; species Romanogobio albipinnatus. The sequence continues at coordinate 4,764,701 of CM042252.1, read as the reverse complement.
CCCGTAACTACAGTCTGTGCGGAATTGATGACCTCTCACCTTGATCTGCTCAAATTCTTCAGCTTTTGAAACGATGCTCAGAATATCTGCTTCAGTCTTCTGCGCGCTGAAAAGCTCATTAAACGTCTGTGGAATATTGAGAATAGTCAAATATGCATTTCATATACATTAAGCTGAACGTTCAGCATCATTACTCCAGTCTTCAGTGTCACATGACCCTTCAGAAATCATTCTGATATGAGGATTTGCTGCTCAAGAAACATTTATGATTATTATCAGTGTTGAAAACAATATTTTTTTCAGGATTCTTTGATGAATAGGACAGAGCATTTATTTGAAATAGAATATTTTGTAACATTATAAATATAACTTTTGAACTTTAATGTGTCGTTGCTTACACTGCATCATAAATACATATAAAATGATGGACCTTAGCAATAAACTGTGTTTTTAAAATGCTGTAGCCTGACTGAAACTCTCATGTGTTCTTTGAGAATGAAATATCGCCCCTGGACTCTCCACAGATTGTCACACATCTCACCTCAATGGTGTTGTACTTTATGTAGAAGTGACTGGCTGTCCTGCCAAGGTCTGTGGACGCAAAATAACCGGTCCTCTCGTCAAAACGGATCATCCGTGCCTTATCCAGCTTCCTGCCGGACTCCACCACTAACTCCTGCCTGTAGAGCTCCAACTGCGGGTCCATCTGAATAACAGCACAACACTAATGAACTAGAACACAATTAAACTATAAAGAGAGAGGAATTTACACCGGCGAAACTCTTGTGACATTGAACTATTGAGAATATTCCCAACAGATGATGAGAGCATGAGCACCTGATAGGCCTTGTGGTTGATTCCGTAAACGAGTGGATTGGCTCTCATTCGCACGTACAGATACGTGTAACTCATCCACCGGACGGCTTCATCAACATTAGTGACCGTCCCCAGAGCGATCTGCACAAAACAACCAAAGCAGCAAGCATCATGTTTCACGCACTTTAAATCCTAGTGTTTTCTAGGAGGGTTTGTGACTTTAGGATTACTGTGTGACTGAGATCTCGGACACAATATGATCATTGATATGCCATGCACAAACACAGACTGATGTCTGATGTCACTGCGCCATCTATTGGATGAACTGATCATGGGTTTCTGTAGGAATACACTGGCAGATGCTGCCACCATGTGGTGGAGACAGGAACAGCCCTTTCCATCTAAAGTCTTTGAGTTCATTAAGCTCATTTTCAAGCTTATTATTAATACAATTACAAAGACATGTTCTAGCAGTGAAATATTTTTGCTAACAAAAAATAAATGTAAAACAGAAGTTTGCAAACGAACCAAAACTGAAGTGAAACTCCTTGTTCAGTAAGAAATAAATACAACTAGAGACAAAACAGCCTGACTTTAAGATTTATTTTCAATGTGTCGTTCTAATATATGCAAGAGATGATTTATAAAGCCTAATGTTATTTTTTAATTCATATTTTGAATTAGCTTATATTTATTTTTTGCGTAATTTTAAATTAAGTTGACTTTTTTAGTAATGTTGGTGCACTTCTGCCATTATATATATATTATTATTTTTATTTAATGTATAATATTATATTTTATACATGCATACCTCTATATATACCTCTCTCTCTCTATATATATATATATATATATATATGTGTGTGTGTGTGTGTGTGTGTATTATATACATTTAATTTAATGTATAATATTATATTTTATACATACATATATATATACATATATATAAATATATTCAAATTATAATTTATAATACATTTCTTTTATATATAGTTTTAAATAAATAATTTATAATATTATATATATATATATGTGTGTGTGTGTGTGTGTGTTTGTATTATATACATTTCATTTAATGTATAAAATAATAATTTATTTATACATGCATATATATAAATATATATAATATATCAATTATAATTTATAATACATTTTCATCTATATATAGTTTTAAATAAATAATTCATTGTAAAATGTAGATGGGAAGTGAAGTAAAAAGTAATGAACTTAAAAAATCATTAGTAGATTGAAAAAGTGCTGATATTGTCCGAAGTGTCATGGCAGGAGCACCCGTCTGTGGGGCTGTACCTCGGCGTTGAGGTTGTCAGCGAGACTCTGCAGGAACTGGCTCTCGATGGGGTTCTGCTGAGTCAGGAGCGTCAGGTAATGGCTCAGCTTCTCATGGGTCGTGATGATGGTTCCCTCACCGTACTTGTCAAACTGTGGCCGTCCAGCGCGACCGAAGATCTGCATCACGTCCAGGATGCCCAGATCCACCAGCGCACCACGCTTGGCATCATAGATATTAGTGCCCTGATATCAGAGACAGGAATCATTCAACGCCCATTCTGAAGACTCCACAATTATGATTAAAGTGCCTCAAAGATTACTAGAACGCTACAGGCAGGTGAGTTTGATCAAGGTCGGTGCTAAACTCTGTAGGACAGTGGGCCTCGAGGACCAGGGTTGAGAACTCCTGTCCTACAACATGCATCAGAGGTCAAAAACACTTCATTTTCACATAATATCATTACAGCATCAGCTCTTCTCTCACAGAGCCTACTCTGCTCTGATTGGTCAGATGGCCCAGTCTGTTGTGATTGGTTTACTCTGCCCTGATTGGTCAGATGGCCCAGTCTGTTGTGATTGTTTACTCTGCTCTGATTGGTCAGATGGCCCAGTCTGTTGTGATTGTTTACTCTGCCCTGATTGGACAGATGACCCAGTCTGTTGTGATTGTTTACTCTGCCCTGATTGGTCAGATGGCCCAGTCTGTTGTGATTGTTTACTCTGCCCTGATTGGTCTACTAAACGGGTCTCCAAACTCTGTCCTGGAGGGCCGCTGTCCTGCAGAGTTTAGCTCCAACCCCAATTAAACACACCTGAACCAGCCAATCAGTGTCTCACAAGGCCCTAGTTAGACACTGATTGGCTGGTTCAGGTGTGTTTATTTGGGGTTGGAGCTAAACTCTGCAGGACAGCAGCCCTCCAGGACCGAGTTTGGAGACCCCTGGTCTACTAGATTTAAAAAAATGGATTTGCAGCACTGAAAACAGCATGTTGACAAAAACCAAACTCTCCCAGTCTTCGGAGACGGGGCAAAGTAGACGTCGTTCGTGGGCAGGCAATGAAGTCCATAGGCGGGCATTATGCAAATTTGATACACACCAACATAGGTCCGTGCAGAAAGTAAGACAGGAATTACTGATGCGGTTCAGAATCTCTTCTTTCTTTTGATAGACTAACTCCATTTATCTTTGCAAACCTTTTACATTCACAAACAGCTATAATCACACTCACTTTAATAATGCAGCGTTTCATGCACGCACACACACAAGCCAGCAGCGATGTGTTCTGACCTTGATGATGACCGCGTGAGCGGGTAAGTTAACACCCCAGGCCAGCGTGGCGGTGCACACCAGAACCTTTATGTATCCTCTGGAAAACATGTTCTCCATCAGCGTGCGGTCCTGCCGTAACATCCCGGCGTGATGGATCCCGAAGCCGTCAGGAAACATCTCCCTCATCTGCTTGTTTCTGGAGCGCTGCACCTGTGGCACACACATCAGGAAACACACATTGGTCTGGAGTGAGGAGGTTACAATGGGGCTAAACGGTAAATGGCATTTGATTGGGTTACACTTTCATTTCAAAGTTCCACTTTAGATATTCCACTAACTATAAGTAACTTTGCAACTACATGCCAACCAACCTTCAGAGTGTTAGTAGACTGTTAGGTTAGGGTTAGTAGAGTAAGTTGACATGTGGTTGCAGAGTTACTTATAGTTAGTGGAATGTCTAAAGTGGAGCATCAGATAAAGTGTAACCTGCTTGTATTCTCCTCTAACCCAACAGACGACTAAACATTTCATTATGCACATGGACATTTGGCTGATTCTTGACAAGATCACGGGCAGCAATGGGAAGTTGATTCTGCACTAATTTGATATATTTAACGTTTTACAATTACTTGTCAAATCTTGTTAATGATTTTGAGTTTTGTTTGAGGTAATTCGTTTTTGATTAACTGAAGAATATGTAAAAGTATGGTATTTGTGGTAAAAAGCGCCCCTGCTGTCGGGAATAAAGGCACAATAACTGACATGATATTAAACATCTGCTGACTTTTCCATTTGTTGGAAATTCAGATGCTGAATATCATTTATTAAGTTGTCTGTCCACCTTAGAGATAATCACCATATTAATAATGAAACTATATTCATTGTTACACAGGGATTTAAGTTCTCTGTCGCTACAAAATGTTTATCCTATCATTTGGATTGCAGAGAATATGAGAAATTAATGGGGCGCGGGGCAAAAAAGGCATCAAAATGAACAAAAATGCCCCACAGACGTGTGGCCAGAAAAAAAAAAGATTTTAACGTCTTTTTTGCAGCACTAAAAATTACAACCAATCACTCACGTTTCTGTTGATTTATGAATATAACGGCCAGACAGAAGTGTTTACATGGAAAACGCTCACTGAATGAATTCTGTACTCTGATTTATTCACAGTTTGAATAACCAATGTGTCTTGATCAGTGATGGGAATAAAGCCGTTAAAGATAAACTAACGGAATTATTTTTCAGTAACGGGTAATCAAACGAGTTACTGTTTCTTCCGTTACAACGTCGTTAGCGTTACTGAGAATCAAATGTGGCGTTACTATAATTGAGCTCACTGAAGCGGTTTTCATCCGAACAGGCTCTCTGTCAGTCGTTTTTCTTTCTCTGGTTGGTTGGTGTGTGTGTGCGGGCGTACCTGCATGCCATGCGTGTTGGGGGGTTTGTGGGGTGGTACACATAACTGATGATGATTGGTGGGTGGGAGACAAGGTTGAGGTTGATAGGTTGAGTTCACACGCACACCTATGACGCACACGCATATGCACAGTCACACACACCAATGACCGGGTGGAGTCAGAGCGATGGCAAGTCCAACGACTCCAAAGGTAGCTTTCGCAAACTGGAAGTATAAGCTCTACTTTTCCCTCGTTGAGGTGAAAGGTAAGAATGTTTATGTAACGTGCAGCTCATGCCCAGGAAGAAAGAGTCTCTCCACGTCGCCGGCAAGTAATTCTAATCTAATGAAGCCTCACATCATCACAGCCACAACATTAGTGGCTAAAACTCAGGTGATAACGTGAGCTCCACTACCAAAGGAGCAGTATAGTACTGATCATATTTACACTCTAGTACAGGGGTTTTCAAACTTTTTGTGTGTGTGGACCACCTCATAATACACATAAAAAAAAAAAAATGTCTACACACAGACCTACCTGAATTAATACGCACCTCTAAATAGGCTTACTAGCACTAAAACTATAACTGGTCATCACATCAGCACAGGCTTGTTAAAAGAAAGTTTACTGTATACAACGGCTGCCACATATTTATTTTATTTATTTACTCAAGTGCATAATCAGGTTCATTTAAACAACTGGCTTATTTTGCAATGGAGTATGAAATCTATACAGTAATAAGAACACTTGGATATAGTCAACATTTCAAAACCTTTGGCAAATTTAGGGGATTATTAGAGTTATTATTTAAAGTTTACAAGTCCTCAAAAAGTGAGGCACTGAACTGAACGTCACAGCCGAGCGCCACTAGCCTATTTTAGTAATCACACAATAACTTGACAATTTAATTAAAATTTTATATCAATATAGGCCTACATATTCTTTTTCTTTTTATGGGAATTTCCTGGTAAAATGAAGGTAAAACAAATTTTTTTATTTTGCCTTTCCACGGACCACCTGCAGTACCCTCACGGACCACTAGTGCTCCGCGGATCACAGATTGGGAATGGCTGCTCTAGTAGGCCTACTGATAATATTTACAAAAACGTATTGAATTTGATTGGTGTCTCTCACATTGTCCCACAGCAACATTACAATAGTGTACATTAATCTACAATGTTTGATAATAACAATTTATTCTATTTAGTGTCCAATTCATTCATTTAACATATTTAATATTGGGGGCATCCAAGTTATTTGACATATTTGAACACAAAAAAAAAAAGTAACTCAGTAGTTACTTTCCCTGGTAATTAGTTACTTTTATAGTGATGTAACTCAGTTACTAACTCAGTTACTATTTGTAAGAAGTAACTAGTAACTATAACTAATTACTTTTTTAAAGTAACGTGCCCAACACTGGTCTTGATTTACATACATTTGACAGGCCTTTTCCCCAGACACAGTTTTTTTTATTGATCAGGCCACTGCTGTGCCTTTTGTCCCATGGTAGCTATTGGGCCTTTTATTCCTTTGTTTTCGTAGATGTCATTTTTGTTTTTATTTAATATCAACTTATTATTAGTAATGCCTTATTTTCTCTATATACACTAGGGCTGGGTATTGACACAAATTTCACAATTCAATTCAATATCGATTATTTTGAATATGTATCAGGTATAATACATGGAACATTTTCTCAAGGAAAACTAATTTCTGAACTAATGTTGTAAACTATGGGAGTCGGTTGATACTACATTAGCCTACTAATATTGAAGGTAAAAATTAACTGATTTGTATACAAACACTTAAATGACACTAAATTATGTTTTTTTTTAAATATAATAATAAAGTTATAATATTAACTTTACAATTACATAATCATAATTCTACTCCAATTCGGGGTCTTTTTTATATAAACATTTATATTAGATTAGATTAGATTAGATTCAACTTTATTGTCATTACACAAGTACAAGTACAAGGCAACGAAATGCAGTTTTGGTCTAACCAGAAGTGCAATAGCAGCAAGTGCAGGATATATACAATGGTTGCGTAAGTGCAGGGCATAAAAATGTACTGAATATATATAAATATGTATAAGTAGAGAGATGGTTATTACTATAAACAGAACTGAATTTACAGGTGAATATATACAGTGAATAAATATAAATATACAGATGGCTATTACTATAAACAGAATGTAAACAGAATGTACAGGTGAATATGTACTGTGAATATAATATACAGATGGCTATTACTATGAACAGAATTTTACAGATAGAGGTATACAATAATATGTTAGGCTAATATGAGGAATATAGCAGTGGATTAAGGTAGTGCAATAAATTATGGACAGAGCTATCCGAAAGAAAGTGTAAAAGTGCAGTGGAAAGTGGTTGCATATTACAGTTAGAAGTACGGTGCAAAATGAGCATATTCCAGTTAAGATATGGTAGTGCAAAATGCATAAGTAAACAGTTGTTACTGTAATAAACAGTCGGTAGTGCAAATAACAAAGTGAATGTAGGTGTGAGGTAGGAGAGTTTGCAGTTTATGAGGGAAGTGGATCAACGGGGGTTTGAGTTCAGTAAAGAGACAGCTCTGGACCATATTCATGAGATGCACAAGCCTACAGCACATCCAGAGCGAACCTGAAGAGGGGCATCAAAAAGGCCAAGCACTGCTACAAGCTAAAGATAGAGGGACACTTTTCCAACTCTGACCCTCGACGCATGTGGCAGGGCATTCAGGCCATCAGTGATTATAAACCCACCCACTCCACCCCCACAGCCACTGATGTCAACTTCCTGAATGAGCTAAATTACTTTTATGCTCGTTTTGAAAGAGACAACAGAGAAACTGCCACCAAGCTCAAACCCTCAGCTGACCACCCACCAATCACACTCTCCTCCACAGAAGTCTGCAAGGCACTGAGCCGGATCAGCGCGCACAAGGCTGTTGGACCAGACAACATCCCTGGACGTGTTCTCAGGGCATGTGCGGAGCAGCTTGCTGGGGTTTTTACAGACATTTTCAACCTGTCTCTTGCCCAAGCAGCTGTACCAACATGCTTTAAACGAAACACTCTAGCCCGAGGTGCCCTAATGACTACTGCCCTGTAGCACTCACACCCATCATTATGAAGTGCTTTGAGCGTCTGGTCCTGGAACACCTAAAAGACTCTCTACCATCCACATTGGACTCACACCAGTTTGCCTACCGCAGCAATAGGAGCACAAAGGATGCAGTTTCCATGGCACTGCACTCTGTGCTCACTCATCTGGACAATAAGAACACGTATGCACGCATGCTGTTTGTTGACTTCAGCTCAGCATTCAACACTGTCATCCCAACCATATTAATAGCCAAACTTGGAGACCTGGGCATCAACACCTCAATGTGTAACTGGATTTTGGACTTCCTAACCGACAGACCACAGAATGTTCGATCAGGATCCACCTGCTCCACGTCCATCACACTTAAAACTGGTGCACCACAGGGCTGTGTGCTAAGCCTGTTTCTCTACTCCCTCTTCACCTCCGACTGCAAGCCTGTGTATGGATCTAATTCCATCGTCAAGTTTGCGGACGACACTACGGTGATTGGGCTCATCAGCAACAACGATGAGACTGCCTATAGGGAGGAGATCCAGCACCTGGCCACATGGTGCACTGATAATAACCTGCTCCTCAACACCACCAAAACGAAGGAGCTCATCGTGGACTTCAGGAAAGAGTCAAGAGGCACACACGACACCATCCACATCAATGGAATGGCTGTTGAGCGTGTCTCCAGTTTCAAGTTCCTGGGGATCCACATCTCGGCGGACATGTCGTGGACGACCAACACCTCCAGCCTGGTCAAGAAGGCTCACCAGCGCCTTTTCTTCCTGAGGACACTGAGGAAGAATCAGCTCTCCTCGGCTATCCTGGTGAACTTCTACCGCTGCGCAATAGAAAGCATCCTGACCAACTGTGTGGCAGTATGGTATGGGAGCTGCTCTGTTGTGGAGAGCAAGGCACTGCAGCGGGTGGTGAAAACTGCCCAGCGCATCACAGGGACTCCACTACCTGCCATCGAGCACATCCAGAGGAAACGCTGTCTGCATCGAGCTCGCAGCATCCTCAAGGACTCCTCTCACCCAGCCCACAGACTGTTTTCTCTCCTGCCCTCCGGCAGGCGTCTCAGGATCCTCCGGACCAGGACCAGCAGACTAAAGAACAGTTTTTTCCCCAGAGCTGTCTCTTTATTGAACTCTTACCCTCACTGATCCACTCCCCTCATATACTGCCAACTCTCCTCTCCCCCTCACATCTCCCTTCACTTGTTATTTGCATTACTGAAAAAACTGTTTACTTATGCATCTTGCACTGCCATACCTTAACTGGATTATGCTCATTTGCACTGCCGACTGTTTTTATAGCACCAACTGTTTACATTTGCATTTTGCACCGTACTTCTAACTGTAATATGCAATCACTTCCACTGCACTTTACACTTTTTTTCAGATAGCTTCTGTCTATACTTCATTGCACTACCTTAATCCACTGCTATATTCCTCATATTAGCCTAACATATTATTGTATACCTATATCTGTAAATTCTGTTTATAGTAATAGCCATCTCTCTCTCTCTCTCTCTCTCTCTCTCTCTCTCTCTCTCTCTCTCTCTCTCTCTCTCTCTCTCTCTCTCTCTCTCTCTCTCTCTCTCTCTCTCTCTCTCTCTCTCTCTCTCTCTCTCTCTCTCTCAATATCCTGCACTTATGCAACCGTTGTATATCCTGCACTTGCTGCTTTTGCACTTCTGGTTAGACCTAAACTGCATTTCGTTGCCTTGTACCTGTACTTGTGTAATGACAATAAAGTTGAATCTAATCTAATTTAAAAGGTGGCTGTCATAAAAACTTGCCAGATTTATTAAATATTGAAGAACATTGACAATGAATAGGCCTATCCTATGTAATGTGGTGCATATAATTAGCAAAATGTTCCTCTCTAGAGTTAATTTTCTAGCTGACTAACGAGTTTATGGACACTGGATATGGTTTTTCTGAGGTAACTGTGACGTTACGTGACATTGTTTACTTGTAAGCCATTTTACTTACATATTTCTGCGGTTGAAACACTGAGCGATTCTATGTGACATGATATGGATTTCGGTAAGTTGTCCTGTATCTTTTAACACACTTTCAGAAGCTTATTGGTGTTTATTTTGCGCTGTTACTGGTATTAAGGCGGAAGAGAAGATCCGTTCATGTTTGCTCCGCGCTGCTGGTTCTCTTGAGCTGAGCTGCGGCAGAGCGATCTCACACCACAGCGACAAAACGGTATTTATGTTTTTGAATTTCGTAAAAAAAAAAAAAAGACTAATCGATTCTTGGGATTTAAGAATCGATATTGTTTTGTAAAAGTGAGAATCGGTTAAAATCGGGAAATCTATGTTTTTTACCCAGCCCTAATATACACTACCATTCAAAAGTTTGGGGCCAGTGAGATTTCATTTTTATGTTATGTCTAATTACCACTACTCGTTACACATACTGTTTTGCCTACTAGTAGGAAAGTGATTTCAGATGCAGCCATAGGCTCAATCAATAGCATAAGTGTGGGGCGGGACTTCCGGTTTTCTCAACAGGAGAAATTCCATTTTGGAGCAGAAATGAGAAATGCCTTTAAAACTAATACTCATGCGTACGATAAAAGCACGCAGAAAGATGTGAGTCCCTGCAGCCGTGCCGTCAGAGGAGTGTGATTGAGATGTGTGTTGTGTTGACTGCCGATGAGGGTCGTGACCTGCGCTGGCAGTAACGTCCTCATCATCAGACGCTTTGATCTCACCCTGCCTGAGTCTAAATGGAGGTCAACAGCAACAAGGCCCCAGTGCCACTGAGAACAGCCCATTACAGACACGTCTGTCCTTCTACAACCCTCACAGAATACCAACTACACCAAAATCTGTCTTACCGCAGTCTCTCCTCGATACAAACACTGAGCTGGTACCACGGTACAGTGATGGTGTAAGATTATAGAACCATGGTGCTTTGATATACAGTACTGATTGATTACCATATTCATTTAACACAACATTTCCACAGTCCTCCAAAGAATATCATGGTGCTACCATTGTACCACATTTAAAAACCATGGCATTACAATAATGTCATTTGTTAAAGGGACCTCTCTCCAATGATGCAACTGAACTTGTGACTTTAATTAACGCTTCGAGAGATGGTGTGTCAGTGTCTATTTCATTCAATCAACATGGAGAAGCTACAGCAGGTAAACATGTGTGGATTCTACAGCTGGGTTGACTACATTGATTTCTCTTTTTTAACGGATCTTCATTTTGAGGATCTGAGATCTTTTAGTCTTTTGTTTTCAGTTGATGCATGAACAAAACTTCTCTAAACATTAGTTGTAGCGCATGCCATCCAATAATCACATTCACAGAAAGCTTTGGGCTTTTGACATGAAACTAATTTTGAGCTTTCAAATTTTTATATTTTCATTTTATAACCAAATTCAAACAATAAATACTCTTTAATGTCCCTCGGGCCATCTCTTCCTCTTTACTAGTTACAGCACCAAATAAACACAATTGTGACCCTAGACCACCAAACCAGTCATAAGGGCCATTTTTTATAAGCTTTCCATTGATGTATGGTTTGTTAGGATTGGACAATATTTGGCCGATACACAACTATTTGAAAATCTGGAAAAAATCGAAATATTGAGAAAATCACCTTTAAAGTTTGTCCAAATGAAGTCCTTAGCAATGCATATTACTACTAATAATAACATTTTTATATATTTACGGTAGGAAATGTACTAAATATCGTCATAGAACATGATCTTTACTTATTATCCTAATGATTTTTGGCATACATTGAAAATATATTTTGACCCATACGATGTATTGTTGGCCATTGCCACAAAAATACCCGTGAGACACAGGACTGGTTTTGTGCTCCAGGGTCACAAATGAACATCAGAAGGAATGCTGAAAGATACAGCAGTCAATAAAATGTCACATAACGTTACATTTTCCTCAGAACCCCCTTCAGGGTACGGCCAATCAGGGTTTAGAATTCTGGAGTGGCACCTGGGGCAGCCAATTCAATTTTAGAGGACACTTATGCCCAAATCCAATTCAATTGTATACCTGTTCCCCTTGAAACAGGAGTGAAAATATCCCCCTAAGAAATGGGACACCACTACGACACCATTAAACGTCATCATACCCCGTTTCTTTTATTAGTGTCCTGTAACCATGGGCGTCGGAAGCAAAAAAAAATGTGGGTGGGTCCTCCCCCAGAAAAAAATGTACAGGAGTAGATGCAATTTACATTAAATACAAATTTCCTGTTTACTAAACGCCTGGTTGGGCCAGACAAAATAACAGAAGACACTGACTCATTAAAAGCGGCAATAGTGTAGGGGTAAGACGCATGGCAGAAAGTCAACCCGAGGTTCGAATCCGCCTTTTGCAGAACTCGCTCTACTCCCTTTCCCATCACGTATCAGATCAGAAAGGCATTTATTTTCAAAAAGTGGAAATAAAGCATCTAACGTGTGTTTAATAAAATGTTTAGGGGTCGCTGAACAGACATGCGCTGAACTAGAGACAGTAAAAGTGAGTGGGTCCAATATCATTGGTCTTAAAAAGTGGGTGGGTCTTGTCCCACACACATACAATGGTTCCGACGCCCATGCCTGTAACATTTGACCAGTATGAACAGCAATGACGTGGGTAGGCTATATCTAACAGAAATCAGGCGCGAGCACTTTTAACAGATTACTCTCTCCCAAGGTAGTTTTGTGCTGTATTTGGACTTAATAAAACAGCGCTCGCTTTCAGTTCAAAAACGTATGAGCCTTCGAGTTTCCTAAGACGATACAGAACATACAAGACTAGTGAAGCCGCTTTTCCATCGGACCAAACGGTTCTCTTGTTTATTAACCGCTCCATTCCGTGCTGATCCGAGCCGGCCGGTACGGATATGGTTTCATTTTCTACTATGGTGCTGCGATAACGGAGCTCTTTGCAATGTAATACAAACGAGTCAGTCGTTAACATAACACAAGATTTTACAGACGATACACGTGATGTAAATATCGACTGCGTTATGAAAGATGACCAGATATGTATTTTTAACTATTACTAATTTGTGTTCACATCACTCAAAGCTGCAGAGAAACTGGCAGCCAGGCGACACACAAGTGATCGATCCCGAGAGACACACATTCTAGCAGCACGACAGTCTGTGTATGGAGGGAAACTCCTCATACCCCTTCGTTCGAAGTGTGGTCCTGAAAAATCTTTGCTTGAGGGGTTATCTGGCCCTTCCCCTTACCCCTACCATTCCAGCCAAAAGAGAATCGAGACACCCCTACACCTTCACATGAACACGCAAAACAAAGGGGTAGGGGAAGGGTAGAAATGGGATTGGGCCTTGATCAATATGCTGACTGAATGTAAAAGTCCTTAATAATGACGTTCATTGCCTTTCCTTATCAACTTACTTCAATCTGTCCCATAATGACAGGAGTAAAAATACCATCCTGTCATATTGAGATAAATGTCTCATTGCTTACCACTGATCATCACAATGCTTTAATGAATCGCTCCTTCATCGGAAATTCAGTTCAAAGAAAGCTCTTCTTCTATTTCTGTTCTTCTCTAGGTCAATTTGGGGCTCCAATCAGCTGGTCTCTGAGGATCTCTGGATTCTATCAGCGCTGTAATGAGAGCGCTGCTCTCTGTTTTAATGTGGCCTGTGGCACAGCGGCGCTCAGTAACTCAACATCATCGCTCAAGCCGCAGGTCCCTATATGAAGTCTAAAATGCTAAATTATACATTCTGATGTGAGATTTTTGGTAGCGATTATGTCATTTTGTATCATTGTCATTTCATGCCATATGCAATTTCAAAACACCACCAGCATGAGGCCATTTCAAATGTATGAATTTGACATTGTCTGAACATGCGAGAGGTGCTCAAAACTCACAATGTTGCTAAGACATTGATTGCGGTTGCTAAGTATGGCTGGGTTGACAATATTCATTACAATAAACACGATTTCTGCTGTTTTCAGTAGATGCATGTACAAAACGTCACTAAACATTATTTTTAGCACACCTACCATCCAATAATCACAATCTCAGCTTCAAATTCTGTCAATTGTATCACAAAATACAAATAATAATGTTGTTTTGGCGCTCTTTAACCCCTTTGAGCCCTGGGCGGTTTTCTGGGCCCGGACATTTGTGCTTATTTCTGATACTCTTAACAAGTATTCACTGAGTTACAGTTCATTTTCAGACTCATTTCAGAGTGGACTACACAGTCTGTTCATGGTCTGTTGCTCAGTGGTCCAGCAAATGTTGCATCTCATTTGGAAACCAAGGCCCGAGAGTCTGGAGGAAGAATGGAGAGGCACACAGTCCAAGATGCTTGAAGTCCAGTGTGAAGTTTCCACAGTCTGTGTTGGTTTGGGGAGGCTTGTCACCGGCTGGTGTTGGTCCACTGTGCTTTATTAAGTCCAGAGTCAACACAGCGTCTACCAGGACATTTTAGAGCACTTCACGCTTCCTTCAGAAGACAAGCTTTATGGAGATGATGCTGTGGGCACCTGCCCACACTGCCAAAAAGTACCAAAACCTGGTTTAATGACCATGGGATTACTGTGCTTGATTTGCCAGCAAACTCACCTGACCTGGACCCCATAGAGAATCTATGAGGCATTACCAAGAGAAAGATGAGAGACATGAGACCGGACAATGTAGAAGAGCTGAAGGCTGCTATTGAAGCATCCTGGTCTTCATAACACCTCAGCAGTGCCACAGGCATTGAGGCAGTAATTCATGCAAAAGGGGCCCAAACCAACTGAGTACATGTGCCGATATTTCTGATATGGCCAGTAGCCATATCACCCTGTAGCCCAAGATTGGTTTCCCACTGAAGATAAGCAGGGCTGAGTCTGAGTCTGAAAAACTAGGCTTCTGCTGGTAGAGGTGTTAGTGAGGCCAGCAGGCGCTCACTCTGTGGTCTGTGTGGGTCCTAACGCCCCAGTATAGTGATGGGGACTCTATACTATAACAAGCACCGTCCTTCGGATGAGACGTTAAACCGAGGTCCTGACTCTCTGTGGTCATTAAAAATCCCAAGATGTCCTTCGATAAAGAGTAGGGGTGTAACCCCGGCATTCAGGCCAAATTTGCCCATTGGCCCCTGTCCATCATGGCCTCCTAATCATCCCCATATATATATACGATTGTCTTCATCACTCTGTCTCCTCTCCACCAATCAGCTGGTGTGTGGTGGCGTTCTGGTGCAATATGGCTGCCGTCACATCATCCAGGTGTTGCTGCACATTGGTGGTGGTTGAGGAGATTCCCCCCTTCTATGTAAAGCGCTTTGAGTGCCTAGAAAAGCACTATATAAATGTAACAAATTATGAATTAATTATTATTAATTTCTGTATTTAAAATCCTTTTTTTTATTTCATGTAATATTCTAATTTTCTGAGATTTAGATTGAGATTTTCATAAGCTGTAAACCATAATCATCAAAATTACAACAAATAAAGGCTTGAAATATCTCACTTTGCATGCAATGAGTCTATATATTAGTTTCACCTTTTAAGTTGAATTACTGAAATAAATGAACTTTTCCACGACATTCTAATTTATTGAGATGCACCTGTATGTGTGTATATATATATATATATATATATGGTAAAACGCATTTTATTCCTGTGAGCAAAGCTGAATTTTCATCATTACTCCAGTCTTCAGTGTCACGTGATCCTTCAGAAATCATTCAATATGATGATTTGATGCTCAAGAAACATTTATGATCATTATGAATGTTGAAAACAGTTGTGCTGCTTCATATTTTTGTGGAAAATGATAAATACATGTTATTCTTTATCGATTAGCAAGTTCAAAAAACAACATTAATTCTAAATATATTTTTTGTAGCAATGTAAAAGTCAGTTTAATGTGTCCTTGGTGAATAAAAGTATGAATTTATTTTTAATAAATCTTGAAACGTATGCACGGAATTGTAAAATGCTAGTTTATTAACTACTGCATAACTGATCATACACTGTACCTTAAGGTAAGACATTACCAAAATCATAATGCCAAATGTTTGAAGATAAACGAGCTGGGTGAAGTTTAACCTTGAAGCTGTTAGCTTTCTCAACATGGGTCTGGATTTGATATGGTTTGTTCACCTCTAACGCAGAATGTAAACCAGCTCTGTTTTAGTTTCTCTAAACGTACAACCTATTTTCTATACTCACCGGCAGCTGAAAACGAATCATCTAAAAATCCAATAAGAAGGTAAACAAAAGAAATACCCAATGAAATGCATGCAGGAGTGTGTTTGAGATGGAGGGGAGTGGCGTACGTTCTCCGGGGCACGGCGAGCCTCACAGGAGGCTCTAATTGAAACGCTAAGGTTTGCTTTGAGGTGTCACAGAGTATTAATGCTGCGCTCTCTGAGCGTAAGTTAAAGTGAGGCTGGGGCAGGCGCTCACGTTCAGAGGTTGGATTCAAGATGGCAGTGCATCGGCTCTCTGATCAAGGCTGATTAAGGGCCGCTGAAGAGAGATTATTTCCCTGCACGCTAAGCAGAAGCCCGGGCTGCCTTCCACCGGCCGCGGCAGACAGCGCTGATTAGCCATTACTCGGCCTTAACACAAGCAGACAGTAGCCATACCGCACGGAGACACAGCACGCACCTCTGGGGTGATATAGATACTGAGACGTGACGAGATCTGAGCGAGCAGCCTGTGGCCATCACAAACACAATGACCTCTGCTTCTCAAATGATGCTCAGGATCGGGGAGAAAACAACACACGCAGGCTCAGTGCTGAGACAAAGACATCACAAAACCTTTTCTCAATCTCTTAGTTCTGCTGCATCTCTGAACTCTAAAATGCTGACAACATGCTATCAGTTTTGTTACAGATGCATCTCTTTAAGCTGGACTTCAATACATAACGATAGAGATTCTTTAAACAGACAACTTCACCGGGTAATGGTTCAATTGGACAAACACTGGCAAAGTAATGAAAGAGTTTAAAAAGAAGAAGAAAAAAAACTTGACATTTTGGTTTAGGAAAGGAAATGGATAAGGAAATTAAAGGTAAGGTAAGGAAAGGTAAGGAAAAGGATAAGGAAAGGAACAGAAAAGAAAGGAAATGAATAAGGAAAGGAAAGGAAAGGTAAGGTAATGAAAGGAAATGGATAAGGAAAGGAAATGGTTGAGGAAAGGAAAGGTAAGGAAAAGGAATGGGAATAGGAAAGGGAAATAAAGGAGGAAATGGAAAATAAAAAGGAAACTTAAAAAAGAAAGCAAAAAGAAAGATAAAGAGAAAGTAAAGGAAATTAAATTGGGAAAATAAATGCATTTAACAGGAATAAGAAAACAGAGAATGAGATTGTAAAAGAAATAGGGAAATGAAACGGAAAAAGGAAAGTAAACGTGAAAAAGAAATAAAAGAAAACAGGACAATAACGGGGAAATGAAAAGAGAAAGGGAAGAAAATGGGGAAACAAAATTAGAAAAAGGAAAAGTAAAAAGAAAAGAAAAGGGCAAATGAAAAGGAAATAAAAAGGAAATGGGAGAAGAATGGGGATGTGAAAAGGAAAAGGAAAGAAAAGGGGAAATGAAAAAAAGTGAAAAAGAAAGGAAAGGGGAAAATAAAAAGGAAACAGGGAAAATAAATAAAAAGGAAATGGGGAAAAAGAAAGACTTTAACAGGAATAAGGAAATAAAGGAACGGAAATTTGAAAAGAATGGGGAAAAGGAAAGGAAATGAAAAGGAAATGGGGAGTTGTATGATGCTAAAATATTTGATTTCTAATATATTAATATGATGAAATATTTCTATTAAATGTGGTCAAACGAGTGCATTCCTGCAGTTTCCTGGAAGTGCTTTCAGAGACTGACTGAACGTTTGCGTGTCTTAATTGTGCAGACAAGACAACAAAGCCCTTTTGTCCTGCGCTGAATGCTGACATCCTCACAGGAGAGAGAAGTTAAAAATAGTTGAAAGCGCAAACAATAGAAATTAATGAGCATCTTGCAGACCTGTCCCATGAGGCCAAGGGGGTTTAGAAGACAGAAAGAGAAACTCTCCAATCTGAGACGACCTGCTGTCACACTTGATGTTTCCTTCACAGAGAGGAAAAAAGCCCCTCACAGCTCCCAGCGATCTGTCCGTGGCAGATCCTCTAGACATTAGACGGCTTTAATCCTCAGCACACTCTCCTGTGATACGCCAGTGCTGTCTCTCTCCGTCTGAGCACTAGGTGTCTCCTTTCATCCACCGATGAGAGGGAGGAGGTCCTGACGCAGGGACACAAGGCTGTACGGGAGACCAAGGGAGCGGAACGGAGGGGCTGCGATCTGAGAGAGTGAAATCCAGGGGCATGACAGAGCGGGACAGGGGCCATCAGATGAGTGTGAACCAAATCATGCTTTTAACGCAAGACAGATCAGTGAGGAAGACCCTGAAACAGAGCACTCCTGCCGCTCTGTCTTTTACTTCAGATACATTTGCTTTATGGTTAGAATAATAGCACAAATCTACTTATTTTGCCATTATAAACGCCAGACTAAACGCATTAATGCATTTAAAGGGGACCTATTGTGCCCTTTTTCAAAGTCTTGATTGTGTTTTTGGGCTCTACTAGAGCAGGTTTTCCTGCTTGAATGTTGATTATTTCCTCATATTCCCCAGTGTTGCAGCTCCTCTCTTCCCAGTCTGTCAGGAACGCTCTAGCTGCGTCTGAAGTCGAATACTTCTCTAATATATACAGGGAGTGCAGAATTATTAGGCAAATGAGTATTTTGACCACATCATCCTCGTTATGCATGTTGTCTTACTCCAAGCTGTATAGGCTGGAAAGCCTTTACCAATTAAGCATATTAGGTGATGTGCATCTCTGTAATGAGAAGGGGTGTGGTCTAATGACATCAACACCCTATATCAGGTGTGCATAATTATTAGGCAACTTCCTTTCCTTTGGCAAAATGGGTCAAAAGAAGGACTTGACAGGCTCAGAAAAGTCAAAAATAGTGAGATATATTGCAGAGGGATGCAGCAGTCTTAAAATAGCCAAGCTTCTGAAGCGTGATCATCGAACAATCAAGCGTTTCATTCAAAATAGTCAACAGGGTCGCAAGAAGCATGTGGAAAAACCAAGGCGCAAAATAACTGCCCGTGAACTGAGAAAAGTCAAGCGTGCAGCTGCCAAGATGCCACTTGCCACCAGTTTGGCCATATTTCAGAGCTGCAACATCACTGGAGTGCCCAAAAGCACAAGGTGTGCAATACTCAGAGACATGGCCAAGGTAAGAAAGGCAGAAAGTCGACCACCACTGAACAAGACACACAAGCTGAAACGTCAAGACTGGGCCAAGAAATATCTCAAGACTGATTTTTCTAAGGTTTTATGGACCGATGAAATGAGAGTGAGTCTTGATGGGCCAGATGGATGGGCCCGTGGCTGGATTGGTAAAGGGCAGAGAGCTCCAGTCCGACTCAGACGCCAGCAAGGTGGAGGTGGAGTACTGGTTTGGGCTGGTATCATCAAAGATGAGCTTGTGGGGCCTTTTCGGGTTGAGGATGGAGTCAAGCTCAACTCCCAGTCCTACTGCCAGTTTCTGGAAGACACCTTCTTCAAGCAGTGGTAGAGGAAGAAGTCTGCATCCTTCAAGAAAAACATGATTTTCATGCAGGACAATGCTCCATCACGCGCGTCCAAGTACTCCACAGCGTGGCTGGCAAGAAAGGGTATAAAAGAAGAAAATCTAATGATATGGCCTCCTTGTTCACCTGATCTGAACCCCATTGAGAACCTGTGGTCCATCATCAAATGTGCGATTTACAAGGAGGGAAAACAGTACACCTCTCTGAACAGTGTCTGGGAGGCTGTGGTTGCTGCTGCACGCAATGTTGATGGTGAACAGATCAAAACACTGACAGAATCCATGGATGGCAGGCTTTTGAGTGTCCTTGCAAAGAAAGGTGGCTATATTGGTCACTGATTTGTTTTTGTTTGGTTTTTGAATGTCAGAAATGTATATTTGTGAATGTTGAGATGTTATATTGGTTTCACTGGTAAAAATAAATAATTGAAATGGGTATAAATTAGTTTTTTGTTAAGTTGCCTAATAATTATGCACAGTAATAGTCACCTGCACACACAGATATCCCCCTAAAATAGCTAAAACTAAAAACTACTTCCAAAAATATTCAGCTTTGATATTAATGAGTTTTTTGTGTTCATTGACAACATGGTTGTTGTTTAATTATTAATGTTGTAAAATTAATCCTCAAAAATACAACTTGCCTAATAATTCTGCACTCCCTGTAGTATGAGAAAAACAGAGTAGTATGTCGGAATTCATAGTATGAGAAAACAGTAGCCGAAAAGTACTCGGATGACCTACTACCTCCGGCGAGATTCTGAAGTGTGCAGCTGACGCTGGTAGGTCACATGATCATGACAACATGGCGGATGTAGTACGTCCGGATTACATTCATTCATTCATACTATATAGAACGTACTTTTTTAAAGGGATAGTTCACCCAAAAGTTAAAATTAGCCCATGATTTACTCACCCTTAAGTTATCCGAGGTGTGTATGACATTCTTCTTTCAGACGAACACAATCAGAGTTATATTTAAAAAGTCCTGGCTAATCCAAGCTTTATAATGGCAGTAAAAAGTACATCTGTCCGTCATATAACTGCTCCACACGGCTCTGGGGGTTATTAAAGGCCTTCGGAAGCGAATCGATGCATTTGTGTATGAAAAATATCCATATTTACAACTTTATAAAGTAAAGTTTCAGCCGAGTCGGCACCAATAGCCTCGTGGGCAGTTCGCTGACATATAGCGCTGTTGCGCTCCGGGCGACCCGAGTTCGAGCCCCGGCTCGTGGACCTTTCCCGATCACGTCCCCCTCTCTCTCTCTCCCACTTTGCTTCCTGTCTACCTACTGTCCTATCATAATAAAATCTTTAAAAAAAAGTTTCGGCCGACCGCCTTCCGTATTCAATTTATGGAAAAAGTGTTGAAAGTGCCTCTGCCGATCAAAGGCTTCCGTTACCAGGTACGCTCGTCAGACGTCACGTACGCATTTTGAATTGCGAGAGGCACTTTCAACACTTTTCCACAGAAGGCGATCGGCTGGAACTTTACGTGATAAAGTTTTAAATATGGATATTTTTCTTACACAAACGCATCGATTCGCTTCAGAAGGCCTTTATTAACCCCTGGAGCCGCGTGGAGCAGTTATATGACGAATAGATGCATTTTTTATGGACTTCAAAAGCAGAGCAACTATTACTGCCATTATAAAGCTTTGATTATCCAGGACTTTTTAAATATAACTCTGATTGTGTTCGTCTGAAAGAAGAATGTCATACACACCTCAGATGACTTGAGGGAGAGTAAATCATGGGCTAATTTTCATTTTTGGGTGAACTATCCCTTTAACGGTCACAAAGTTTATTCAAATTCAAATGTAGTACCTACCCACATAGTATGCGATTTCGGACGCAGCCTCTGTTTAGTTCCTGTCTCTATGAAGCCCCTTCTTATGAAAAGCACAATGTGCTCTGATTGGTCGGCTGGAGCAGTGTGTTGTGATTGGTCAAGTGCTTTGAGCGTGTTTGAGAAATGTCCCGCCCCTTACCATAACCGGCAGTCTTACACGCCACTATTTTTGAAATTAGGCTCATTTTCCAGCTCCCCTAGAGTTAAACCGTTGAGTTTTACCGTTTTTTAATCCATTCCGCCGATCTCCGGGTCTGGCGGTTGCATTTTTAGCATAGCTTAGCATAGATCATTGAATCTGATTAGACCGTTAGCATCTCGCTCAAAAACATGACCAAAGAGTTTCGATATTTTTCCTATTTAAAACTCGACTCTTCTGTAGTTACATCGTGTACCAAGACCGACGGAAAATGAAAACGTGTGATTTTCTAGACCGATATGTCTAGGAACTATACTCTCATTCCTGCGTAATAATCAAGAGCTGTGAGCCGTCCCATGAGTGCAGCGGCGCAATGATATTACACAGCGCCTGAAACTTCCGTCAACATAACCAGTGTGACAACCTGCTTACACAGGGAGAGCGCTGGGGACTATTTCCAGGCGCTGTGTAATATCATGTCAAAAGTCTTTGGTAATTTTTGAGCGAGATGCTAACGGTCTAATCAGATTCAATGATCTATGCTAAGCTATGCTAAAAGTGCTACGGCCAGACCCGGAGATCGGCTGAATGGATTCAAAAACGGTAAAACTCGACTGTTTAACTCTAGGGGAGCTGCAAAATTACTATTTTCAAAAATAGTGGCGTGTTCCTTTAACACACTACTAAATAACTCAACCAGGCCCCGCCCCTTTATTCGGTGTATTAATTATTTAAATGAGGAATATTGTGACGTGTTTGAAAAAAAAAAAACTCAAAGGAGGCGTTTCAGGGAGTTCAGAAACAGTGACGCTGATATAGAGAAGAACTCCCGCTGGAGGGACTTTGTGCTTTGCAGAGCGTTTACATGCTCACAACATTACACAGGAAAAAAAAAAAAGAAAAAGAAAAAACCCATCAGTTGACTGCAATAAAACACAAGCCGTTGTGAGGGTACAGGAGCATATCTGCAGTAAAGCACATCACTCATCATGATGGAACTGGTTATGCTGGTATGCTATGTGCCGTCTACACAAACATAACAGTGGAGAAGCGTAACCCCGGGTACTGTCTCTCTGAATACTGAAGCGCTGCATTACTGATGGGCTGCTCGCTGCTCAAGGCGTGTCAATGGGATATGAATAGTCAGAGGGCATGAGAAAGGATCTCTATCTGTCATTTCTATTAATAGGCTAATAGAGTCCTTCAAGCAGATCACCCTGAGAGCTGGACTTCCTGTACCTGTCCGTAACATTCACCAGCGTCAGCACAGAAACACAGGCACGTGTAAAGTTTTGAAAGTGCCATCCTCATCAAGCAGCTTACAGTTAATGACCCACTGCATGCAAAAGCTTAGGCTCAAAAAAAGTTTATTATTTTAAAGAAATTCATACTTGTATTTATCAAGGATGCATTAAACTGATCAAAAGTAAATTGATTAGGGCTGCATGATACATCAAAATTATTGAAATATCGCAAATGTACATATCACAATCTGTGTATCGCAACAGCTTGTGATCTCTGAATGATTTTAATAAGCTACTTCAAAACGGTGTGAAGAGTCAAAGTTTTAGGTCAAAGCATAGAGCAGAGAATAGCCTGGGTATGAGACTGGTAAACCCATGTGACTTGCTTGACGTTAAAAAGCTGCGGAAAACATCTCATTGTGGTTCTCGCAGTGTCACACACACACACACAAACGCACAGAAAGCCGCCTCTCAGACCGCATTCAGTTCTCTTTCACGGCTTATTGCACTCTAACAGTCAAATACACAGTTACTGCATGTCAAAATGCTGGTCTTGGCGATTATTCATGTAAACACAGTCGGTTATGTCTTCAGTAAAGGCTGTGCACACCGGGACGATTATCGCCAGCGTTTTTCGGTGCGTCTGTGTTCATACCCAAGCGATTTTCACTGGCGATGCGTGGAGTGAATGTGCAAATTCAGTAGATGGTGCTCCCGGTACACAAGCTGGTGCTGCGCCACTTCATGCTTCTGACACAAACAGCAACCTCCTCCAGTTTCTCTTGAAATCAATGCAGAAGTGACTGTAATTTATCGACTGGCCACTAGAGACACAGGCTCATGTTAAAATGCCCAACTTTACAGCAGAAGAACACATGTTTACAGTCTGGCACAAATTGTGCTTTTGGTCTATACGGCTAATTTTGCCCTTCATGACAACTGTGAGGGGGGTGAATGTTTTTATAACTCATTCCTTTAACCCTTTAGGCGCCACGGTCGCGTTTACTCGACAAGATGCGGCACTGAATAAAACGGCCGCTTTTGTCAAATAGGGTGTCAAATTTCGTTCGACCTCCCCTCCACTAGATGGCAGACATGTCATACTTCATCCCCGACTCAAAAAAACGTCATGCTTCTATACAAAATCTTCGAGCAAGAGCGCATTGAATCAGTGCGAACAAAAGCGGAGCTAGTGTGCGAGTGAGCCATTTTATCAGAGCAATATTGTCAATGTCAGCGAGTATTTGCATTAGATTATTATTTTCTAATGGCATCAGTAAAGCTTACCCGCAATGAAGTGTTGGGTCTTCTATTCGCTGACCCTGATTCTGAAGGGGAATATCTGCCGTGATTCTGAAAGTGAAAGAATAGCTCTACGCCAAGCACAAACGGTGAATCCTTTGCCCAATGTAGATGGTCCTTTGCCCAATGTCAGTGGTGGGAACACAGTGGTGTTTCGCGGAGTCTGAGTGTTCATCGCAAAGTTAGCAGGCGTGTTACGCCGGCTTCATACCGCACGCGGCAGGCAGTGTGTTGGCAGGGCAGGAGTGGTGCGTATGGAGAGCGGGAGCCGCGCGCCCCTGTTGTGCATTCACACTGGCAGCGTTTGTCTCACGCAGCTGAACCGCGGCTCGTGTATTGCAAATACAGTTAGGGGGCAACGTGGAGGCAGGGTGTCACAATGACAGTAGTCCGAACTGTGCACACTCGGCGGGCGCGCCGTCATCTCACTCATGATCTCTGCCTTGCCGTGGCGAGTGATCTTTTGAACTAAACAGGTCTTGTCTACTTGTGTTTGTGTGTCATATGAATAATATACATGTGCCCCATACATGGAATCAGAGTGCCTACTGTATGTAGTAAATGGAAAGTCTCTACACCAAAAGGCCAACCGTTACATGCATTCGGTTTGTTTCTACCATTTATTAGTAACGCTTTACACAGTTTGTTTACTATTTACTATTCACCTGAGCATTCAGTATTGTGTAATATAGCATACAGAAGGCGAGGGACATTTTGGGGGGAAAGAAGTGCTGCATTTATCATTTAAACATGTGACTTCTCATGAAAATTCTATAATCCAAGGTGACCACCACCATATGACGTCATAATATGCAAATTAGATGGTAAAATGTAATCCCTACATAAACTTTGGGTCATCCTTAAAGGTTCCGTTCTTCATGTTTTTTTGAAGCTTTGATTGTGTTTACAGTGTGCAATATAACATGTGTTCATGTTTCGCGTGTAAAAAAACACAGTATTTTCCACACAATTTGCTCATCTGTACACCGCTGTTTTCACTGTCCTGAAAACGGCTGATGAGTTCCTTTATTCTATGAAGTCCCTCCTTCAGAAATACGTAACGAGTTCTGATTGTGCCAGCGGTTCCCGTGTTGTGATTTGACCGCAGCTTAGCGCACGTGGCACAGTTCCTGTGTTGTGATTCGACAGCAGCTTAGCGCACGTAACTTGCATGGAAAGGTCACGCCTCTTAACGGGAGATGTATGCGCTCAATGATCTCTACAGCGTCCCTGGGAAAGCCAAACAAAGGTGATTTGACTCCGGGATGAAAATAACAGCGTCTCGACGACATGGCGACAAACACACTCAAACGCAACACTTCCTTTTCTCCACGCGACACGTCCTCTTCTCCACGTTGGAGAGCAACAAGACCACGCCCCCTTTTTTCGCGTATTCTTGTGGGCGGAGGTTAGTCTGTTCTACTGACGTCATTAATGAAGGAAGTACCAGGATGTAGTCCAAGCCGGCCGTTCGCTGTAGGCTTTGAAAGGGAACTTCTGTTAAATAAAATATCTCGCTTGGCATTGAACTTTGAGCTTTATAATTTTACAGGTATTATTTATGCTCTAACGGCAACATTACACACTAACTAAAGTTTGAACAATGGGATCACGAAGAACGGGACCTTTAATATTTCTCTAATTTACAGAAAGTCTCTATCTTTTATCACTTTTAAGAAATAGCCTTTTCAAATTAAGATGTCAAAATCGAACGTTTTAGGAAAAAACCTCTGGCGCCTAAAGGGTTAAATTATATAAAGCCTTAAAGTTCTGTATAATTAAGGGCGTGGCCACTTTGAGTGACAGGTGGATTGCCGCTGCTGTCACTACTAGCCGTTTGTCTGCTGTCTGTTAACTCCAGCCACTCCAGTTTTTAGCTCCTCTTTGCCGATTTTCAGTTATCCGGGAGTGATGGCAACGGCCGCACTTCAGAAACGCTCTACAGAAACCTATGGGTGACGTCACGGACATTACGTCTATGTTCTTCCCTCGCTTGTCACACAGAAGAAGAAGAGAGACAGTATTTACGTGCTCGCCAAAACCATTCACACACTTTTTGCTAACTGGCAAGCAGCATTAGCAGCTCATCTTCTTCTTTGTCTACTTCCTCCAAGACCGTTTTGTGCTTGAGCGTCACCAAGTGGTGTTTTACTGTAACTCCAGCAGCTCCAGGTACGTGAACTAAAGCGCAGATCTCATTGGTCGGACAGTTTTTAACACGCCGCATAAAAAAAACCCAAGCCCTTTTTTTTTTTTTAAATGCTGCTTTTACGCCTGCCTTTTTTCGCGTTCTGTGTACGCACTCACATTGGCGCCCTTTAGTCACGAGGCGTTAAACGTCGGCGATAAACACGTGCGATAATCGTCCCGTGTGAACACGCCTTAACACAGTAAACCTGCTGCGGTCTGTCAAACAACAAAAGATAAAGAGAAAACCACTCACTGCTCTTGACTGAAGAACGTTTGTAACCTAACCCTAGTTTTTGCACAGTAATGCATGTGATCTACAAGGATTGTGCGTATGATTTTATTTATTCAAACGATCCGCTTCTGTAGTACTACTGTACAGATTTAGAAACTGTTTTTTCTTTTCATTTTGCTAATGTGGCTAATTGAGCATCAGAAATGAGCCATGTTAATTTAGCTCGCTTTATACAATATTCTCTTATTTTGGAAAGACGTGTAAGCAAACACGATCACAGATCATTTACTCGGAGTATTCTGTGTGTAATCTGCGCTGTCAATTAACTAGCATTAACAAACCATAAACACACTCAACCAGCTTGTTAATGTCACACAAACGTATACGCGCACAAGTCGAGATTCCTGCTCTTTACCAGCGAGCGTTTAGAGTCACGGGGGGGGAAAAGCGCTTATAGAGGCTCTTATCTCGGAGGATGCATTAAGATACGTGAGCCTGACTGACAGCCTCTTCACACACACACACACGAAGCGCTTTAATGAGCATTATGGAGTACGCTCACCTCTGACTTTTACAGAATTATAAACAATCCCACTTTATATAACTGACCTTACAGGTGATCTGTTTTCCCCCTCCATATTCATATGTGAGATTAAGTGAGCATTAATATTAACGAGGGCTGATTTTCATAAGTAAAAAAGATGTGTCATCAGAAGGGGAGTACTGAGGTGTGTGTGTGTGTGTGTAGAGATACAGTGAAGTACTCTCTTTAATCCTCACAAACACACTCAAGCTCTTATCAGAAATATCACATTTGGACCCTTTGCTCTGGAAGAGACAGAATCTACAACACATCAGCAAATCCTCAAAGAAACATCACTTAAATGGCACGTGGAGGTAAACTTCTTTGGCTACAAGGTATTGGCTCTGAGCTCTTCCTGGCGATCAATATCTCACTACAATTCCTCATCCTGAGTGCTGTTAATGTCTTATACCACAGCAAATAATGAAGCAACAAGCAACTGAATTTGTCCTATAATACCAGATGTACTTTTTGAAGGGGTAACACAAAAGCGTAACACTTGCACTTGGTCATTTATAATGCAAATCCTATTTCTGCCTGAAAAGAATGTTATGGCCTCATGTATTTAATATCTGCCTCATAAATGGGGTGCAGACTAAAGATAGTATCCGTTTTGGTCAAACCCACGGGAGCCGCGGAAAGGTTACTAAATGCATCACTCCTCCTTCTGCTGGGAGATTAATAAATGGAGTTACAGTGTGACTGCAGTCTTGAGAGAGTAGCGCGTACACATCCCACCGCTCATCTATAACGAGTGAGACGATATGATCTCTACTTGAACGCACAAACACATGCTTCTGGTCAGGTGTTTCCAGCATGCGGTCTGAACCTGAGGTGATGTACCAGCACTATAAACAGAGAGTCCAGCTGTTTAATGATCCATCTGTCTGTCTGCACAGACCTGGATCAGGCAAATCTCTCACACCAGTGTGGACCGCATGAACACCCGGCAGGCGTCCTGTGTGAACCTCAGCACACCTCGTTCAGGGCAGTAATAAGCTGACAGTCAGAAAATCATGCTATTTAAAGGGATAGTTCACACAAAACTGAAAATGACTTCATCATTTACCCTCGGAAAGGCTGTCTGCCAGGACATTTATTAATATAACTCTGATTGTATTCGTCTGAAAGAAGAATGGCATGTAGACGCTATCGTCGGAAGGACGTGCCAGTATGGCGGACTACTCAGTAGAAACACATTCTTGGATAACATGATATAAATATGAACGATCAAGCAGAGAAAATATGACACCAGTGAAAAATCGTGTGTGATTCACCAGAAAGCCTTGAACGCTTCATAAGTATCCAGTCTGACTGCTTCCGAGAGCAGCGTCCGTTGTGTCTAAAGTCTAATGTAATTTGTTTGCTATTTATTTAGCTTGTTATCAGAAATAATCTACTTTAGAGAGACTTCTGGCTGCGTTTACACTTGGCATAAACATGCGATCCCTGTGTCTGATCAAACAGATCGTCAGTCAATCAGGACACGCACATCAGGCACACTGGCTCTGTATCTGGATTACTGATCGGATTTCTGTTTCCCGCAAAATATTTCATGAACATTGAGGCTGGGTTTGAGATGTATACAGTACCGGTCAAACGTTTGCAAATATATTTAATGTTTTCGAAAGACGTCCCTTAAGCTCATCAAGCCTGAATTGATCAAAAACACATTATTTAATGATTATTAACAGTTATATTGCAATTTAAAATAATGGTTTTCTATTGTAATAATTTAAATGTTATTTATTCATGTCATTTTCATGTTAAAAGTGTGTTTGTTTTCCACCAGGTGACAGAAATAATCCACTAAAGCGGGGCACAATTTCCATGTTATCTCCATGATTGAAAATGATAAATGTAGATCTTCTTTAAAGTAAATTTTATTTACATTTACGCATTTGGCAGACGCTTTTATCCAAAGCGACTTACAGTGCCCTTATTACAGGGACAATCCCCCTGGAGCAACATGGAGTAAAGTGCTTTGCTCAAGGAAATATTTTCAATTTTACTGCACAAATAAAAAATAATAGTGTTTGAAACATTATTTGGTAAAAAAAAGAAAAAAGAAGGAAATTTGAGGGGGGGAAACGCATTTCATAGGGCCCTTAACATGTAATTTATGGTTTTTTTTTATGATGTTTATGATGTAATTTATGTTTTTTTTTTTTTAACAATATGAAGTTTCATGATTTCTGATTGAAACAAATATGCTGCTTGTATTCTGATAGTTGAGACGATTTCAACGTTACGACAAGTCTATATGTTGTGTACTTTGATTTTACAGATCACATTTTCATGTGAAGCAGTTTTATTTTCACTCTATGAAAACCGAGCACTTGTAACCTGTCAGCAAACTTAAAAGCACTTGATAAGTGATGGTCATATTCCCTATATTGACTGTAAAGCCAAGCTTCTAAGCTTTAAAAACACACCTATTTTGTTAAGTAACATGATAACTTAGTAGCCCCACTGGCTTCGCATTTAAAAGGTTAGAGGGTTAGTTCACCCAAAAAGGAAAATTCTGTCATTAATTCCTCACCCTCATGTTGTTGGACACCCGTAAGACCTCCGTTCATCTTCGGAACACAAATGAAGATATTTTAGTGTAAATCCGATGGCTCAGAAAGGCCTCCATTGGCACAATGCACTGTACACTCTCAAGACCCATAATTTTTTTTTAAAAAAGTGACTAAAAGGCTCTAAAGACGTCGTTACAAAGTCCATCTCACTGCAGTGGTTCTGCAATAACTTTATGAAGTGACGAGAATAGTTTTTGTGCGCAAAAAAAACCTAAATAACGACTTATAGAGTGATGACCGATTTCAAAACACAGCATCATGAAGCTTCGAAGCATTATGAATCACTGAGTCGAATCATGATTTGGATCGCGTGTCAAACTGCTGAAATCACGTGACTTTGGCGATCCAAACCGCTGAATCGACTCGCTGACTCATAACGCTTCGAAGCTTCATGATGCAGTGTTTTGAAATCGGTCACCACTATATAAGTCGTTATTTAGGGTTTTTTTGAGCACAAAAACTATTCTCGTCGCTTCATAAAGTTATTGCAGAACCACTGCAGTGAGATGGACTTTGTAACGACGTCTTTAGTAGCTTTTATGGGTCTTGAGAGTGTAAAGTGCATTGTGCCAATGGAGGCCTTTCTGAGCCATCGGATTTCAACTAAAATATCTTCATTTGTGTTCTGAAGATGAACGGAGGTCTGACGGGTGTCGAACGACATGAGGGTGAGGAATTAATGACA
Source organism: Romanogobio albipinnatus (assembly GCA_023566225.1). Lineage (NCBI taxonomy): Eukaryota > Metazoa > Chordata > Actinopteri > Cypriniformes > Gobionidae > Romanogobio > Romanogobio albipinnatus. Next base: position 4,734,379 of record CM042252.1, on the reverse strand, counting down.
GAATTTTCATTTTTGGGTGAACTAACCCTTTAAGGCCCTGTCCACACGAACACGGGTATTTTCAAAACCGCAGCTTTTTCTACGCAATTTGGCTGTTCATCCACACACAAATGCAGTATTCGGTTGCAGCGTTGGCGTGTAGATGGTGAAACCAGAGATCTCGGTTTGTTAAGTCGAAGTGTGCGCCGTCCTCTCCTTTGTTTGACGTCAGATTGTGCGCCGTTATCGCTTTTGTTTACATCAGTGGAGTCTATGCAATGGCGGACGTATCTTTTAATAACTCTGCTAATAGTGCTTATCACATACATGCAGATATATACAGATACATGCGCAGTTATCTCATTGTATTGCAGAACAGAGGCGCCAGAATGCAATAATACAACATAGTAAGGCAAGTGTGTGAAGCTTCAGTCCACTTGGGCCCTGCCCCTGTGTACAGTTACCTGTCACTGAGTCCAAAGTAAACTTGTAGAAGGGTTTCACTGGAAAAACTCTGGTTATAAAAATACAGTGTACGTGTGGACTAGGCCTAAGGTTAATGATTAATTGATCCTTAATTTAAACAACAATCGATTTTGGGAATATATGTAAATTGCCACCCCTAACCGCAAAGTTTTTTACTGGAAAAACTCATCTTCAATGTTTCACAGACTCATTTTCTTCCAAATAAAAATGTGGGTGGGGGGGGGGGGGGGGATCAATATGGCATTTACTCTAAGGTCCTGTGGGTCACAGAAAGGGCGTACAATCCTTTGACATTCAATTCAAGATGACGCATTTTGTTGGTGCAAGAAACCTGGACCGACATCACAAGTGTACTTGCTGGCTTCTTTAAAAACATTTCCCCAAAAAAATGACTTATGACCTGAGACTGGAAACACATAAATGTAAACTACGATGGTGGAAATGGACTTATTATGTAACTCACTGAAATGTATGAAACAAATGAGAGACTTGTATCTGTAGTACCCTACCAGTTGTTATTTTGTTCTCTGTGAAAATTAAAAAATGCAAAAATAAAAAGTATAAAAAAAATTTTTTTCCAAAGTATTAAAGTGTGGCGTGCTCCTCCACTGCAACTCCTCTGGCCAAACGTAGAGCGGATGCTGAATGGGCTCTGGTCTCTTCTAGTGTGTCTAAGTGCATCTTCTAACGCAGCAGCTGGACCGCACACTCGAGCGGCGTTTGAATGTCAGCCTCTGCGGGGGCTCTAATTGCACACCCACTCCAGCTAATAGGGCAGCATCCAAAAGTTTAGTGCTGCATCGCCTTCGGGTTTCATTTCAAAGCGTCCGCACCCGTTTGGCCCTCACAGGTACGTCTCCTGCCTGTGTTTACCATTCTCTCAGAAACCGCCACTGCTAGCATAGGTGACTGACCTCAATTTCTCTCACTTTTCTCTCCTGCAGAGCCGGTGAATAACTGCTCATAAATAACAGCGCTTTGGCTGGCTGGAGAGAGCCCGCTCTGAATTCCTTTGTCCTAAGCAGAAGTGCGACGCAGGTTCTCTGTGATGAGTATAAAACACGCAGGAAAGCGGTTCTATTTGATTCATCCTCAGACCTGAGGCACGACTGTCCAGAAAGACTCCGGATCTTTAAAGAGACTATAAAAGAGTGCAACGTGAAACCATATTTTGATTTGTACTGAATGTAGCGCTTACCTGTTTCTCACACTGGCCGTAGTCGGCACCCTGGTCCGCCTGGAAAAAAGACAGCTCTCCTCGGTTCTTGGACATCTCGATCAGACTCATGGCGGTGCGGACGGTAGAGTTGCGGGCATGCACGAACACCATCACCTAAAACAAACACATAAGACAGCGGCTCTTGGTTAGGTTACGTTTGGGGTTGGGAAATCAACTGAACCTCATAAATGACTGAAACTCTACATTAACGGCCAACCGAAACGGAGCATTTGATGGCCAATATACACACTAGGGCTGGGCGATAAAACAATAACGATATGTATCGCGATAATCGATATCAATAAAAAATGCGTTCGATAATTTTTTTTCTTCGTCGGAAGAAACTAGAGGTTGCGAAGCAAGTTTGGTTGCATGAACAAAGGCACACTCTGGTAACCTAGCAACGTAGGGAGTGACACGCCAACAGCCAATCATGTAACTGCACAGTTTGGTTGCGCCATATCGTTGTCTCGTGTTGGATTCTTCAGTAACAGAACCGACGTGGAGTGATAAATGGAAAACAGAGAGCGAGGAAATTGTTGATAAAACAGGAAAACAAGTCAGCTCGCCAGTCTGGCAGTTTTTTGGATTGTATAAGTCTGACTGTAGTCAGCCCAATGTCGTCTGCAAGACTGTCGTCCCCACCAAGACTGGTAATACCACAAACTTGTTTTACCACCTTAAGCCTTGTTTATACTTTCGTCTGGCTCCGCTGCGTGAGCCTCCGCTGACAGCGCGCCTCGTTCACTTGGGGACGTGTTTATACTCGACGCGCTCGCCGTTGTGCCATTCTCAACATTCTCATTCTCAAACCCTTAATCACTATTCCCTACTTTAGTCCACTAATACAGTTCAGTTGAAGAAGTGAATAAAAACAAGTGAGCGAATTTGGACAGGCGCTGTGTGTACATCGGCTGTACACCAGTTATTAGAGTGCAAAGTGGGATAGAATGAGTGCACTCAATAACGTCCACTATGGTTTCGCACACCACTACAAATGGCTGCCCCCTCAAATAATGCCCTATGTAGGGTATAGGGGGGCGATTTCGGATTCAGCCTTTGAAACTACATGGAGAGGTAATGTCTGCATCTCTGCCCAGCCCTAATACACACTATTTAATTTAAAGACAACCAACAGTGCACTGGTATTCTGGGAAGTTTGTGTGCACCGGGAATCTTTTGTTTCAAATAAAGGTAAGGCAGTGCTAATTTTACATACAGTACACAGTGACTATGACACAAGTGGTCCAATGCTCAGAAGCTGTCATTCTCAGCACTACCAAAATAAAAGTTCAGACACAGCAACAAACAGAAAAACTTATTGGGTCATGCCAGGGCCCAAACTTTGGCCCTGGACAAATCCAGTCCATCCGGCTCATTTAAAACTTTTTAAAGTAAAATATCTAGCTTCCGCTGAACCGCTTCCGTATTCAACTTATGAAAAAAGTAACACCTCTCGCAGTTCAAAACTTTTTTAACCCTAACATCTGACATCATCGTCGCACCAGTTATGCTTTTTCCGTAAGTTGAATACGGAAGCTGGTCTGGCGGAGGCTAGATATTTTACTTTATAACGTGTTAAATGTGGATCATTTTTAAATATAACTCTGATTGTGTTAATCTGAAAGAAGAATATCATATACACCTAGGATGACTTGAGGGTGAGTAAATCATGGGGTCATTTTCATTTTGGGGTGAACTATCCCTTTAAAGGGTAACTAAAACCTAAACCAACTTTTTTTAGTTAATGATCTGCAAGACTGGGGCTTTATTAATGCTGTTCATTGATTCGAGTAAATGTTTTGACATTTGGGTATAAAGTGTTTTAATTCTATAATATATGGTGTAAAACCGTCTGAGTGCTGCCGTCAGGTTGAACGGTGGCTACTGCAGTTGAATTTTCCTATTGGACGCAGTAGGTCATCGTGGCGTATGATGGTTCTTCCAACGGCTCACTACACACGCCCCTGGCACACGAGCTCACCACGCCCTCAGAAATGTTTTCCCCAATCACATGATGAGAACGGCTTCACTCCAGTATGAACTCTCATGTTTCATGAAGTAGAAACATGAATGAAACTTACTTGACACTTGCTTTAACATTTTAATGAAGAAAAAGCAGTTAAATAATGCAGTTGTCAGTACACATCAGGCTTTTCTTGGGATATTATTGCCGTCCGTCATGTGTACAGATAATTTTCATACATGAGACGCACTTTCAAACCCTGACACGCAAGTGGTTGCCGCGGTAACTAAGAACAATACAGTAACGTGCTGGCGTATATAGTCTAACTTTTATTTGAGGAAATGTGTTAATAATAGGCTATTAGGTTTGAACATATTGGTCCTGCACTGCTTATTGATTCAGTTCATTTGAATGAAAACACATCGTATGTATATCAGATATCTGATCTATTTTTAGTGGCATTCAGTATAAGGATTTGACTGTTCATAGATTAGGTCAGTTCTCTTGCGCTGCTGCTTCACTGGCATCGCCGGCATCGGGAGTTAACGCAGTTTGAGCCAGCGGCTCGCATTGATAAGGCTCCGGGTCTGTGTCTACAGACAATTCACCCTCCTCCACTTCATGTGAAGGTTGGGGAGAATGACTGCTCTGTTGCAAAGCTACTGGCGTCACTCCAGTCATTCTCCATCTTTGCGACTCGCGAGTCTGACAGCTGTCAATCAATCCGTCACTGCAGGTCTCAGGTGCACGCCCTCCGCTCAGTCCCGCCCTCGGTTCGTCCCCTCTGTCTCCGCTGGGCTCTGGCCACTTTTCCAGCATTTTTCAAATATTGCCAGTGGGTGGAGTTAAGCGCTGAGCTGGGGTTTAGTTACCCTTTAAGCTAAGCGCACTTCATACTTAGTACATTATATATTAGGCAAAATAGCCCATTTAAGTGCACTGAACCAGTGTTGAGGCCACTGCACAGACTGATGACTAGTCCAGCCAATCAAAGCAACTAGAGTATGCTAATTGTGTGGACATAAAACGCTAAATAATCACATCTATAATTTGTATCTTTACAAAGACATCATTGTTTTATTTTGTGTGCCTTTAATGGATCGCCTTGGCTTTCAAGAGTCACAACTGCTTTTATGAGATCATTAGTCATTTTTGGTGAACAGGTGAAATATCTGAGAGAGCAAGACCAAAGGGACTGCAGTTGCATTCGAGGGATATATCCACGATATAATATGCAACCGATTAGAGAATCATTTAATCAAAATTGAAGCTAAAGCCTATAGGTCCCAGCGCAAGCAGCAGCTGCCTCACACGCTGACCATTCAAATGGGAAACACACAAATTGAGGAACAGCTATGCTCATGCACAGCAGGGTAAGTCAAATTAGAAAATAATCTGAATATGACAATCTGATGGGGTATTTTGCACTGCAAAATGGTTTTCCCCAATAAGAACCCTCGGTAAAGTTACCCTGAATTATTTCACGCAAGTTAGTCACAAACGCTAACACGCAGTAGGATTTTTCGATGCTAAGCCACGATTGGCCTGTGGTGGTTTTCGGGCGTGGCTTAGCAAAGGGTCAATTAAGAGATTTAAATATTGGTTGGTTGTCACAATATTGCTCATTTAAATAATTTATACGCAGAATAAATGGGCAGGACCTGGTTGAGTTAGTTAGTAGTGTATTGAAACTGGCGGTTATGGTAAGGGGCAGGACATTTCCCAAAAACGCAGGAAGCCCTTGACCAATCACAACACACTGATCCAGCTCACCAATCAGAGCACATTGTGCTTTTCAGAAGGAGGGGCTTCATAAAGACAGGAACTAAACAGAGCGTTAAGGTGATGATACAAGAGGGAACTTTTTGGACAATGTTGCTTGGGCAATTCCCCATTGAGAATGGGCAACAAATTTCTATCTGGATACTTTAGATTGGCCCTGTGTCTCACCTGGTTGCCCTGGTTGATGGCAACACTGCCCAGCAACATTGCTCAAAAAGTTGCCCCGTGTAACATCACCTTTACTGGCAGACTGGGAAGTGTTTTGTGTTTTCTGAACATTCAAGCATGAAAACCTGTTCTAGAAGTAAATCAAGACTTTGTAAAATGGCAAATATTGGCCTCTTTTAGTGGATCATATTGAGAAATACAGACTATGGATTTATTTTGAATTAGTAACAGCAGATTTCGAGCAGATTTACTATAGTGTGATGATGTTCCTCAAGGTCCTTTCACACCGAACACGAATGTGCTGCGGCGAAAAAACGATGTTTATTTTTTTTTAGTTTCGATGTGGATTTTTTTTTAACACTCGCAGTTTCAGAAAAGGCTTAAACCAATCCATGGGCGTCGGAAGCAAAAAAAATGTGGGTGGGTCCTCAGAATTTTTTTACTGGAGTAGATGCCAATTACATTAAGTACAAATATACCACTTTGCTTGCTAAACGTATAGTTCGGAAAGACAAAATTAGGGAAATCGCCATATCATTGAGAGTGGCAGTAGTGTAGGGGTAAGACGCACGGCATCTAGTTTTGACACAAATCGACCCACGGTTCGAGTCCGCCTTTCGCCGAGCTCAATCTTCTCTCTTTTCCCATCACATATCAGATCGGAAAGGCATTTATTTTCAATAAAAATGAAGAAAATATTAGAAAAGTGGAAATAAAGCATCTAACATGTGTTTAATAATAAGTGTTTATCGATTAGGGTTAGGTAAACACACGTGCTGAATGTTAGAGACGATAAAAGTGAGTGGGTCCAATATCATTCATCGTAAAAAGTGGGTGGGTCTTGTCCCGCACACATACAATGGTTCCGACGCCCATGCCAATCACATACAAGGAAACAAAGGTCATGAAATGTCCAGTTGATGTCATTAGCTATTCAATCAACATTAACGTTTGCCAGGTATCGCATTTCTCACGAGATTGTAGCTGTAGTGGTCGTTACTGTAGCTGTGTTTGCCCACTGTAGGCTACAGACAACGATAACATCACCTTTTGAGTTAAAACTCGTTGATTTTTTTCTAAACCTAATTGTGTCCTCGACTATGGAAAGTGAATGCGTTTCCGTCAGTACGACTGTGGCACTTAAATGTGTACATTGTGTCTCAACTGGAAGCACAGCTGGAAACACACCTGCTCCGGATCGATTGGTTCCTGAAGTGTGTGTGTGTGTCTCGTCAGATGCAGTGCTGCTGTCTCTCTCGAGCTCCACAAACTGTCCCATGGACATCTGAAGAAACTTAAGTGCGGAACCGGCCATGATAAAGTTTTAGCTCCTGTACAAAATTAGCATGATACTCCCCTTCTTTAGGACTGGGTGCACTCAAAACCTTCTTCTCTGTCTTTTAAATAAAATGAAAAGCTCGTCTTCGCTGGATGATGAAGTGTACGTGTTTTCTCAGATGCCGTGAATGTTCTGGGATGTTGGAGCTCTGAAACGTCACTGACGTCGCAAACTCGCGTCGCGGCTGATGTGAATGGTTTTGACGCGAACTGTTCGCACACGAAATATTCGTTTTTCCGCTTCGCTTTTTTGTTGCGCGTCCGGTGTGAAAGGGCCTTTAGTGTGGAAAAAAATAAATACTAACAAAAATTTTGGTTGCAAATTGTGGAAAAGATTTTGCTTATATTACCCACTTCTTAGTAATTTTAAGAGAGCTGCTAGCAAGTCAACACATAATGCTTTAATTCATTCAAATATTTATAATAATTAATAATATAATTTGACGAAAAGGCACAGAATAAAAATACAACCCATTTCACCAGATCCACCCACTGAACTGCTTATCGATACTGTACATTTCAGTACTGAATGAAATAAACTAATAAGAATCATGTTGTGAACTTGAAAGAACTTCCATCTTTACAAACGCAGTATTGTGCAGCGTCTTTTACATGCAGAAGTGAACCAGCACATCTGGATCTGGCCTCTTTCTCAGCCTGACAAGACCACAACGAGCAGAAGGGCAGAGCGGCGTCTGTGTGCCATATTAGTCAAAGGACAAAAGAGGGTTGTAATTTTCCTATTACACTCAGGCTGCCCTTGCAAAGCAGTCAATACCTCAGACAAAAACAATCAATAATAGAAATACAAGACAGTTATGAGATGGCAAAAAGACCTCGCTCGTTCTCTCTCTCGCTCTCTCACACTGCTCTCGCCGTCCTTTAACTGAAAGTACTGATGGTGTGGGAGAGCTCGGGGAGAAGAGAAATAACTCTGACATACAGTTCTGGGCTTAGCACATAATATTCTAACCTATTAACTCCCTACAGAGTGACACTTTCCACCACAGCAATACTGTGAATGTAACACAAATGCATAACTCATCTGGAAACGCAATTGAGACCCTAAAGACCCCATAAAAATGAAGTTCATGGGGTCTTTAAAGTAAAATGCGATGCTCTCTGGCCCTGAGCAGACAGTATAAACTCAGTATAAACTGTCTGCTGGTGTGTAATGACAACCATGTTAACACAGCACATAGTAGACGCAACATGACAGAAACCTGAAGCACACCACTTGAGGATGAGGATATCTCATATAACACAGAAAGACACAGAAATCTCTTTGGCAAGCTTTGGGAAGAAAAGACTAGTTCTACTCTAAAACGTTCATGGCTTAAAAGGACATTTGTTGAAAAACAAACATCTTAGCTCCGGGAACTGTCAGAATCCGCCAGTTCTTGTCATTTTTGTGTACAGTATGTATTAGGCGGTCAGTGAACAGTTTGACTCTGTGTTTTTTGGGTAAATTATTACAGCCTTAAGGTCCTTGCACACTCCGAAATTTTCACGTCATCCTAAAAATCCGTCACGCACAGAAACCTTGCACACTGAGTCCGATGCGTATTAATTAATCCGTTGTGAAAAAATCAGCAAACCTATACAAAATGGCGTCTTCAAGCAGTGAGGATGATTTTGTTGGATGGGTCCATCCAATCCTGAGATTGCGTAGAGAGGAAGGAGAGTTCCACCTCTTTATCTGCGGGATTATCCCGGGTGATTTAAAGGTTGCTTCAGGATGTCAGTGGCTCCGTTTGATGCTTTGCTCGCGATACTGGAGCCACATATTACGAAGAAGACCACCCATTTTGTTTGTACAGTTTGTCATGTCAACTTTTTGTTTGTTTGTCTTTGTGCTGTGAGACAAAGTGGATCGGCCATCTCTTGTACAGTGTCACAACACCTCTCAAAATGCTTGCTACGGATGTAAAAAATGCAGAAAATCAAATCAAACTTTTATGAAGGCAGTGTGTGAACATCATTGACACAACATGAGGTCGTATATATTTTTAAACATGCAAAAAATTCGATGGAGAATTTCGGACTCCGTGTGCAAGGACCTTTACACAAAAAAGTGTGCAAACTTTCAGATTGTTGCAATTTTAAAGGGGTCATGAATTGTGACATATATGAGGTCATCATACTATAAGAATATCCTGTAAGTTTCAGAACTGAAAACTTCCTTTTTAGTAAAAAAAAAAAAACACTTTTATTGAAACCAAGCCCAGAGAACGACTCATTATAGATGGTGAAAGACCGCCTCTGCAGAAGAAGATCACCGCCTACTTCATCATCGTTACCACTGTAGCCCCGCCCACTGACTCACACATGACTAGTAGTAGGTAAATAACATGCGTGACGCTGACACTGGATTGAACAAATAAACGATAAACATGCTTTTGAATAGTACAAGATGATGTGGAAAATGTTATGTCGCTGCATAACGTTCCTTCTGACACTGGATTTACAGAGAGACTGAAATTAAAAAACAATGCTGTGCCTTCTATATTGGCTCCGACAGTTTTTACCACTGAAGTCTCACAGCAGCCAATCACAACAGTGGCCGTTTACAATGAAGTCTCACAGCCGCCAATCACAGCAGTGGGCGTTTACACTGACGTCTCACAGCAGCCAATCACAGCAGTGGGCGTTTACACTGAAGTCTCACAACAGCCAATCACAGCAGTGGGCGTTTACACTGACGTCTCACAGCAGCCAATCACAACAGTGGCCGTTTACAATGAAGTCTCACAGCCGCCAATCACAGCAGTGGGCGTTTACACTGACGTCTCACAGCAGCCAATCACAGCAGTGGGCGTTTACACTGAAGTCTCAATGCTGCCAATCACAGCAGTGGGCGTTAACAATGAAGTCTCACAGCAGCCAATCACAGCAGTGGGCGTTTACACTGAAGTCTCAATGCTGCCAATCACAGCAGTGGGCGTTAACACTGAAGTCTCACAGCAGCCAATCACAGCAGTGGGCGTTAACACTGAAGTCTCACAGCAGCCAATCACAGCAGTGGGCGTTTACACTGAAGTCTCACAGTAGACACGCCTCTCAAAACAGAGAATTTAAAGCAGAGGATAAAAACAGGGTAGGAAAAATTGCCTTTTATTTCTGAATTATGACTTTTTATGTAAAAATCATACTAACATTATAAGTGCACCCCAGGAAACATTAAAAAACAATAAAATAAAATCTGCTACCATTGACTCCCTCCTCATGTCATTCCAATCCTGTGTGACTTTCTTTCTTCTGTGAAACATAAAATATATATTTTTTACATTCATACAATTTATATTCACTTATTTATAAATACACACTGTCTGCTAAAGACAGCAACAAATCTTGGGTAAGAAATTAAAGGAATAGTTTACCCGAAAAATGAGCATTCTGCCATCATTTACAAACCTGTATAACTTTCTTTTGGACAGAATTTTTTGGTATGCATCTTGAATATAATATTTTGTATTATATACCATTATTGCAATATTCTTATACAGAAAACGAATTGTAACATCACCTAGTAGCTAGAATAATAATCATCTGGATGAGATCTTACCATACAAATATGTTTATTCTGTTAACACAAGTCATTTCCCAATAGCAAATACTACACAAAGCAGTGTATGCGTTTAACTCGAGGAACCAGGACGACTCCAGACATGCTAAACTGTGAGCTTGAAGCCTATGTTGATGAGCCGGGCGCTGTTGTTCTGTTTGTTTTGGGCTGTGTTTTGCCACGGTCAGTACCTGGAAACAGAGCCAGCACTTTGGCATTCATCACAATTGTTTGGGCCTGTGGATAATTGGTAGCTAATTAATTCATGATTGCTAATTTAAGAACAGCCTTCCAAAAAACACAAACATGTCCTTGACCACCTGCCAACATGTTTCTCACCAGCGCTCGACGCAATCTGCTCTTCCTCAGAGCACAGAGAGAGTGAGAGAGAGGACAGAAATGTGGTTATTGGGGCTGGAAGAACTCTTCAGAAAACAGATTTAATGAGCTGATCGCTGTGACAGAGCAAATGTCATAAAAGAACAATAAATGACAATGAAGGACAAAGAGAGCCATGAAGGATTTATCTGGCATCGTGCTCAACTTCAGAGTTGTTTTCAACAATCCCTTCTGGCCACGGAGTGTTTTATTGTTGATCCTACAGAAATACCTCTCTTACTGAAATAACTCCCATACTGCACGTTATCAGGCCAGCTTCTGAGCCATATGCTTCCTTTATGGTACTTGTTAAAACCAAAACATACTGGCAACTAAAGTTGGAAATTAACCCTAAAAATGGCAAGACCATGAAGAGAACATTCATTTATTGCTATTTTCCATCTTCTTAGGACACAAATAATACAATTTTATTTTAAAAACATGACTTTTATTTTTCATTTTATGTTTTACATCCCCTAGGATGCATCCCCCAGAATATGACACAACGGGCTTTTGGGGAACATTTATTTGTCCATCTCTCAATTATCATAGATTTGCATACATGAGCCATAAAAGCCTGATGTATAAATATGACACTCAACAAAAAACATACATGCATATATATATATATACAGTGAGGAAAATAAGTATTTGAACACCCTGCTATTTTGCAAGTTCTCCCACTTGGAAATCATGGAGGGGTCTGAAATTGTCATCGTAGGTGCATGTCCACTGTGAGAGACATAATCTAAAAAAAAAATCCAGAAATCACAATATATGATTTTTTAACTATTTATTTGTATGATACAGCTGCAAATAAGTATTTGAACACCTGAGAAAATCAATGTTAATATTTGGTACAGTAGCCTTTGTTTGCAATTACAGAGGTCAAAGGTTTCCTGTAGTTTTTCAGCAGGTTTGCACTGCAGGAGGGATTTTGGCCCACTCCTCCACACAGATCTTCTCTAGATCAGTCAGGTTTCTGGCCTGTCGCTGAGAAACACAGAGTTTGAGCTCCTCCAAAGATTCTCTATTGGGTTTAGGTCTGGAGACTGGCTAGGCCACGCCAGAACCTTGATATGCTTCTTACAGAGCCACTCCTTGGTTATCCTGGCTGTGTGCTTCTGGTCATTGTCATGTTGGAAGACCCAGCCTCGACCCATCTTCAATGCTCTAACTGAGGGAAGGAGGTTGTTCCCCAAAATCTCGCAATACATGGCCCGGTCATCCTCTCCTTAATACAGTGCAGTCGCCCTGTCCCATGTGCAGAAAAACACCCCCAAAGCATGATGCTACCACCCCCATGCTTCACAGTAGGGATGGTGTTCTTGGGATGGTACTCATCATTCTTCTTCCTCCAAACACGTTTAGTGGAATTATGACCAAAAAGTTCTATTTTGGTCTCATCTGACCACATGACTTTCTCCCATGACTCCTCTGGATCATCCAAATGGTCATTGGCAAACTTAAGACGGGCCTTGACATGAGCTGGTTTAAGCAGGGGAACCTTCCGTGCCATGCATGATTTCAAACCACGACGTCTTAGTGTATTACCAACAGTAACCTTGGAAACGGTGGTCCCAGCTCTTTTCAGGTCATTGACCAGCTCCTCCCGTGTAGTTCTGGGCTGATTTCTCACCTTTCTTAGGATCATTGAGACCCCACGAGGTGAGATCTTGCATGGAGCCCCAGTCCGAGGGAGATTGACAGTCATGTTTAGCTTCTTCCATTTTCTAATGATTGCTCCAACAGTGGACCTTTTTTCACCAAGCTGCTTGGCAAGTTCCCCGTAGCCCTTTCCAGCCTTGTGGAGGTGTACAATTTTGTCTCTAGTGTCTTTGGACAGCTCTTTGGTCTTGGCCATGTTAGTAGTTGGATTCTTACTGATTGTATGGGGTGGACAGGTGTCTTTATGCAGCTAACGACCTCAAACAGGTGCATCTAATTTAGGATAATAAATGGAGTGGAGGTGGACATTTTAAAGGCAGACTAACAGGTCTTTGAGGGTCAGAATTCTAGCTGATAGACAGGTGTTCAAATACTTATTTGCAGCTGTATCATACAAATAAATAGTTAAAAAATCATACATTGTGATTTCTGGATTTTTTTTTTAGATTATGTCTCTCACAGTGGACATGCACCTACGATGACAATTTCAGACCCCTCCATGATTTCCAAGTGGGAGAACTTGCAAAATAGCAGGGTGTTCAAATACTTATTTTCCTCTCTGTGTATATATATAAATAAACATACATGCATACAAGTTTCCATATGTGTTTTTTTGTTTGTTTTGAGTATCTTATTACACACACACACGCATACACACACAATATATATATATACTGGCTTTTATGATAATCTATGATAATTTAGAGATGGAATAATACATGTTCCCCAAAAGCCTGTTGTGTCATATTTGATATTTACATTAACATGACATTTTTTTAAAAGAAGTTTTAATTTTTAAAGGGGTCATGAACTGCGTTGTTTTATTGTTTTATGTTTCCTGGGGTGCACTAATAATGTTAGAATGCTTTTTACATCAAAAAAATGTCATAATTTAGAAATAAAAGTTATTTTTCCTACCCTGATTTTAGCCTTCTGCTCTGAGCGCTCTGTTTTAAGGGCGTGTCCACTGTGAGACTTCAGTGTAAACACCCACTGCTGTGATTGGCTGCTGTGAGAGTTCAGTGTAAACGCCCACTGCTGTGATTGGCTAAAGTCTTTCCATTTGAAATAGTATTACCTCTCTCTTTTAGCGCTTTTTTACTATTACAGCTCTCATGGTTAACTAATCATGACACACTGATAAACTCTCGCTGTTTGATTGACAGCTCCAGCGTGCGCTGCTCCAACGATTGCAAAGGGAGCTTTCTTTGATCGCTTTCTTTATAGAATTTAATCATTTAAATAACAGATTATTTTCATCCTACTAAGAGAAACAATGCTAGTTGATGTTTAGTCACTATCTGACTGTACATGAATCATCACATTTCAGATCAGGCATTAGAATGAACACAGCCACTGCACCATGTTTTGTAATCCTCAACGGCATGTTTATTGCGTTGTAGCTTGATCTGGTTTAACACTAGGTCTATGTTACATGCGAGAATCGGTGGGCGGGGCTAAACCTGCACTGATGAAGTAGGCGTTGATCATCTTCAGCAGAGGCGGAGCTTGCCTCCCTTTGACGTCATAGATTTAGAAAAACCTGTCGTTTGCTGGGCCTGGTGTCAATAAAAGCTTTTAATGGACTAACAAGGAAGTTTTCAGTTCTGAAACTTACAGGATATTCTTATAGTATGATGACCTCATATGTCAAAAGCTCAAGGAAATGTTTATTTTATTTTGTTCATGACCCCTTTAACATAAAGTTGTATGAATAATAAAGTAAACCCAAGTTGCTTCAGTCCTGTAAATGTTTCTCTTACATTTACTTTATAAAAATCAAAGATTTCTGATCAAAAAAACATTATTAAAAAAAAATCTCAACGATCAATCAGAGGACAGAAGGCATGATTGTGTACAAGCTGTTTTTCAGCAAAGTTTTGGTCATAGATAATTTATAAATATGATACAGTAGGCTATAATATATTCATAAATAGGCATTATATTGTTCAACAGAATTTTACAAAGAATGTTTAGTTTAAGTTATGAGAGATTTTGGCTAAAATTGTAATACGCATTGCCAAACAAGCTTTCTTTTTTCAATGAATAATTCACCCCCCTCACAGTTGTCATGAAGGGCAAAATTAGCCGTATAGACTGTAAACATGTGTTCTCCTGCTGTAAAGTTGGGCATTTTAACATGAGCTCAGTGAGATTCTGCTCCTTCTGGAGTCTGTCTCTAGTGGCCAGTCCATGAACTGCAGTTTAGGTCACTTCCATATTGGCTTCAAGAGAAACTGCGGGAGGTTACCGCTTGGTTAAAATTAAGTGTGAAAATGAATGAAAATTGTCAATTACATTTAGATATTTTCATATTGCGTCAAAGATTACTTTGTATGCATATTTTTGCAGCATTGAACATTATGACCAATCACATGCTTCTGTTGAGCTCATGAATGCAATGGCCAATATAAAAAAAATTTAGCTTTGTTTAGTGCACGCACTGAATTCTGCACTCTCACTAAACCTCCCATCATAAACAACAAAGTGCAGATGTAATGTAAACCAGAGATGTGTTTTGCAGTGTAGACAGCTTCAGTGATTATAACAGGCACTTCTGCAAGAGTGCATAACTCACACTAGACCAGGGTTCCTCAAATCCGGTCCTGGAGGGCCAATGCCCTGCAGAGTTTAGCTCCAACCCTGATCAAACTCGCCTATCTGTGATTTTCTAGTGATCCTGAAGACCTCGATTAGCTTGCTCAGGTGTGTTTGATCAGGGTTGGAGCTAAACTCTGCAGGGCATTGGCCCTCCTGGGCAAGATTTAAGGAACCCTGACCTAGACTGAAGTCAGGAATGTACGGATTTATATGTCACAAGCTTCAAATCAGATTTGATCTGTAGTTTTAAAAAGCAAATTTAATATGTATCTATTTCGGGTGATAATTAGGAGACAACAGGCACACTTTGTGTCGTGCTGCTTATTTTTATCAAACTTTCATCATTCATCATTGCACCAGGTTTATGTCATTGCACATGCACAGATCTTTCCAGTGTCAGTTTTCAATCAGATCAAGTTGCTATATTGAACAGATTAGAAAAGGTTTAAACCAGCCGTCTCAATCCAAATACAATTGGAAATGGCCGATTAATTCCAATTAGTTACATGTTTTATTCTGACTGTGCTACTAGTCCGATTACATTACGGATTATTAGGGTCCATGTAAACACAGCTATTGTGGAGCTGGAATCCTGATTGGTCATCGTAAAAGTGCTGACAAGATGAGCCATAACCATTAAGAAATAACTGTTACAACAGCAAATATCACTGACTGTGTGTCTGGAGGGTTTCTCAAACCAGCTGCATGATAACATTATAAGCCGAGTTGAAATGCACCCAAGACACGCCGTGATTGGATCATAATTGGATCACTGAAAACCTATTTGGAAGAGGTCTAGGATGCGTTTTTGACCATGTTTATCCATGTTTGTTTTCTGCATTAAACTGTCAAGAGCTACAGACAACATTTACATGTAAAAGTCCACAAGCTGTGTACAACACCCCATCCAAGTTATTTGATTCAATTCCTGTTGTTAATGGTTGACAAGTCGCCTGAATGTTAGTCTGAATTAATGCAGCAACACATAAATATAGAGCAACAAATTGAATAAAGACATGAATTATTTGTTTTCCCCCCAGTGTCACTTGTTAAGGGCACTGAATATCGACTGATACGCTTGAGAGGAGGACACTCTCAGTCAGGTCAAAAGAACGCAGTAATATTGATCAATCTGAAGGGTTCACAAACCTCACGTGTTATAAAATAAGCTGAGACACAATCACAGTCATCATATCTTTGGTTATCCCCATCGTTCTGCTGATGTGTTGGACAAAGTGAAAGCAATGATAAAAAGCAGACAGAAAACAATAATGTACGGAGCCCCTAAAGGGTCATGGTGATGGGGGGAAAAATGAGATGGGAGGAAAAATTATATTTAAATTATTTTGCGTTTGCTCAAAAAAATTCACATTCCCGCAAAACGTTTGCATTCGCTTGCAAATCGTTTGCATTTCCAAAAAAAACGTTGTGTTATGACCCAGAATGCGATTAGCGAGCGAACGCAAACTTACTATTGAAATGCCCAACTTTGCAAAAATAAATAATATGGAGCGGGAGGGAAAACTACATTGCAATGCTTTTGAGAGTGAATGCTGAGTTTCTTGGAGAACGCAACACTTTTACGAGAGAATGTGACAGTTTTAGGAGTGAATGATACCAACGTGGGATACCAACCATTTTGCGGGCAAGCCCATTGATGGACCCCATTGATTTCCATAGTATGGGAAAAAAAAATTCAATGGGATCCATCAACTTTTTGGTTACCCATATTCTTCAAAATATCTTCTTGTGTTCAGCAGAAGACAGAAATTAATACAGGTTTGGAATATCTTGAGTAAATTATGACAATTTTCTAGCCTGGATGCCAGCCGAACTTAGCCCCGCCCACAACATTTGTGGTCAGGAAGTTCGGTCTGGACTTGATCCGTTGTGGAGCAACTATGCTGGAACCAGAGCGGTTCAGACCAATCAAATCGTCAGGGCGGGCTTTATACGATGATGGACAGATGATCAACAGTAACGTCACCAAAGAGCACTTGGGTTGAATTCGTTCTAATCCTCAACGGAGAATGTGTTCATATATGAGTTCACCTTTACCATTTCTCTAAAAAATGACGATGGTGTTGGTCAGTACTCCGTGTATCCTTCAATTATTTTTACAACACCGGCAAAGATTGTTTACACTCCTCTTCTTCTTCTTCTTCTTCCAGTGTGCGTGCAGTTGAGTTCTGTTGACAACTATGCGTCGCTCCGTTGCTCTGATTGGTTGTAGGGCTATCCAATTGAGGTCGTTCTTGGTTCGGTTGAAACACGACCCATAATCACAGCCCAATGGATCAGTATCAGACTAGAATCTGAGTATGACAACGTCAGGGTAACAATTTTCATTTTCACTTCACTGATTTCGAAGGTCCACTTGAGACATAAAGTTTCTCTGGGAAATGTAAACGTTTTGTGAGCATACGCAAAAGCGCTGATGTATAATTTTTTCTACCGTCTAATATTTTTTCCATCACCATGTCCCCTTAGGGACTCATCCCGAGTTAACAGCCTTTAACAGTCCACTTCTGAACGCACGCAAAACTTCCAACTTACCATCAAATGATTAAGAACCTACAATGCTCATTTAGTATAGAGTACAAAAGGTTCTCAAACCCTCCACAAAACTCTTAAAGAGCCGTAATAGCGAGATAACTCCAGCAATGGCATTGCTTCAAATGGATCATTAGTTGCCAAAGATGAACTAACTGCCTCTCACTGACCAACATCAATGAACTTGCAGTACAACGACACAGAACAAGAAACTGAGATGCAAATCTACTCTACACTCTGTTCATCTTCCGTCCATTTGCATGCCACTTGAGTTCGCTACAACTTGAATTTGCACATACAGATGCAATCGCTCAAGCTATTCATCTTGTCAACGTATGCATGGAGATTGAATTCCATCTCTCACCGGCATTCCTTTATATTCTACCTCTCTCAGAAGCCACAGAGTAGTCCTACAAAGATCCACAGAGACCTCTGCGGCAAATATTATTTATTAGACTTTTTTCATCATTGCAAAGCTGTGAGAAAGCAGTCTACAGTAACTGCTGCCTCCGTAAGCGTATTAAAGTTCCATCTGCCTCGTGTCTGCCAACCGCTGGCCCGACAGGGGGGCTAAGGGGGCATTTCATAAAGAAAATTCAATCCATCATGCTCCCACATGAAATTAATATATGTCACAGCCACTTCTGACAATTTAATATCAAGCTGAGAGAGACGCTCCCCACTGTACTGCGCCGCAGAGAGAACGGCCTTCGATCCTTTCAGCTCACTACCAGTTTCAACTCGCCAAATCACTTTCCATTTCACTTATAAATGATTTAGCATTTAAGTCTAAATGCAATTTAATGGTGGGAGCACATTAAATCACGAGTCTTTCAAAAGAACGGATTTCCTCCAAAAAATGTGAGGGAAGGAACGTTAAACCGGTTACAATAGCTGTCATTACATATAGATTCATCTCTAAAATCGGACTGGATGAGACATTTTAGAGGCTGTTGCAATGCAGTTGATACAAACACACACACACTTGTGTGACCACTCATGAAGTAAATTATGTATTAGTGTGGCAAACTGCTATAGGGCTCAATGACATGACACATTTTGTTTTATTCACTGAAGAAAAATCAGTATATGCACAGCCTCTCAGGATTATTACTTACACCGGCCCCAAAGCATTTGAAGACTTAAGCCAGACTCTTACGAATGGCATTGCATTAGTTAACAAAAGCAAGTGTCCTACAATGCTCCTTTGAGCCATTTTTGCAATGGCATTTAATTAGCTGGTTTCAAAGTGATTTTCAGAGGATGGACGTATGAAGTTCACACAGCTCCAGGAGAGATCCGCATACTTTGTCTTCATTTTAAACAGTATATGCTTTCATTCAAATGTTTGGGTTCAGTAGGAAAATAATCTTACTGACTCCAAACTTTTGAACAGTACATACACCGATCAGGCATAATAATAACCTAATATTGCGTTGGTCCCCCTTTTGCTGCCAAAACAGCTGACCTGTCGAGGCATTGGCTCCAGTAGACCCCTGAAGGTGTGCTGTGGTATCTGGCACCAAGATGTTAGCAGCAGTTAACATTGCCCAAAGCATCACTGCCTCTGCTGGCTTGCCTTCTTCCCATAGTGCACCTGGTGTCATGTGTTCCCCAGGTAGGCCACGCACACGCACCCGGCCATCCACGTGATGTAAAAGAACGCGTGATTCATCAGACCAGGCCACCTTCTTCCATTGCTCCGTGGTCCAGTTCTGATGCTCATGTGTAGGGCTGTCAATGAATATTCTAAATTCGAATATATATTCAAATAGTTTAAAAAAACGAATTTCGGAGGTGAAAATTAATATTCAAATAAAAAAAAGTGGAATAAAACACCCACGGTAGTAGAGGCGTGGCTGTCTGCTTTGCTTTGCTGGTTTTTTTATTTTAGTACACGTCACCGAAAACCATACTACAGAAGAATCATGTCAAACAGATCAAAATAAACCTTGATATTACTTGTGACATGAGAACAAAATGTATGTAGAAATGTAACGTTAACTTACACAACTAAATTTATGATCTCTTAAATGTTTCCTAATTTCACTAAACACTTTCGTGAGTTTTCACTTAGTTTCGTGAACTTTTCTTTATTACACGAGCTTGTTTATGCGTTTGTAGGCTCATTTTGTAAATATAAGCAACTAATTTGTTTGTGCAAACTGGACCACCCTTACTTTGCATCGCCCGCCACAAGCTCTTTGTCTGCAACACGACAAGAGGCCATAATGGAGAAATTAATTTTGTTCATTTGTAAGGACATGAGAGCGATCAGTGTGGTGGATGGGGCTTCTGGGAGTTCTGTCAAGCAGTG
The DNA here is from genome assembly GCA_023566225.1 of Romanogobio albipinnatus. Lineage (NCBI taxonomy): Eukaryota > Metazoa > Chordata > Actinopteri > Cypriniformes > Gobionidae > Romanogobio > Romanogobio albipinnatus. The sequence continues at coordinate 4,714,359 of CM042252.1, read as the reverse complement.
GAGCCGAGGAACTGACTGAAGAGATATTGCATGAATAAAGGATAAATGCACTGCTTCCACTGGTTTGATTATTTACCGTTTCATGTCAAGGAAAAGTTCCATGTTTACCACAGCACAGCTCGCTCGGAGCGTTCAATATGCTTTAAAACTTCAATTAATATTTGTTTCAATCACTGAATAAAGCCTGCTATATTTGGGGCAAGAGTCGCGACCTTAAATTGCTTGCACAAAACTCTTGATCAGCACTCAAAATGTGTTTGTTCATTTAAAGCGTTATGCGCAGAGAGCGTGAGGGCGAGAGAGAGTGAGGTCTGCGGTCTTGGTCATTAGTTGATTTACTTGTTTGTGTGTAGGTAATATTTTGTAAAATATGTTTAAACTTAAATAGACTACCTATACAAGTAGTTATGTCTCTTTGTATTCATTTGTCCTGTTATTGACGTAATGCGCGTCATTGACAAAATGCGCAACCAGATGTTCGAATAGTTCGAATATTCGTGTTTTTTTTTTAGGGAATATTCAAACGTCATTTTTGAGCAATTTTGACAGTCCTACTCACGTGCCACTGTTGGTGCTTTGGGCGGTGGACAGGGGTCAGCATGGGCACGTGACTGGTCAGCGGCTATGCCGCCCCATACACAACAAACTGAGATGCTCTGTGTATTCTGACACCTTTCCATCAGAACCAGCATTAACTTCTTGAGCAGTTTGAGCTCCAGTAGCTCGTCTGTTTGATCGGACCACACGGGCCAGCCTTCGCTCCACACGTGCATCAATGAGCCTCGGCTGCCCATGACCCTGTGGCCGGTTCTCCACTGTTCCTTCTTTGGAGCACTTTTGACAGAGACTGACCACTGCAGACCAGGAACACCCCACAAGAGCTGCAGTTTTGGAGATGCTCTGACCCAGTCGTCTAGCCATCACAATTTGGCCCTTGTCAAATTCGCTCAAATCCTTACGCTTGCCCATTTTTCCTGCTTCTAACACATCAACTTTGAGGAAAAAATGTTCACTTGTTGCCTAATATATCCCACCCACTAACAGCTGCCACAATGAAGAGATAATCAGTGTTATTCACTTCACCTGTCATAATATTATGCCTGATCGGTGTACATTGATGGTTAAACTGTATTGTAAGGTGTGCTTCTTACAGTATAATTACGCATTTAAAGCTGCAGTTATTAAGCCAATACATAAGACATCGGCATTCAAAACAACCTTACCCCAAATTGCAACGATAAGCTCATAAAAATGATTTATAATTTGAGTTTTCGGGTCAGATTTCACGGGAAATGGCAGGTTGGGGTCATTCGTCTTTGTGTGGTTACGTTATGTCACGGCCGTAAACAGAAAGAAGCAGCCCCGGCTACTATATGGTGTGTACTGAGGAAGCGGTTGCTTACATTTTTAAACTTGTCATCTTGACGGCTGCTTTTAATCTAGAAAGGTCTGAACAGAAAACACTGTTGACATCTGGGGAGTCGCCTCTTGTCAAAACCAAGAATCCTTGAACTGCGTTTCCCAAAAGGGAAAGCAACAGAGCCCATGCTCAAACGAGAGTAAATATCAGCAAGGCTTTTGAGAGGTGGCGGCTGGGTACGAACAAAAAGATTTTTTGACTCTTATAAGAGTTTCAAAATGTGAGAGACCACAAACATGACGAATTGAAATCATAGATTTAACCGTTTTGTTCCTCTAGTGTGTGGAGTGCCACGATGTGACCAGGAAAGCACACCACACACCAACAGATCCCATTCACAAAGTCCCGTCTGTGAACACGGGAAATCTCACCAAATCTCTCGCATCAAAACATCTCAAACGTGACTTTAAAGTAAACAAACATGGCGGACGACTGGCGCATATAGAATAACTTATAGTGTATGGACTGCTTTTTACTGAAAATTCACGGGGGGAAAAGGAAAATGTTTAGATGAAGTCATGGAGACTTTACATGTGACGGCTCGAGCTGGAGAGTCTTCTGTCGGCTTGCTTTCTGATTGGGTATTGTTTTGTGTGTACCCAGCATAAGACATTTGAGTGGCTCAATAGGTAGCTAGATCATTTGCAATGTGTGATTTGATCTGCGTAATCTTTAGATCTAAATTAGGGCTGTGCAATTTATCGCGAAACAATCGCGATTTGAGCACATGCGAATTCAAAACCGCATAAGGCTGCGATTTTATTTATTTATTTATATTTTAATTCAGAATACTACAACATTCTTGTGCGCATGTTTAAGATGTTACCCAATCAGAGCTCACTCAGTGGCAGCACACCGCAGTTCTCCCACTGCAGCGGACACAGCATGAGAAATATGGTGCTGAGTGAATTAGGCTATTAATGAAAGATATGCACCATGCGTTCGGTCTTTTATAAGTTCCTGAACGAACTGAAAAGACCGGTTATCAGCGCAACATGGCTGAAGCCCGGTTTATTAGTGGCACGAGAATCAACGTAGCATCTGCGAGTGTTAACGAGCGCACTCCAAAAGGGTGATGAGACTTGCGCAAGCCATTCCTATCACGCTGTTAAGTGAAGTTAGTTTGATTTAAGCAACAGTAAGTGAGTCTCACGCAGACAGAAAATGCAGTGCAGGTTTCTTTACGGAAAGTAGTGAGAGGTTTTACAAGCGATGGATGAGGGAAATCAGTCTATATGAATTAAAGTAGGAATGAATTCTATGAATGTATCTCAGAAGGGAAATGACTACCTTGAGAAAAGAGTTGATGTTATTTTCTTGTCTTCTTCCCTCCGTGTCCAGTGTTTTATAAGCTCAGCACTGCTTTGTTTACCGGGGAAACGGCTCTATGATTTACATTTTCATTCAGCCTGTCTTCGGTTTTTGTTTGTGAAACTCAGACCTCATTTTTATTTGCTGTTGTAATTTTTTTTGCCAGCTAATACTAATAAGCTAATGTTCAAACCATAGACTGTACCAAAACTACACCCTTGAATAATTAGCTTTTATATTGCCACTAATGCCAAAGCAAATTTTCGAAAAAAAAAATGTTTTACCACCCACTTGCATGATGAATAATTCAATTAAGATTTCTCACACTTCACAATGAATATAATTCCAAAGCAACATATTTAAATTATATTCAGAACTGTAATGCGGTCACAAATTATCTGAAAAATAATCTGTCAACCAATTTTAGAATGCACTGTATTTATTTGCTTTTAATGAAACAAATGTTACAAGTGAACAACAACATAAATTCAAAACCGTAGTCGTGGCGTAGTAAATGTGTTTTTAGGTTAGTTAACCTTAATTTATTTTATGTTGTCTGTTTTAAAGACAGTTTATTAAAGTTGTGTTTATCAAGCTATTAATACTGTTGTTAATAATGTTATTTCATTGTGAAATGTTATGTTATGCACTTCTTGTGCACTGGCATGTTTGAAAAAGCAAAAACAATTGCCAAAATCACAAATAAAATCGCAATTGCAATATTAATAATAAAAATAAAAAAAAACTGTCCATATTGTACAGCCCTAATCTAAATGTCAGTGACATGATTTATTTTAATACAGTTATGTTTTCATTTGGTCAGAACAAAAGCCACAGATATGTTACTTGTTCAGATGATTTTTTTCTCATACTTTTAATCGTCATGTTGGTGTACAAAGACATGTCTGTTCTGATGTCACAGACGCTTATGATGGATTGTTTTAAAATACGGTGAATAAGCTCAAATTGCCGGCTTTAACTAGCTTGTGGTCTCAATAGGCCTATGTAACGTTATAGCTCAAATTGAGTAAAGAGTGTTTTTAACAACTTACCAGATTGTCCGACCTCCTCACTCACTTTCTTCCAAGCAAGATCCTTTTTATTCCCGTTTCTATAAAATACGAAAATGTATCGTACAGCTCCGGGTATCCACATATGATTTTGTCCTCATTGTTGTCACTACTAGAGCAACCTCCTGAATGGTTAACGCGGCGCGAATATCCAACAAAGTTCTGATTTTTTAACTCGCGCAAATCGCACGTCAAACGCTCCATTTGTGCCGTGTCATTCGAGCAAATCACGCCGCAGAATGTCTATTTGCGTCTTTGCATTGACTTAAAGGTCCCGTTCTTCGTGTTTTTTGAAGCTTTGATTGTGTTTACAGTGTGCAATATAACGTGTTCATGTTTCGCGTGTAAAAAAACACAGTATTTTTCACACAATTTACTCATCTGTACACCGCTGTTTTCACTGTCCTAAAAACGGCTGATGAGTTCCTTATTCTATGAAGTCCCTCCTTCAGAAATACGTAACGAGTTCTGATTGTGCCAGCGGTTCCTGTGTTGTGATTCGACAGCAGCTTAGCGCACGTGGAAAGGTCACGCCTCTTAACGGGAGATGTATGCGCTCAATGATCTCTACAGCGTCCCTGGGAAAGCCAAACAAAGGTGATTTGACTCCGGGATGAAAATAACAGCGTCTCGACGACATGGCGACAAACACACTCAAACGCAACACTTCCTTTTCTCCACGCGACACGTCCTCTTCTCCACGTGGGACAGCAACAAGACCACGCCCACTTTTTTGCGTATTCTTGTGGGCGGAGGTTAGTCTGTTCTACTGTTCTACTGACGTCATTTATGAAGGAAGTACCAGGATGTAGTCCAAGCCGGCCGTTCGCTGTAGGCTTTGAAAGGGAACTTCTGTTAAATAAAATATCTCGCTTGGCATTGAACTTTGAGCTTTATAATTTTACAGGTATTATTTATGCTCTAACAGCAACATTACACACTAACTAAAGTTTGAACAATGGGATCACGAAGAACGGGACCTTTAACACGTAAATCACTCGCGCGAGACACTTAATTCGCGTCTGGTGTGAACGCAGCATGCGGCTCATATCTGTGTTTTTGTGGAGCGTTCGCTTACTGTCATACAGGCGCCGCACGATCACTTGCATTTAACTTAAAATACTCTGTCATGTTAGTCATACAGATAAGAGTAATGCAAACTGTAAAGGGTCTACTTTTATTTCTGTAAACTCACAATAACAACAAAATGTTGTGCTTTTGTAAAATAATGAAAACAATCAGGATGCGCTTGATCTGCCGTCTCGGTGAACAAAAATGAACCGAAACTCAGCGTATACTTGCCTCAGTTTTCTATATAGGCAATTAAAGGCTAAATTATTATGATTTATGAATTATTAATATAAACGCGCAATTAGTCGACTAATGGCTAAATGAACGACTACTAGTCGAAAAGAAAAATCTTAAGTAAACTGATGTTTAGGCAGCCCTACATCAAACATTCAACAGCAAAACTGCCTAATATTACCGAATGAAATGTTGAACCACAAAGAGCTCTAGGACTGCAAAGCTTTGTGGGTGCTGATGGACTCCATCTACTCCATGTTTTGATCATCGCTCTGAACTCGATCCAGATGAAGTCTTTGACAAAAACAGGATTTTCTAAGCCCCTCTAAACCGATGGACAGTGTAAGATTAGATTAGACCGCATATACTGCACTTATGTCCATGACCAGGATGTGCAGTTAAATGTATAACCTGGCCTTTAGAGGAAGAAAGCATCTAAAAACTACACTAAAAACCACAGATAAATCAAACAGAAGACGTGAGCTGGAGACGCACAGAGCATTTGCAAGGTGGGAGGTTATGCGGTGGTAAGAGTGGGGTTGTTTGGAGATTTATGAGATTTAGAAATTGAGTTCAGGACGAGGCAGAGGGCACAATATACCACAGCACAGCGCCGCGACCGCAGAGCCTGTGACCTTCAGCGCTGGAATACAGGAATGATGATTTTCAATTAAACCGCTAAACCTTCCCAAGAAGGCCTTGCTCACAGCCTTTCATTGTGTTTCTCCTTGAAAAGACACTTCCTGAACATACTCAAGAAGACAAATGACGATCAGGTGCACAGATCAAAGACAGCGATACATGCGGTACGTGGACGTGCGTAAATGAGGGACGGGCGGCACTGATCGGGGCTCTTCTCTCACATCCTCCGCAATGAGGTCACCACGTCCCATACTGTTAACACTCTGTCCTCTGGACATTAACAACCCCAACACGGATACATTTCTGTTATTTTTAGTTACTGAACCAATCAACAGATTAGACCAACACTGGCAATGTGTGATGTGTGTTGACTTCTGTAGGATTGAGATCTGTTTTGGGGGTTTGTGGTGGGAGAATTGGGATTTACAGAGAGAGGTTGGGGGTTTAAGGTAAGGGGAAAACATTATATGGCATACATTTTAAGAACTATTATATTACTTTTATGTGCTTTTTGAAGCCTGACAGTTGCAATCACTATCCTCTCGTCCCTCAGCCTGCTCCACGGATGAAAACATCACATGGGCCAGATGAACTAAGAGCAAAAATTGACTAAGTGTGCCAGCGCAAACCCTCTTTTGGTGTTAAAAAACTACTGTCAGGATTTACTAAAGACACGCAGTGATAAATGAGCGCTGAAAAGGTGTGGCTGATCGTATTGCATATGCATTTGTAGGAGTTTCCCTTTCAGACGCAAAATGTGAGGAGAATATTTAAATTAATCATGCAAGGTGATTTACTAAGGTTTGCGCTTGTCAATTTACTGGTGTTTGGGCCATTATTAGCGTTTGGTCTTTTGAACCACCAATCACATGTTTCTCTGACACAACTTGAAAGTCAGTGTGTATTTGCGTGCATGAAAATAAGCCGAAATAAACGCATGCAGCGCACTCTCTCACATAGCACAGCACACACAAGTCAGTATATTTCTCTGTTTGTATGTAGTTTGTGTTTTACACCTTTTCAGTGTTCTGTTATTATATAACAATCTTTCTATTTATTTTACTCCCTGGACTTTTTTGGACACATCTATATTGTCAGTAAATAAAATACACCTGTTTGCACTCAAAAAAGCCTAGAATAATATTATAATAAATGGCTATAACTTGCCGAGGGATTGTTACATGTAGACAAAATTTCATCTGGAAGTCTAAAACAACAAAGTCTAACTTTCTAAAGGAAAAAATCCAAACTTCATGAAGTTCTGTTTGAGTTCACAGTAAAAACACAAAAGTTTTGCTGCCGTTTTTCTTAAAATTCTATTAATTTAACCCATTCTCAGAGTAAATAAATGAGCTAGATGGAAACCTCATGTTCTCCTGTTTAAAATGATATATGGCACTTGATGCTAACAGCTACAATGGGTGAGAAAATCAAGGAAAAATAGAGGCAAGTCAGGCGCCCCAAAAATGTTCGATTAAAAGTAGATTGTGTTGGTCATTATGGAAATGATCCGCTGCGTCTGTGTGCTTTAATTTGCGCATTGTCAGTAGATCACATGCTGAACTTTACCCTCCCACAGGCGCTTTTATGGGATTGCGCTCTCTCATTAATTTGCCCTGTTTAGTAAATCTGGCCCTGTGTGTTTTAAGTGGGTGAACTATTCCATTCCTGATGCTCCTGAAAAGCAAATCTCAATAATTTATTCTGGGACACTGTACAAGACATTTACAAAGTCAGTTTAAATCTAGACTAAAAACACACATCTTTAACCTGGCATACACATAGAACATGATCAATTTATATTATTCAAATCAGTTAAATGATTGTTAGGCTGCATTAACTAGGTCTGCCGGAACGGGAACACTTCCCATAACACCGGATGTACTCGTTCATGTCATAAGAAGAATGGCATCTACGCTAATGTTAGTCTCTCTGTTTATCCTGATGTTTACTGTAGTCAGCCGGATCCGAGCCGTATCCAGATCAGATGAAGGACCGTGTCTAGACACGACCACAACTCAGCCCTGAAGTGTCTGCAGAGATTGTGTCAACTATACTCTCCCTGTGAAGGTCTCATCGACAAGACATGTTTTAGTTTAGTTTTCTTTGAGGAAATTTGCCAGGGAGTGAAGGCATATGCATCGGTTACAAACTTAGGTCTAAATCAGGGTTATACTGGAATGAATAAGATCACAATCTAACCTCTTTTGTGTCCTTGACCTCACACTCCACTCATAATATATATTAAACAGTCCGCTCAATGACAAAAAACAAAATGGACATTACCTGGTGACCCGCTTTGATCTGCTCCAGGACTCGGTCGTAACAAACCTCCTCCATGTCATGAAGCTGCTGCATCTGTGACGAGAACATAACAATTAACAAGACTAAAATACGAATCATTTTATTTGGCATAGCACAAGATTTCTTGGCTGCTGGGTACCTTATTTGTAGTCTTGATGCCAACAAAGTTCTGGCCAAGTGGAACAGGACGGAAACGACTGTCAAAGTAGAACAATCCAATGAAAGGGTTCACATGCAGGAAAGACGCCACATCCAAGTAATTTGGCAGAGTTGCAGAGAGACCAAGTATGCGAATCATACTCTGAGTCGACTCCACCTGAAGAAAGAGGGATGCAAGGTTGAGAGAGGGTTTCAATAGTCATTTCAATAGGAATCCACGTGATAGGGAATTTTAGATTAGGGCGAAACATTTCCCCACGCCGATTTCACATCGCGATCAAGTTTTTCCAAGCAGATTTACCACCGTGTCCAGGAGAAAGCTGCTTGGTTAGTGAGTGGCTTCTGTGTGAGCTATGATACACACACTGTTGACAACAGACCTTTGTGACCACAAAATCTTTGCATTTTGCAAATAACGCAGCATCTGTTTTTTTCCATCATCCTATGGCTGCGCTACAGAATATGATCACTTTATCATTCATTCAACTGCTATTAAACCATTCAAGCATGAGAAGACGCAAAAAAAAGAAGAACTTAAATCGACTGGCACGCTGGCTGTGAATCTTCTGTCTGAGTGACACTCACACACACAGAAAGCTGCTTCAGGCAGCGGAGAGTTCGCTTTCACACACAAAAGTATGCCAAAATGCCCACTTTGTCGAGTATCCTCATAAGCACAGTCTTAAATGAGTTAAATAAAGTCTTAAATGAACATAAAAGTGCATGGGATGTGTGTGAGATCCGCACCATGTGTGTCAGGTCTTAAAGTGACAGCAGCCTAATAAACCTGCTTCTGTCTGTCATTAATGTAAATCAACGAACAAAACACAGAGGAAATCACTCTGCTCTTGACAACTTCTGTAGCTTTAATACGGAGTCATCTATATTCAAATGATAATTTATGCAGAGACGACTGAAGTGTTTGATAACTTGATTCAATTTCCTACTTGTTCGATCAAATATTTAAAATATATATTGTCTTTATGCTGTTTCTATATTAATTTGGAGATTAAACATGAAATTATTACAATATAAAAATGTATTAAAAACTTTAGTATCCGTCAAATTGTGAAATTAATTGTGATACATTTTTCCAGTTTAATGCGTTAAAAATATTTAACGCAATTAACGCAGCATCCGTTTTTTTACATTATATGATCATGCCCTTATTCATGCAAATGCTTTTAAACCATTCAAGCATGACAGGACAGAAGAGAACACGCTGTCTGTGAATGTCCTGACTGTGACACACACACACACACACACACACACACACACACACACACACACACACACACACACACACACACACACACAGAGAAAGACAGAAGAGAACACGTCGTCTGTGAATGTCCTGACTGTGACACACACTCACAGAAAGACAAAAGAGAATGTTCTGTCTGTGACACACACACACAAAACTCACAGACAGTATGTTCTCTTCTGTCTTTCTGTGTATGTCCTGACTATGACACACACACACACACACACACACACACAGAAAGTCAGAAGAGAACACGCCGTCTGTGAATGTCCTGACTGTGACACACACACACACACACAGAAAGACAGAAGAGAACACGCTGTCTGTGAATGTCCTGACTGTGACACACACACACACACACACAGAAAGACAGAAGAGAACACGCTGTCTGTGAATGTCCTGACTGTGACACACACACACACACACAGAGAAAGACAGAAGAGAACACGCTGTCTGTGAATGTCCTGACTGTGACACACACACACACACACAGAGAAAGACAGAAGAGAACACGCTGTCTGTGAATGTCCTGACTGTGACACACACACACACACACAGAGAAAGACAGAAGAGAACACGCTGTCTGTGAATGTCCTGACTGTGACACACACACACACACACAGAAAGACAGAAGAGAACACGCTGTCTGTGAATGTCCTGACTGTGACACACACACACACACACAGAGAAAGACAGAAGAGAACACGCTGTCTGTGAATGTCCTGACTATGACACACACACACACACAGAAAGACAGAAGAGAACACGCCGTCTGTGAATGTCCTGACTATGACACACACACACACACAGAAAGACAGAAGAGAACACGCCGTCTGTGAATGTCCTGACTGCTGCGTTAACGCGAGACTCTTATCAGGCGATAAAAAAAAATATTGCCGTTACAATCGCCAAATATCTGAAACGATACAATACTCATTTTCTACAGTATGGATATCAGCTGCGCTCTCCTCTCCGACCGACCGCGAGTGACACACACCCGCCTCCTCTCACTCAGTCCGGTTAATCCTCTGAACATGGCGAACGGGTGTTCTGCTGGACTTTTGTTAGTATTGGTGTGACCGGTCTGAATTTCGCGCGGGGTTGCACATAACGTTAATTCTACTAATTCCCGCAGATTCCGCGCTCGCATCTGAAGCGCACACACACATACCGTAATAAAGCCGCCTCTGACATACAAGTGCAAAAATGAGCTCCTTTTTCCAGCTTATTAATGGTCAAATACACTCAAAAATGTCTCAATGCCCATCTTGGTGAGATGTAGTTAGGATAAACTAGATAAACAGTGTTTGGATATGCGTGCGTCAGGTCTTAAAGGGACAGAAGTTATTTATTATTCAAACTACAAAAAGACAAACGATCACTTACGAGCACACATATTCTGAATGCCGTCGGCAGAATTCAAATGAGCCATTTTAATCTAGATTAAAAAAATTAATCTATGCCCACCACTAATATATATATATATATATATATATAGCCAAAAATTGCTAAGGCAGCTGGTTCCAGTTTTTAGAACGGAGCTATTTTTACAGCAAAATATGTTCATATTTATATCCAACACTGCAATTATATAATGAAGTGCAGATGACAGTATTTGACAGCCGTCACGGTAATACTTCTTTTGACAAGTATCGCCACCGTCTCACTCTGCCAGATGTGCTATTGTGAAGACAGAATTAAAGTTTTGAAAAATAAACAACTCAGAACTAATGACAGTCACAGCGTCTGAGACAGAGAGGCGGCTGCGCTATCGCTGCTCCTCCTGCGGTGCGGCTGACAGGGAAGATTGGTAAGGCCTTTAATATGATGCAGTAGCTGTCTGTCCAGGTAATCTAGATATCACACAGCTAGTCCCTGTTTGTGTGTACAAAGAATGATGAAAACACTCATAGAAAATCCTTCTCTCAGGCTCAGTGAGAGCTCAGGTCACCTCCGCGGGAGCTCAGGAACTGCAGATATGGAGAACTGATCTCTCGTGTTACACACACATTCTACTGTTATGTTAGGGATCAACTGAAGCTGAACTGAGGCAGAAGCACAGAGCATACATTTCAAACACACAACATGAGACATGTCACATGGAAAAACTAATATCGTCATATATAGTCACTGATTAGCGTTAGACAGAGGTTTTGAAAGTTATAATTTTATTCAACTAGGATGCATAAAATTGATCATAAGTAACAAATGTTTCGTAACATTATACACTGATCAGGCATAACATAACGTTATATGATATGATATATTAGGCAGCAAGTGAACAAGTTGATGTGTTAGAAGCATAGACTGTAAAAAAAGATGGAAATGTGCCTTCACTCTCTTCCGTTGACGTAAGGGAAGCCAGTGTTCAAATATGGCGCTGATATCTTGGGTCTCGAGTCTGCGCAGTAGTGAGCGCGTAGTTGAGCTGCGATATCAAGGCCCCGCCCACACTCCCGCCTAATCAACAACCTTTTGTGATACAAACAGTTATGGAAATGTAGAGATTAAAGTTAAAGCTCCAATCTCCTCCTGAGTTCCCGAAAAATGTCTGTTAGTGCCTCAGTGACTACATCGCTCAGAGAAGCTGTCAATCATAACATCACACCTTTGTTTTTATAGCTTAAAATAACTAACTAAACTTAAACGTATTTAAAGAACAAACACCTGAACTAACATCAGCGCAATAAAAAATGACAAACCATCGTTGGATTAATTTGATTGTTTAGTTTGTTTATGTCCCATTGCATTTCATGGAGAGGGCGGGCTTTGTGACCTATACTGCTTCCAGTCACCAGGGGGCAATCGAGACGCTTTGGCTTCAATTTTCCGGACTCATATGGCACACTTGGTTAGAAGCAGGAAAAATGGGCAAGCGTAAGGATTTGAGCGAGTTTGACAAGGGCCAAATTGTGATGGCTAGACGACTGGGTCAGAGCATCTCCAAAACTGCAGCTCTTGTGGGGTGTTCCCGGTCTGCAGTGGTCAGTCTCTATCAAAGGTGCTCCAAGGAAGGAACAGTGGAGATCCGGCCACAGGGTCATGGGCGGCCGAGGCTCATTGATGCACGTGGGGAGTGAAGGCTGGCCCGTGTGGTCCGATCAAACAGACGAGCTACTGGAGCTCAAACTGCTCAAGAAGTTAATGCTGGTTCTGATAGAAAGGTGTCAGAATACACAGAGCATCTCAGTTTGTTGCGTATGGGGCGGCATAGCCGCTGACCAGTCAGGTGCCCATGCTGACCCCTGCCCACCGCCCAAAGCACCAACAGTGGCACGTGAGCATCAGAACTGGACCACGGAGCAATGGAAGAAGGTGGCCTGGTCTGATGAATCATGAATCTGATTAATTGTTTTGGCAGCAAAAGGAGGACCAACACAATATTAGGATGGGTCATAATGTTATGCCTGATCAGTGTAGATGTCTTTACTACTTAAAATAAATGGTGTTCTTTTAAACTTTCTATTAACCCTCTCGCTGGTGCGACCGCCAACTCGAGAGGGTTAATTTCTTATCACTTTTTTTCTTATCAGTGCCAAAGAGACTCAAATAACTCTGTGGTTTTTTTATAATTCAGGCAAGTGTTATACATCATTACAATCTGTTAAGTTTCTGTATTTTTTTGTTTTGTTTTTTTGTACAGTCACAATAAAAACTAAATGTTTTGCAAAATAAAGAAAAACATGATGCGTGATCTGCAGCCTCTCTGTCAAAGACGTTCATTCAGATAGTCTTCAGAAAAGGAACTCTAGCTTAGTGAACACTTGTCTCACAAATGAGAGACATATGTCTAAAGAAACGCTGAAATGTCAGGTTTTAAACACTGTAAACCAAATCAAAAACAAATATGCTGTGTTTATGTAATCTGGTTGAAAAGTGATAGATGTCAGTCACCCGCGAGCCACTTCATTATCCGCTAATGCGGCCACGCCCACGGAGCACAAGCTCTTTCAAATTCAAATACTGACGATCCAGAGTCGACGCCCACACATCAACTCATACAAACACATCTAGTGAAGCGCTGTAACGTTACTTCAGCTACATCGTTTTGAGACGCGTTGAGCTATAAATCTCCTCATGAAAAGCTGTTCATTTCTTAAAGCAACGGATTCAGCGCTGATTGTAAGGTAGGCTTTATTCTGTTAAGTTTATTCTGTTAGCATCTATGAATATTAAACGCACAAAGACCATTTAAATATGAATCCTGCTGCATGTCATACACGCAAGACTGACAAGATTTATTTGGCCTGTTTTGGACAGATTATAACGTGTTAATTGTAAAAGAGCCTAGCGTCACATCAATAAAGCTTTTATTCACAAATGTCTGCTCAGATGCTATAAATATAGTACCAGTCAAACATAATTTTCTTCATATTGATGTTTAAATATTTTAAATTTAATATCAGTTTGTTTGATTGAGTTAATATCGAGTTTTGTTTTGTAGAAAGTGAATTGCTTTCTTTAAAGTGAATTTTGTTTTGTATAAATTGTATCATAATTTTATTTTTTTATTATTGAATTTTTTAGCATGAGACTACTTTCAAAAAAAAAATGTAGAAAAAATGCTCTAAGTAATTTTGTCTTGTTTCTAGTCTAAATATTTAAACATTCTTAAATCAAGATGAGTTTACTAGATAAGTATAATAATAATATAATGTCCTTTGTCCTTCTGCTCTCAGTTACATAGGTACCTGAAGCTCATTCCTTATGCAGCTCATTATGCAGGTTATTATATTATGTTGTCCTCTCAGGTGATACTCATCATTATTCATTAGATATCACACCTCGCATACAAGCTTTGTGAAGAAAAACTGTCTTACAAATTTGAAATCAGTGTATTGTTTTATGTGAATAGGCTCCATGATTCTCACATCAGTTTGAAGCAAAAACTCAATGCAAATACACCCATTATTCAAAAGTCTTGTGAACACATCTAATGTGTGTTTTGAGGCCTTAATTTTAAAACAATTTTTTTTTTGTTTTCTGAAAAACCACGCATAAACATTTTTCTCCCACAAATACAAGCATGTACATACATGTTGCTCACATATTATGATAGCCCAGTTTGTGCTGAACACGGTGTAATTACACTTTTGCCGTTAATGTGTTTATAAGCAACTGAAAAAAACACAAATGTAAGAGCATGTCAAAACTTCTAAAGGGCCCCAAAACAGCTCAGACTCCTAGGGGTTAATCAAATAATCCTAAAAAAACGTTTTGCGCAGCACAGCACAACTGTTTTCAACATTGATAATAATCATAAATGTTTCTTGAGCATCAAATCATCATATTAGAATGATTTCTGAATGATCATGTGACACTGAAGACTGGAGTAATGATGATAAATTCAGATTTGATAACAAGAATAAATTACAGTTTACACAATTAATTAATTCACATAGAAAACAGTTATTTTAAATGGTAAGATAATTCACAATATTACTGTTTTTACTGCATTTTTGGTCAAATAAAGTGTGCAGAAGAGACTTCTTTCAAAAACAAACAAAATCTGACCACAAACTTTTGAATTAGTGTATATTTGCATTACAAAAAATGTGACTTTCAGCCTTATTTTCAGTAAATGTGACTCATAACTGTGGCTCACAATTGCAACTTTTCATTCCCCAGGGTGACTTCATTTCATAGTTTACACGCTCAATTTCTTTTCTAATGGAAATGGACTTTCATTCCAAACAGCGAGGACGAGTTACGTGCCAAAGTTAAAACTTAGTGATAGTAAACTTAGTTTGTTCAAATCACTAACCCTAAATACTGTATGAGAAATGATAACATTGACGATCCCCCTTAGAAAACACAACTGAGAAGATCAAAACCTGGAGCTCAGAGACACTGAGCTACATCTACAGTTCTTGGATGCTATCCCATGTCCTCGGGAAGGACCGTATAATGATGCTGGCCTGTGGCAGGAGGAAGGTCACGCATGCGGATCACCCTTATGGGTCCATCCTGCTCTTTTGTGGTCACCCGAGGACAACTAGATCTTGGCTGGCCATCTGTTGTGCTGGTTTACTGATGCCTTCTTTATAGTCTGAACACGGTTTCACTTCATAGTGTCTGGCAAAAACTGGCACATGACACCTGCCTGCAGCACGCCAATGGGTGTCTCTCTTGCTTCAGGTGACATTCGAGGCATAATGAAACACGCTGAAATCTGAGTTGGCATGGCTTTATTTTTACAGAGATCTCAGCTTTTAAGAACCTTTTGAAAGAAAGTGAAAGAGCAGTAATTATCCCACCTGGACCTCATTGGATAAAAGAGCTTCTATAAATGATTTGAAAGTGATTGGTGACCGGGTCAAACACACAGTGTCTTTAATAGAAGTGGTTCTCCAGCAATGTGCGCAATAATACTAGTGACAGGATTGCAACAAAAAAAAAACAGTCCAAAATATTATTGATCAATATAAATAATAAATAAATCACTTATTTACACATTACACACCCAGACTACCAGTCAAAAGTTTGGAATGATTAAGATTTTTTAATGTCTTTGAAATATGTCCTCACCAAGGCTGATAAAATATGGACGGATAGACAGACATATAGACAGATGGATAGACATATAGACAGATGGATAGACATATAGACAGATGGATAGACAGACAGACGGATAGATGGACAGACAGACAGATGGATAGACATATAGACAGATAGATGGATAGACAGACGGACAGACAGACAGATAGATGGATAGACAGACAGACAAACAGATAGACAGATGGATAGACATATAGACAGATGGATAGACAGACAGACAGACAGACAGATAGATGGATAGACAGACAGACAGACAGATAGATGGATAGACAGACAGACAAACAGATAGACAGATGGATAGACATATAGACAGATGGATAGACAGACAGACGGATAGATGGACAGACAGACAGATGGATAGACATATAGACAGATGGATAGACAGACAGACGGATAGATGGACAGACAGACATATAGACAGATGGATAGACATATAGACAGATGGATAGACAGACAGACAGACAGACAGACAGACAGACAGACAGACAGATAGATGGATAGACAGACAGATGGATAGACAGACAGACGGATAGATGGACAGACAGACAGATGGATAGACATATAGACAGATAGATGGATAGACAGACGGACAGACAGACAGATAGATGGATAGACAGACAGACAAACAGATAGACAGATGGATAGACAGACAGACGGATAGATGGACAGACAGACAGATGGATAGACATATAGACAGATAGATGGATAGACAGACGGACAGACAGACAGATAGATGGATAGACAGACAGACAAACAGATAGACAGATGGATAGACATATAGACAGATGGATAGACAGACAGACAGATAGATGGATAGACAGACAGACAGACAGATAGATGGATAGACAGACAGACAAACAGATAGACAGATGGATAGACATATAGACAGATGGATAGACAGACAGACAGATGGATAGACATATAGACAGATAGATGGATAGACAGACGGACAGACAGACAGATAGATGGATAGACAGACAGACAAACAGATAGACAGATGGATAGACATATAGACAGATAGATGGATAGACAGACAGATGGATAGACATATAGACAGATAGATGGACAGACAGACAGATGGATAGACATATAGACAGATAGATGGATAGACAGACGGACAGACAGACAGATAGATGGATAGACAGACAGACAGACAAACAGATAGACAGATGGATAGACATATAGACAGATGGATAGACAGACAGACAGACAGACATATAGATGGATAGACAGACAGACAGACAGATAGATGGATAGACAGACAGACAAACAGATAGACAGATGGATAGACATATAGACAGATGGATAGACAGACAGACAGACAAACAGATAGACAGATGGATAGACATATAGACAGATAGATGGATAGACAGACGGACAGACAGACAGATAGATGGATAGACAGACAGACAGACAAACAGATAGACAGATGGATAGACATATAGACAGATGGATAGACAGACAGACAGACAGACAGATAGATGGATAGACAGACAGACAGACAGATAGATGGATAGACAGACAGACAAACAGATAGACAGATGGATAGACATATAGACAGATGGATAGACAGACAGACGGATAGATGGACAGACAGACAGATGGATAGACAGAAGATGGATAGATATTCTAGTAAGGGTGGTCATGAATAGTTCTCTAATGCATGTTGGTGCAGGATGATGTTTTTTAGGGTCATGTGGCTGTTCGAGATCCTCTTTGGCTTTCTCCATGGCATTTTAAAGTGTTAAATTCTGAATAGAATGCAAATGGGTCGCACATTTCATCTGTCACGATAGGAATGGCTCGTGGAAATCTGATCACACTTTTTGTCAAAATTCTGTGTAAAGATGCAGTGCAGCATAAAAGCCAGATTAAATCATGCCTCACCCACTAGTATCAAAGTATGCAGTTACAGTTGCTGTGTAAATGCATGTATGCCACCTGTGAGCAGCCTGTGTAAAGACACCTAAATGCCACTTTGGAAGCGCTTCTGTGCCAGCTTTGCAGTGTCAATGTGACAATTCACTCACCCCCATATTTCTTACACCGTGTCCGCTGAAGTGAGAGAACTTGCACTCAATACACCGCTCAAAACAGCAAGAGGCATCTCAACAGCAGTTTACACAACAGCACCGGACACACAGTTAAAGGCGTAGCTAACAATGACTTGATGAAGTACATGATTTTTGAATGATGAAATTTCCTTCCAAATGTGCATCAACGCACCATTTCAAGAGGTTATAAAGTAAAAGCTTTCAGAACTCCATCTCAGTGTTTGTCCTTTGAGGACTGTGTGACACTTTCACAGTAGCTCCACTTTAAAAGAACGGCTCTTTCTTTTAATAAACGACGTGGCAGAGTGCACTTTTATGTCTGTGAGGTAACAGTAATGAGCTGTCTCACTGCCCTTGCAGAGGAAGACCATGATTGAGGAGGGAAAAGGAACAGCGTATAAATACTGTGTACAGACGCATGCCAACTGAGAGCCAGAGCGGGGATCATTGCTTCTGAAAGGCTTCCAGCACACTCAAATGATGGCTGAATTTGGGCCATAAAGTTCCCAAATAATATTCTCTGCCATGTACTTTCTTATGCATCTATATCAGTGGTTCTCAACTGGTGGGCTGTCAGTCAAAAACGTGTCGCAGGTGTTTTCTGACAGCACAATGCTAAAGGACATGAAATGCAGGCCATACTAAACATATGATCGTGCAGAGTAAGGATAGCAAAATGAACCATTTATTTCCCATGTATTTTGTTAATGAGGTTAAAAGTGTGTAAACACAGTTGGCAAACGGTACACACTTTACAAACGGTTTACTTGAAGAGTCCTCGTAGAATAATGTTGATTACCACAAAAATAATATCGTATATAGGGTACAATGAGGCTAAAGGCCTCAAGAAGAAATGTGCTTTTCACAACTCCCAAAGTGTATGATTGCAGAAATGATATATATATATATATATCGTCGCTGTCCGATGAAAACCACGTATGTCCATTTTGCCGATTTTGAGATTTTTCGACGGATTGAATGTCCAGGTTCATTTCCGTATACAGTATGCGTCACATATCTAAATGGCCAATGAAAAGTTGTGAAAACATGTCATCTGATTTTCACGTATATCCATTTGGTGTCAAAGCTGTCAATCACGCCGCGTATCTCCCGCCCTGTGGAAGCATCTCGCTGGTCTCGCCGGTCTCGTGAAATTGTTTCATCGAAGCTCAGCACTGGATAGCCGAAAGTACGACATTGAAGCTCTCCGCAGTTTAGTTCTAATCTAGTTCTTCACAGATTAGTTTGCTTGCTAGTATGTAAATAAACTCGGTCTCTTTGATAAGATTCAGCCTTTTTTTTCTCAGTCAAACTGATCAAATTATAGCCTGTAATGCTACTGTCATGATTGTCACTAGAACATGCCTCACTCATACTGCTATCACCGCTTGCCAGAGGCTGAGAATATCCAGCATGTATTCCTCTGTATTCCTCACGTATTCCTCTGCTGAAACGCGACTTTGCCATTCTAATTAATGATCGGAAGAACGCGTATCGATCACTGTTACTGTAAAATATGCACGTATGTCCATTTAAACTCAATTTTGGTCAAATGTGGATTATATCATTACACTGTCAAGAATATGGTTACATGTAAAGATGCTGTACCAAGTATGACAACGCTACATTCAACTGCTTTTGAAATACAGTGTTTTTTTCACTTCCTGAAAAGTAAGCGTTTTGGACATACGTGAGTTTCATCGGACAGCGACGATATATATGTTTGTATTGAACAGTGATGGAGCAACAGATTTTATGTGAAAATAAATCATAAAAGTATTTTATTTTGTATAAAAATCATATAAATGTATGGGGTGGCGAGGGGGGCATTTTACCGTACTAAAGTTTATTAGCTAAAATAATATGTTTTTAATAATGTTGAATAATCTATCTACACTACACTAAGTTTTCTGATTATTTTGATAAATAAAATAATACATTTTTATACAATACATATGCGGTCATTAAAATATATTACTAAAGAAATATATTTAAAAAATATAGAAACAAAATAACAAAGAAACCATTCTGAAAGCATTGAATGAGATCCCATAATAGTTTAATATAGATTTAGAGTAATACAAATAAATTAGATTTTATTATACGATGTGATTAATATCATATTTTTAAATATGATGTTTAATTATAAATAATTACATTTATTTATCTCTAAGGTGGACATCAAAGTAATATATGATATTTCCCATCTGAATCTAATCACGTCATGTCAACAAATGGAGAACTCATCCAGATGCTTATCATCATGTTAATTATTGTGCCTTTACCCCGAATACCATCCTTTTACATATGTCTCCATTATTGAAAAACTGTTGCTTTAATTAGCTTGAACAAATCTATGGGGTATTGTGAAGAGGAAGATGTGATATGCCAGACCCAACAATGCAGAAGAGCTGAAGGCCACTATCAGAGCAACCTGGGCTCTCATAACACCTGAGCAGTGCCACAGACTGATCGACTCCATGCCACGCCGCATCGCTGCAGTAAATCAGGCAAAAGGAGCCACAACTAACTATTGAGTGCTGGACATGCTCATACTTTTCAGTTGGCCAGGATTTCTAAAAATCCTTTCTTTGTATTGGTCTTAAGTAATATTCTAATTTTATGAGATACTGAATTTGGGATTTTCCTTAGTAGTCAGTTATAATCATCAAAATTCAAAGAAATAAACATTTAAAATATATCAGTCTGTGTGTAATGAATGAATATAATATACAAGTTTCACTTTTTGAATGGAATTAGTGAAATAAATCAGCTTTTTGATGATATTCTAATTATAATGACCAACACCTTTATATCACTCAATTCTGACTTTATATCACACAAATCGGACTTTAGATCTCAAAATTCTGACTTTATATCATTGCAAAGGAGGCTGGCTGTTCACAGAGCTCTATGTCCAAGCACATTAATAGAGAGGCGAAAGGAAGGAAAAGATGTGGTAGAAAAAAGTGTACAAGCAATAGGGATAACCGCACCCTGGAGAGGATTGTGAAACAAAACCCATTCAAAAATGTGGGTCTGCAAAAAGAGTGGACTGCAAAAGAGTGGACTGCAGCTGGAGTCAGTGCTTCAAGAACCACTACGCACAGACGTATGCAAGACATGGGGTTCAGCTGTCGCATTCCTTGTGTCAAACCACTCTTGAACAACAGAAGCGTCAGAAGCGTCTCGCCTGTGCTAAAGACAAAAAGGAAAAAAAGTGGTCCAAAGTTATGTTCTCTGATGAAAGTAAAATCAGGGTCCCAGAGTCTGGAGGAAGAGAGGAGAGGCACACAATCCACGTTGCGTGAGGTCCAGTGTAAAGTTTCCACAGTCAGTGATGGTTTGGGGTGCCATGTCATCTGCTGGTGTTGGTCCACTGTGTTTTCTGAGGTCCAAGGTCAACGCAGCCGTATATCAGGAAGTTTTAGAGCACTTCATGCTTCCTGCTGCTGACCAACTTTATGGAGATGCAGATTTCATTTTCCAGCAGGACTTGGCACCTGCACACAGTGCCAAAGCAACCAGAACCTGGTTTAAGGACCATGGTATCCCTGATCTTAATTGGCCAGCAAACTCGCCAGACCTTAACTCCATAGAAAATCTATGGGGTATTGTGAAGAGGAAGATGCGATATGCCAGACCCAACAATGCAGAAGAGCTGAAGGCCACTATCAGAGCAACCTGGGCTCTCATAACACCTGAGCAGTGCCACAGACTGATCGACTCCATGCCACGCCGCATCGCTGCAGTAATTCAGGCAAAAGGAGCCATAACTAAGTATTGAGTGCTGGACATGCTCATACTTTTCAGTTGGCCAGGATTTCTAAAAATCCTTTCTTTGTATTGGTCTTAAGTAATATTCTAATTTTATGAGATACTGAATTTGGGATTTTCCTTAGTTGTCTGTTATAATCATCAAAATGAAAAGAAATAAACATTTAAAATATATCAGTCTGTGTGTAATGAATGAATATAATATACAAGTTTCACTTTTTGAACGGAATTAGTGAAATAAATCAACTTTTTGATGATATTCTAATTATAATGACCAGCACCTGTATTTACGGTAGGAAATGTACAAAATATCTTCATGGAACATGATCTTAATATCCTAATGATTTTTGGCATAAAATAAAAATGTATCATTTTGACCCATACAATGTATTGTTAGCTATTGCCACAGATACACCCGTGAGACGCAGGACTGGTTTTGTGCTCCAGGGTCACAATTATGGTGTAAAACTGGCTGATTTGAGCATCACAAAAAAAAAAAAAAATCAAAGACTCAATAAATCGGGTACTGTTGAGCATAAGCTGCCATTTCAATGATTGATTTTAAGGGCCTTTTTGTTGACTTTTGAACAATACAACAACAAAAAAAGTGCTGTGTTGGGTCTAATAAACAATCTGTGTCCTGAAACAAAACCTCCCTGACACACAGGAGCTCTCACAGAGCTTATACTGTACATTATGCTTTTTATGACGGTGAATCCTTAAACAGTCAATGAAGAGAGCTAGGATAGACACTTCACATTTAACTCAGCTCAAGTATGGCCGTACTTCCCTGCGAGGAGAGATATGAAAATCATAATTTAACCATCCCATAATCAATTCTGGTTCCCAAGGGTGTGTGAGTGCGCTATCTTTAGACTGCACCAGTCCAGCTAAAATAAGCAATGCAATCTTCTAACTTTCTGATGTAAAAAAGCTTAGCATTTGACAATGTCTGAACAAAAATGGCAAAAACATGAATTACAGTATAGATGCTAAAAGATTCAACAACCATAATATATCAACCTTGTTTTTTGTTTTTCCTCGTGACGAAAAAAAAGCCAAGTAACACTGTTTCCCCTCTCCTCCACCATCTTTTATTAATGATGCGCCTCATTTTGCTACTTCCACGGGCCGCGATCTTGCTTACTGTGCAGAGATCAATAATTCAAAGTCTCCTAAAGACAGGAATACCTTCAGATTGTGTTGACTTTCGGCTCTACCACTGCGCACATATCCTAATTAAAATAAGAGACATGGGGAAACATTTCTGCTGTGTTGTGGGGAGAAAATCTTTGATTTTTGTGCCATTAGTACTATTTTATTCTGTAAACAAAAGACACTATTGTCCACCTCACTGCTTCATATGACCAATAAAATAATGGACCATCATGATTGGTGTATGAGAATGAACAAAACATATAGTGGAACAAAATGGTAGAACAAATATAGAATTCAATTCAACTTGTTTTGGACAGGGTCCTTCGGGCTGTGAAAGAGTTTGCAGCTGGATTTCACTTAGTTAGGTTGACAAGAAAAGTATAATGTCTAAATGTCCAGAAGGTTCTGTTTATACATCACTACGGTATAGAATATGTCAAACCTCTTGACCTTTATTTTAGAATTATTCAAACAAAACTGATGTCAAAAACAACGGTGAATGCAGAAGCTTTATGGCATCGAATATAAGGCCAACTATTAATATGGCTGTGTTGTCTGCATATAAATTATGGTATTTATATTACATAAATTATTCTATTTCAATTTGTAAGATTAGTGTTATCAACTGTCAAAAGATAAGTGGGTTTTTTTTTTATTATTATTATTAATCTGGATGCATCTTTAATTCATTAATCATTAATTTATTTAAATTAATTAATTCATTAATTTATTCATTTATTGATCTATTAATTAATCTATTTATTAATTAATCCATTCATTTATTCATCCAATCATCCATCCATTCATTCATTCATCCATTCAATCAATCATTAATTTATTCATTTATTTATTTATTCAATCATTCGTTTATATACACATTCATCCATTCAATCATTCATTTATATATTTATTCATCCGTTCATTCATTAATGTATTTATTTATGTATGCATTTATTTATTCCATCCATCCATCCATCCATCTTCTTCCGCTTTATCCGGGGCCGGGTCGCGGGGGCAGCAGTCTAAGCAGAGATGCCCAGACTTCCCTCTCCCTAGACACTTCCTCTAGCTCTTCCGGGGGGACACCGAGGCGTTCCAAGGCCAGCCGGGAGACATAGTCCCTCCAGCGTGTCCTTGGTCTTCCCCGGGGCCTCCTCCCGGTTGGACATGCCCGAAACACCTTCCTTTGGGAAGGCGTTCAGGAGGCATCCGGAACAGATGCCCGAGCCACCTCAGCTGTCCCCTCTCGATGTGGAGGAGCAGCGGCTCTACTCCGAGTTCCTCCCGAGTGACTGAGCTTCTCACCCTATCTCTAAGGGAGCGCCCAGCCACCCTGCGGAGAAAGCTCATTCCGGGATCTTGTCCTTTCGGTCATGACCCAAAGCTCATGACCATAGGTGAGAGTAGGAACGTAGATTGACCGGTAAATCGAGAGCTTCGCCTTACGGCTTAGCTCTTTCTTCACCACGACAGACCGGTACATCGACCGCATTACTGCAGAAGCTGCACCGATCCGTCTGTCAATCTCCCGTTCCATCCTCCCCTCACTCGTGAACAAGACCCCTAGATACTTGAACTCCTCCACTTGGGGCAGGAACTCTCCACCAACCTGAAGTGGGCAAGCCACCCTTTTCCGACTGAGGACCATGGCCTCGGATTTGGAGGTGCTGATTCCCATCCCAGCCGCTTCACACTCGGCTGCAAACCGTCCCAGTGCATGCTGGAGGTCCTGGTTAGAAGGGGCCAACACGACAACGTCATCCGCAAAGAGCAGAGACGAAACCGTGTGGTCCCCAAACCTGACACCCTCCGGCCCTTGGCTGCGCCTAGAAATTCTGTCCATAAAAATCATGAACAGAACCGGCGACAAAGGGCAGCCCTGCCGGAGTCCAACATGCACCGGGAACAAGTCTGACTTACTGCCGGCAATGCGGACCAAACTCCTGCTTCGGTCATACAGGGACCGGACAGCCCTCAGCAAAGGACCCCGGACCCCATATTCCCCCAGCACCCTCCACAGGACGCCGCGAGGGACACGGTCGAATGCCTTCTCCAAATCCACAAAACAAATGTGGACTGGTTGGGCAAACTCCCATGAACCCTCCAGCACCCTGTAGAGGGTATAGAGCTGGTCCAGTGTTCCACGACCAGGACGAAAACCACACTGTTCCTCCTGAATCCGAGGTTCCACTATCGGCCGAATTCTCCTCTCCAGTACCCTGGCATAGACTTTCCCGGGGAGGCTGAGAAGTGTGATCCCCCTATAGTTGGAACACACCCTCCGGTCCCCCTTCTTAAAAAGAGGGACCACCACCCCGGTCTGCCATCCCAGAGGCACTGTCCCCGACCGCCACGCGATGCTGCAGAGGCGTGTCAGCCAAGACAGCCCCACAACATCCAGAGACTTGAGGTACTCAGGGCGGATCTCATCCACCCCCGGTGCCTTGCCACCGAGGAGTTTCTTGACCACCTCGGTGACTTCAGCTTGGGTGATGGACGAGTCCTCCTCTGAGCCCCCAACCTCTGCTTCCTCAATGGAAGACGTGACGGCGGGATTGAGGAGATCCTCGAAGTATTCCTTCCACCGTCCGACAACATCCCCAGTTGAGGTCAACAGCCGCCCATCGCCACTGTAAACAGCGTTGGTAGGGCACTGCTTCCCCCTCCTGAGGCGCCGGACGGTTTGCCAGAATCTCTTCGAGGCCAGCCGATAGTCCTTTTCCATGGCCTCACCAAACTCCTCCCAGGCCCGAGTTTTTGCCTCCACAACCACCCGGGCTGCAGTCCGTTTAGCCTGCCGGTACCTGTCAGCTGCCTCAGGAGTCCCACAAGCCAACCAGGCCCGATAGGACTCCTTCTTCAGCTTGACGGCATCCCTTACTTCCGGTGTCCACCACCGGGTTCGGGGATTGCCGCCTCGACAGGCACCGGAGACCTTGCGTCCACAGCTCTGAGCAGCCGCTTTGACAATGGAGGTGGAGAACATGGTCCACTCGGACTCAATATCTCCAGCCTCCCTCGGGATCCGGTCGAAGCTCTGCCGGAGGCAGGAGTTGAAGATCTCTCTGACAGGAGACTCGGCCAAACGTTCCCAGCAGACCCTCACAGTACGTTTGGGTCTACCGAGTCTATCCAGCTTCCTCCCCCGCCATCGGATCCAACTCACCACCAGGTGGTGATCAGTTGACAGCTCCGCCCCTCTCTTCACCCGAGTGTCCAAGACATACGGCCGCAGGTCAGATGAAACGACCACAAAGTCGATCATTGACCTACGACCTAGGGTGTCCTGGTGCCATGTGCACTGATGGACACCCTTATGCTTGAACATGGTGTTCGTTATGGACAAACTGTAACTAGCACAGAAGTCCAATAACTGAACACCACTCGGGTTCAGATCAGGGGGGCCGTTCCTCCCAATCACGCCCCTCCAGGTTTCACTGTCATTGCCCACGTGGGCGTTGAAGTCCCCCAGTAGAACGACGGAGTCCCCAGTCGGAGCACTCTCCAGCACCCCTCCCAGGGACACCAAGAAGGTTGGGTACTCTGCACTGCTGTTTGGCCCGTAGGCACACACAACAGTGAGAGACCTATCCCCGAGCCGAAGCCGCAGGGAAACAACCCTCTCGTTCACTGGGGTAAACTCCAACACATGGCGGCAGAGCTGGGGGGCTATAAGCAAACCCACACCAGCCCGCCGCCTCTCACCATGGGCAACTCCAGAGTGGTGAAGAGTCCATCCCCTCTCGAGGAGTGTGGTTCCAGAGCCCAAGCCGTGCGTGGAGGTGATTCCGACTATCTCTAGTCGGAACCTCTCAACCTCACGCACAATCTCAGGCTCTTTCCCCGCCAGCGAGGTGACATTCCATGTCCCAAGAGCCAGTTTCCGTGTCCAGGGATCGGGTCGTCTAGGCCCCCGGCCTCGACTGCTGCCCGATGCGCTTTGCACCGGCCCCTTACGGTCCCTCCTGTGAGTGGTGAGCCCACGGGAAGGTGTCCCCACGTCGCTCCTTTGGGCTGAGCCCGGCCGGACCCCATGGGGGAAGGCCCGGCCACCAGGCGCTCGCATACGAGCCCCAACCCCAGGCCTGGCTCCAGGGTGGGGCCCCGGCTGCGCCGTACCGGGCGACGTCACGGTCCTCCTTTTTTTTATTTTTTTTTTTTATTTATTCATTCATTTATATATATATTTATTCATTGGCATCTTTTTATGTTAATTTCTGGGTATAAAATGAGTAACTATACCAATCTAACAGTTCAGTATTATTGTAAGACATATTTTTACATTTAATAGCCATAAACATGTTAATAATTTTACATATAAAAGTATTATAACACCTTTTCATTTAAGTGAACTTAAAATACTGTTCACATAAATCCATTATAATAAATATCACATTTACCTGTACCTTTGATATAGTATGTTATATATAGTATAGTGATAGACTGATGTTTCTGTCAATATTAGCTCTCTCTGTTTGAATGAGAGCAGTCTGTTTATGTTTTTCCCCAAAGTTTATTTTGTGCATTGATTTTCACAATAAACAAGAAAAGGATTGATCCTCTCTATACAACATCAGCATTGCAACTATTTATTTAGCATAGTTACTTCAGGAAGGGACAAACCAGTGTGTTTTCAATTTAAAATATTTGCAATGCGTAAAAAAAAAAAAAAATTGCAGAAATGAATGTGTTATTAAGTTAAGTGCCCTAGTTAAAATGGATAAAAAAGGCCACACACACACACACAAGCTAGGTTAACAGTTGGTATCCATGTTACTTCTTTACTAAAATGTTGCCATAGTCACTCAAACTTAGCTGTTTGTAGAAGGCCAAAGAGGAGAGGGCTCAGAACTGAGCCCAGGGGAACACCGTCAGTGACTGACAAAGGTTTATATAACATGTGTTATATTAATAGGACAGTGTCAATGAAAAGACTTCGTTACCATGGATATTATCTAGACATCGGGAACATTCATCAGTTGAACATGTTTCTCCTTCACTTTGTATATACATGGGTAATGTGGGAAGAGGCCTAAAGAAGTTACGGTCAGCCTTATCACCACCTTCATGTAAGGGAAGGACAGTTGCGGTTTTCTAAGCCATGGACATTAAAGAGTGCCTGAATACTTAAAATACTGGATTATGGATGCAGTGACCTTGAGGAAAATGAGTCAAGGCCCTCAGGTTTTGTGAAAAACAGACTTCAGAGCTCCTTTAGAGGCAGGGACTTAGAAAGGGTCATCGTTTAGGGTGACTACATACACAGGGCCAGATTTATTAAAACAGGGCCAATTAGTGTGAGGCCGCAAATCCAAGAAAGCATAGAAAGTTCTGTACGTGACCTACTGACGAAACACAAATTAAAGAACACAGATCACAATCTACCAAGAGCAGCGCAAATTAGCGTCTGGATTAAGACATGCTTTTTTGGGCGGTAAATAATGGCACAAACATCAGTAAATTGACGAGTGTAAACCTTAGTAAATCACCTTGCATGATTCATTTAAATACTCTGAAAGGGAAACTCCTTAGCCTGGATGCCAGGTCGGGAAGTTCAGTCTGGACTTGATCCGCAACTATGCTGGAACCAGAGCTGTTCAGACCAATCACATTGTCAGGGCGGGCTTTATATGATGATGGACAGATGATCAACAGTAACGTCACCAAAGGGAGATTGGGTTGAATTCGTTCTAACCATAAATGGAGAACTTGTTCGTATATGCGTTCACCTTTACTATTTCTCTCAAAAATGATGATCGTGTTGGTACTCCGTGTATCCTTAAATTCTTTGTACAACACCGGCAAAGATCATTTACACTCCTCCTCTTCTTCTTCTTCTACTTCTTCCAGCGTGTGTGCAGTTGAGTTCTGTTGACAACTATGGGTCGCTCAACATACGTCACTTACCCCGCTGCTCTGATTGGTTGTAGGTCCATCCAATTTAGGTCTTTCCTGGTTCAGTTGAAACACGCCCCATAATCACAGCCCAATGGAGCAGATCAGACTCATATTCTGACTAGAATCTAAATATATGACGACGTCAGGCTAGAACCTCCTACAAATGCATATGCTATAAGATCAGCCGCAAAAATAACCCTGTCCACGCCTTTTCAACGCTCATTTAATCACTGCGTGTCTTCAGTAAATCCTGACAGTAGTTTTTTAACGCCAAAAGAGGGTTTGCGCTGGAGCAAGCCGTTAGTAAATCTGGCCCTTAGTGTTGACAGAGGACACCAGGTGTGCTAAAATGAGCGCTTGTTACAGTTGATCACTTTTTCACTTGACGGGCCTTGGGATGTCTGAGAAGTGACGTACTATAATCTGGTGATTATCGCTGTTATGGTGCGTTCACACCGGACACGATTCGCGCGAAGGTGGACACTTGAACATTTTGAGTTTACTCGCTTCATTCGCGCGTGAAATTCGCGTGTGACAACTACACAACAGACTCGAATTCGCGTCAAGTGAGGGGCTTCTGCCCTATATGAGCCTATATGAGCCAGCTCGTCTTTTTTGTAAAAAATACTACTATTAATGTGTGACAAAACGTAGTTTCAAGACTTTTTCAGACGATAATATAGTTGTTTAAAGCTCAAATCTGTGGTTAATTTATAAAAAGAGTGCCTATTTGAGCATTTTATCTGGCGTTTTCGGAGTTGTGAGATCCAGGGGATCAGCGGCGCTCAACGCTCGTTTACCCGGCGAGACCCGCCTTTCCTCGGCTAGTCCTTCTCACATTTGCCTCTGGCTCTGGCTCTTTTTTTCTGCTCCTGTCTCGTTGTGAAATGGCTCACTTGGCTCACAATAACTCACTTTCTTCCAAGCAAGATCCTTTTTATTCCTTTATTCCTTTTATTCCTGTTCCTGTAGTGATAGGATGATGTATCATACAGCTCCGGGTATCCACATACGGCCACGATTATCTCCGCTTGTAAATGCGTCACTACTAGAGCAAGCTCGTGATTGGTTAACGCGGCGCGAAATAGCGATTCAAAACGCTCAATTCGCGTCATTCGCGCTGCCTCAATCGCGCGAATCGCGCAAATCTCGCCGCCTCATTCGCGCGAATCGCGCCGCAGAATGCCATTTCGCGTCTCTGCATTGACTTAACATGTAAATCACTCGCGCGAATCGCGTCCGGTGTGAACGCACCATTAGTCTGTCAGTCCAAATCTGATTTTTGTGCATATCCGATTGAAACCCGATCAGATTTAGCAAGTCTAAACGGCCCAAAAAAATGTTTCTGATACGAGCTACATTCATACGTGGTTTGAAATCCTATTCGGATTTCACGTGGTTTATGTGACTTTCTCACGCAGCGTAAAATGTAAACATCAGACGTTGTTATAGGAAACATGCTGGAAGTCGCTGCAGAAACAAGGTTGCGAACGAGCAGAATAACAATAGGCTATAACGGAGGCATGTTGTGAAACCGACAGCACGGAATAAAGCGTTTCAGCTGCACAATGTCATGTCGTAAATAAGTTAACATCTATATTGCGAACTCCTCCTCCAGATCTCCAAATCCAGATCTGAACAGTTGCGATACACAATCTAGACGGCAATTATTTTAGATCGGACTCCAATCAGATACACAAATAATCAGATTTGGGCTGACAGCGTCATCGTAGATTACATGTCTAAACTTGGTTCCTGGAGGCACACCAACAGTCACCATGTTGGATATCCTCCTTTATTTCAGGTCTTGGAGTTAGAGGTCTACACGGAGCACCCGAGACCCGAGAAACTGGGACCCGTACACGTTTGGGTCTATATTTTAAAATGGTTAGCCAGGTCTGGGTCGGATCCCAATCTATTACTTCGGGTCCCGGGTCTGTTTAACATTGTGTGTAATACCGGAGTCGATCAGACTCGGAGAACACACGGCCGTGATCAGAGTCAGTCAGCACTGCTTGTGTGTTTTGTGTAACTTGCAAATTGTACAATTAGGATAAGAAAAGTGTGAGCTGGGAAATAAGGCGATCTCTCTCTCTCTCTCTCTCAGCCGTTAGAAGCAAAGTAGACAGATTTAAATGCAAGCGCACGGTAATAATGTACTCATATTTAAATTATATATTTCAAATCAGCAACACAATTTCAGGTGAACTGTTGCATGTGTTGAATGAAATGTTTTCGATGATGCTCAAATTGCATAAAAAAGCTCATATTTCAGGTTGCTCCACCTAACGCAAGTGCAGTCTCAAGCACTTGTCATGTTTCTATGGCAGCCCGGGCTTCCGCAGTGCCTGTAATGACTTTAATGTGAATGAACCGTCTTGTTTAATCTTAAAGTTTTGGTGGTCAGACTCAGATCATAGCAAATAAATAATGCTAACGTCAGTGGCCATGGCACCGAACGAGCAATCGTTATTATAGTTCAAAAAGGCAAACAGTCAAAGTTATTATGCAAGTTAACTCGAGTCGAAATGCAAATCTGCAAAGTGGACTTTTACAGCTGAAATGATGAGTGAATTAAGCATGCTGGGAATGACAAGAGAGGAATAACATGGATAGAACTTCACAATCATCACAATCAGGTACAAGGGAGGGAGACGACGGCTTTAGGTAACGTAACGTTAGGCTGAGACAAAAAGTTATATTTTTTTCGCAACTTGTCTATTGACTTGTTAATAGCAGTTTATTGTGGAATATGAGACAATCGGGTCCAGTCGGGTCTGTGTCTTCCCGCCGGGTTCGGTTCCAGCTATTAAATAATAGACGGGTGCAGGTCGGTTCTGGGCAGTGTTCATTTTGACAGCATATTTTGATTTAGTTTCAGTCATAGTCTTTTGACTAAAATGCCATTTAGTTTTAGTCATATTTTAGTCACCTGAATAGTTTTTAGTTTTAGTCTACTAAATATCGTAAGATTTTAGTCTAATCTACAGTAGATTTATTCTCCTAAAATCTAATGAGTTTAGTTCAATTGTAATACATTAAGCATTTAAGCATTACATAACCGACTGTCACTTGAACTGACATTTTGACATCATTTTGTTTTTGACATTAAAAATACACGAAAGAGCTCAATT
This sequence comes from Romanogobio albipinnatus, assembly GCA_023566225.1. NCBI lineage: Eukaryota > Metazoa > Chordata > Actinopteri > Cypriniformes > Gobionidae > Romanogobio > Romanogobio albipinnatus. The sequence goes on along the minus strand of CM042252.1, from coordinate 4,682,305 downwards.
CACTTTTTTGTTTGTTTTTTTAAAAACAGCTATATAGTTTTTATAACTTTGTATTTCTGTTTTAGTCAGTAGGCCATATCAGGTTAAGCTAAAGCTTCAAATAAGTTTGTTTATTTATTTATTTTTTAATTTCAGTTAACATTTATTTAATTTCAAGTAATAAAGTTTTTTTTAATGGTTTTAGTGAACTATTATAACCCTGATACTTTATTGAATGTGTCAAATACTGGCCTTTCCTCCTGACTATAAATTATATAGGAATGAAATTAAATACAGTTTATTGTGTAACCAAAAACAAATATATAATGCGTGACTTTTAATGATAAACAAGCTGGAAATACACCGGGACTCTTATTTTGAAATGTCTGCGCCTCTGTTGCAGTTGCAGGAGCTCATTCAAGTTCAGATGAGGAGATAAAATATGCAGTTATAACCGTCTAAAACACATTACTATATAAACATGGTAAAGTAAACATTGTCATGATTCATCAGCATTAGTTCATAAGCATTTGCCTGGCATAAATGTGTGTTATTGATTGATTGTGAGCCGCTCTGGAGCGCTGGATTGGGGATGAGCCTGTAGAAGCTCAACAGCGCCGTGTTCTCCAGCGGTTAGATCAGCTCAACTCAAATGAGCGCATCTGTGACACAGGACATCAGTTCTGACTGGATCTCTTCCCTAATCGACCCTCCCTAACATTTCCGTCTCGTTTTTATTTGGTGACGAAAATGACAGTAGATTTTCCTCATAGTTTTTGTCATCCAACACTAGTTTTTATTTAGTGATCGTCTCGTTTTCGTCAGTGAAAAAGGTTGTTGACGGAAATTATGAAGAAAATTATTCGTCAACGAAATTAACACTGATTCCGGGTACTACATTTTTGGCATTTCTCGGATCTGCACGGGTCCGGGTCAAGCTTTTGAAATAATAGACGGGTCCAGTCGGTTCCATGTAGCACATTACGGGTCTCTTCGGGTTCAGGTACGAATTTTTGGAACCGTTTAGACCTCTACTTGAGAGATGAGTTGAATCAGGTGTGTTTGATAAGGAGTTTGAAAATGTGTATTGTTGGTGTGCCTCCACAAACAGGGTTAGGAAACACTCATCTAAATGACAGTCAATCTGCTTGACCGCTTTCATGCCAGATTGATTTCTTATACTGTAGTTGATGTAAGGCTCTGTCTAACTACAGCAGCAACATCGTCATTACCATCATGGTGACATATGGATTAACAGAGCGACTGAATAGTTGACAAAACACACCGGCCATCTTCAACAGCAGGAATCAAGCTGATTGTTTGTATTGATTGTCAGGCTTTTAGACGTCACGCCCACAGGCCATCTTTTCACTGACCTTCTGATGCATAAAACATGAAGCGCAAACTGGAGGAAATCACCACTTCCATTCAGACTGGCTTTATGCAACTCTCAGGAGCAGTGCTGCGAGACACTTCTTGTTAAGTATGCTTCCGTTTTACATTCGCAAAATTGTGTCGTCAACAGGATCTGCATGTTGACTACCCTTGTTTCTGGATCTGACTGAAATAATCTGTGGGTACGTGTTACAAACTTGCCTGACTTGCCGAAATGTAATGATTTGGTATAAGTTAGTCTGGCAAGGAATCGCCAGAAGAGTGTGTGTGTGTGTACAGTTCAAACACAGACACCTTTTCAGAGTGTTATCAATTGAAATTTGAGTGTAGAAAACTTCCAAATTAGGGGTTGTAAGTGAACGTCTAGTTTGCAAGCATGAAACTAAAATTTCCTCCATTTTAGTTCATTTGTACAGGAGCGCCTGGAAGCAGAAAATCTTTAATGCAGCAAAACCGTGGGCGCTAACAGGACTGAATATTTTAATTCTCTACATCTGAAACTGCTGCATGATGTGCCATCGTGACATTCGCCAAAGTAACAGCTTGTTATCTTTTAGCTTTTAAATTTGAAATTAAGTGCAAAGATTGCATTCCGCATAGCCAAAGAAACTAAATCTGACATTGAAAATCTAGTGCACGGTATGATCTCTGACGATAATAAGCTGTGCCTGGCTTTGAGAAGAGCACACATAGCCTCGCTGAACCGGTATCAGTTAGCACTTCAAACGAACAGTGCGTGGACACAGTAAACAGCAGCCTCATTTGATGTCATTTCCTTTCACTTGCACGCCACTCAGTGCTATTGAAAGCTTCTCTTAGCTCCAGGCCTCAAAGAAAACTCGGCTAACGAAGAAATGTGCGTTGTAAAAGAGAAAGCTGGATTTTCTGAGAAAGTGTCTTGAAGGGCAATATTTCCGTGGTAGTTTAGCGGTGTAGTTTGTCACGGTGTAGACGTGAGCTTAGCTTGAGCTGATTTCCGTAAATTCCTGCATGTGATTGACACCTGACTGCGGCCCGTCAGAATGGGACATGGATATGGGATACCACGTAAATGTGGGCCGTCGTCTCTTCGGCTGTCAGGATTTGCATAATCACACTAATATCCCAATTGGCCAGAGTGATTCTAGTAAGGGTGGCTGTCAATCATCATCAGCGGTGTCCTATCAATCACACACACACACACACACACATCCACTGGAGTAGGAAATTACCTAGGAATGAGTGAACCAACAAACTACTGGGATTTTATTTGATATTATATCAGGTAATTCATTATAAATCACTAGTGTAAAAGACAATACTACTATTCTCTTACTGCTGAGGGAAAAAACAAACCTCTTTATCGCCATGAGCTTTTAACGTAGGGGTGTCAAACTCACTCGAGGGCCAGATTGGACATAATGTCACCTTATGCAGACCACAAATTTTTATTTGCCCCTTGTGCATGCACAACACACACTTCTGGAGCTATTAAAGTCCAATATTAACATCATGCTGCTATAATAACCAATATTGGGATATATTAAAAGAGGAAGCATTTCACATTTCATTCACCAAAGACCTTCACATTTAATTTACATATAGAAACTATTAAGGGACTATTAATTAACAGCACAATACTGACAAGAAACAAACTACAACACTGAGTGCTCTTGGCTTACTATAATAAGCCACCTAAAATGAAATATTGATACAAAGATGTAAATAAAAGAATCTAGGGCTGGGCGATAAAACGATAACGATATGTATCGCGATAGACACACGTAATCGATATCAACAAAAAATGCGTTCGATAAAACATTCAATTTTTTTTTTCTTCATCGGAAGAAACTAGAGGTTGTGAAGCAAGTTTGGTTGCATGAACAAAGGCACTCGCTCTCTGGTAACCTAGCAACATAGGGAGTGACATGCTAATAGCCAATCATGTAACAGCACAGTTTGGTTGCGCCATATCGTTGTCTCGTGTTGGATTCTTCAGTAACAGAACCGGCGTGGAGTGGTAAATGGAAAATGAGTGCCGCAGCGAGGAAGGAAATTGTTGATAAAACAATTTTTTTTTCGCCAGTGTGGCATATAATTTTAAATAACCGTTATTATTTTATTCTCACACCAAACGTGAATAGCGCGTCAAATTCGCGTCTAGTTAGACGCTTGAACATTTTGAATCCATTCGCGAGTCCACAGCGAATTGGAAGCGCATATAAATCGAGTGTTTGAAGCGAAATAGCCGCTCCACGAGCTGCACCTGGATGACAGCTCGCACTCACTCCTGTATGTATATTTTAGGCTACAATAAAACAAAATATGTCCTAAAACAGCACTCCGCCTCTTTTCATTTTCATTAAAAAAATATTAAACATTATTGGCACACAAATGTGGTTCAGGCAACACGTATTGACTATCTTCACTGCATGCATATTTATAACAAGCAAAATATAAAACACAACAATGCCTCTTTTCGTTTGCATTTAAAAACGAAATATTAAACACTGTGGCGAGCAGCGAGGTCGAGGGACCGTGAGGGCGGGACGAGGCGGCGCTCATCAGTGAGGATGAACGCCAGCTGCGCGCTGCAGCGATCTCGGGTCTCACGGAGGAGTGAGGGAGTATAAAGGAGGAGCGACGACAGTGAGGGACGAGAGAGGACCAGGCCTGGATTTTGTGTTGTTTTAGTTACGTTTTGTTATGTGTCCGCTGCAGTCGTCCGTGAGGGGCTGCAGCTTTTATTTTCATTTTGTGTTTATTTGTTTTTGTATGTAGGCGGCAGTCGGCCGTGAGGGGCTGCGGCCACCATTTTATTTTGTGTTTATTTTTGATTAAATATGTTGAACGTTCGCCGGTTCCCGCCTCCTTCTTCCCGTACGAACAAACTTTACTACAAACACATTAATATGTAGTTCAGACAATAAGTGTGAATATTTATGATTATCACAAAATTAAATATGACATAAAACATAACCCAGTCTCTTTTTGTTAAATGTCAGTTTATGTGTGATCAATAATAGCCATTATAAAATTATAAGTAAAAGGCATAAGAAATAAAGCAAGTCAGTTATGAAACTTCACTTTGTCCTCAGTCAAAACTATTTGGCAAGCAACAAATTATAGATTCATGAGACCAAAGATCGCCCGTTAGATCTACACAAGATGAATTAGATCTCATGTTTAACCACTACAGAGACATCAGAGCCAGCGGCAGACGCCAGAAGGACTAGACGAGGAAAGGCTGCTCTCGCCGGGGTTAACGAGTGCTGCTGATCGACTGGATCTCACAACTCCAAAAACACCAGATAAAATATTCCAATAGGCGCTCTCTTTATAAATAAACCACAGATTTCAGCTTTAAAATAACTACATTCTCACCTGAAAAAGTCTTAAAACTACATTTTGTTACACAATAACAGTAGTATTTTTAAATTACGCAGGGTTTCTATTCTCTATTGACTTGCCATTAGTTAATCACCACGTGACAGCAGCAAGCAGGCTCCTGATTGGTTAACGCGGCGCAAATAGATTTTTCAGATTTTTCAATTTGGGCGTCAGATGCGAATTCACTTCAAACACGTTAATGCACAAAAAGCACCACTTGCGCGCATCGCGCAAGATGCTCGATTCGCATCATTCACGCGAACAGGTCGTGCGAATCAGACAAAATCACGTCCGCCACGCTAAACGCGTCTACTGCGCCGCAGGACCTCCAGACGCGCGTCAATGCGCCTTTCCATTGACTTAACATGGAAATCACTCACTCCAGATGCTCTATTCGCGTTTGGTGTGAACGCAGCATTAGGCTTGTTTTACTACCGGTTATGAGGGACAATACGGTATGAAATTTTATATCGGATTAAAGGAGAAACATTACGAATAAAAACTTACTTTGCACTTGAACAGTTGCTATATCAACATCCTAAAGTCGTTGTGAATATCCCTACTAAACAGTCTTTCACTTTCAACACTACCGAGAGGTATCTGCGTGACGAGAGGTTAAGCTTGGTTTATACTTGCCATGTCCACACTAGCGCGAAATAGCTAGCAAAAATGAAGCCATCGCAGTCGTGCGTGTTGAGAGCGTGAGACCCCTTTTCACTTAAAGGTGTGCAGGGTGTGCATGGCGAATTATGTAACTTTCCACGCGGCTCCGCATCCGAAGATTGCCATAAAGTGGTATCGGGTGCGGTTGTATTGGGGTGGTTTTATGAGCACGAGTACATCAGCACAGTATCGGACCGACACCGAGTACCGGTATCGGTGCATCCCTAATTCTTGAACTGTAAACTCTTAAGTGTTGGCTTTCTAAAATGTTGGTTATGTCTCTATTCAGAATGAGCAACAACCTTTTTATGTTGGGTATGTCATTTATGCCCCACTTGCCAAAAAGGGGGGTGCATGGAAAGGGGTTAAAAAAAAAAATCCATAAAATGATTGCATGATGGGAACACCTAAAAAGCTCTATATATGAAGTGTCTAAAAGAAGCCTCTATACCAGGGGTCTCAAACTCGCGGCCTGCGGGCCACTTGCAGCCCGCAGGATGATATTTTGTGGCCCCCTTCTTGATATCAAAGTTTAGTGTTAGTGCGGCCCGCGAGTTGCTCTGAAAAGCACCTTTTTGCTCAGTCGTTGCGTGTGCCGCGCTTGCCACGCTTGCTGCCTCCTTTGTGTGTGTGTGTGTGTGTGTGTGTGTGTGTGTGTGTGTGTGTGTGTGTGTGTGTGTGTGTGTGTGTGTGTGTGAGAGAGAGAGAGAGTTGGCTCGCCCCTCCCTCGTGCAGTATAATTGGTTGACACCACGTGATTGACAGGAACAGACGAACGAAGCTGATCAGACAGTTGAAACGAATGTGGTTTTACAGCGCTCGTCAATGTCAAAATGATTGAGATGGCCAATCAAATCAAAGTAGGCGGGGTTTACGTTCTCTTTTGGCTCGTGCACACTGCACAGTCTTCACACACAGACGAGCGCGTCAATCTATCGCTTAATGCCGTTGCTGAGAGAGACTCTATTCTTTCCGGACAAAATGCAAAGTGTCCATGGTCTTATTATATAATCATTGATGAGCATCTTTGATTTTAATGAAGAAAAACTATATGAGAGCGGATTAGAACCCGGAACCTTTGACACGGTTGACAAAAATTCTACCACCAGACCACAGGGGAATTCAATAGTCTTTTGCGGATCTATGTATTCACTCACTCACTCATGCAAAGAATATCAGGACTAACAATATATTTGACGCAAATGAATGCAAATATTGTTTACAAATAGTCCTAAAAAGATTATTTCCCAACTAGAATTAGACCTAGAATTTCGCTCACTGTTCTGTTTGACCTGTTACGGCCTTGCTGTGAATTAGTCGATTATTTAAAATAAAATTAAAATCATTCATTATTTCATATTACATTATTTAATTTCTATAGGCTATATTTAGTTCAAATTCAGAGGAACAGTTCATGTTCAGAAGAAACATTCATGTTGAAGAACTGTTAATAATAAAGATTGAGAAGATTGGATCTGTTGTGCTACTTTTTTTTGGAATACCTGAAACACTTTTTAATGTGTAATACTTGATGCGGCCCAGCCTGACCCAGAGTCTACCTCCAGCGGCCTCCAGGTAAAATGAGTTTGAGACCCCTGCTCTATACAGAGCCTTTTCTTCTAAGAATGTAGTGCATCATATCAACAAAATTAATGTGCAAATATTTGAATAATTTACATGTAATTATTTGTTCCTCAAATCATCCCACGAGGATCGCTACATCTAAATGTGTTACCTGACGCAGCGTCCGGGCCACCAGGCTCTCCAGAACAGGCCCTCTGTCCTCATGAAGGAGATGAACTTCATCCAGGATGAGCAGTCGGACGATCTGAGACAGAGCCACGTCCCCCACACTCTTCCTGGTCACCACATCCCACTTCTCTGGAGTCGTCACCAACATCTACGACACAATACACAATACAGTCATTAGCAGGGCTTGACACTTACTTTTTTCCAAGGAGAACAGTTGTTTGTAAATTTAGGAGCTTATTAAAACGAAATATATTTGTTTCTTATACTAGTCTGTGTCAGCAAGTCATGATCACATGACTTCAGTTGCAATTGTTCTATAATGATGTACCATTAATTTTATGGATGACTGGTCAAAATTAAAAAGTCATGCAAGCCCTATAGTGCATACTCCAGTGAATGAGATGCCACTGGCACGTGGATAATTGTGTGAGCATGTTATGAGATTTCGACCATTTTTAAACTTTTCCTATATGACTAACATTCATCTAATGATAATATATGTTTTGTACACTGGAATCTATTTCTCCTCTTGCAGGACTTTTTGTTTTGCATTTACAATACCTTTACAAATGACTTATGGAAACTGGGTCTGTGAGCAGCAAACTCTTAAGAAAAATGTCCTTTATATCTCTCGAGGGAATTACGAGTGGTTTGTTTTGAAAAAAAGTAAATGAGAGGCCAAGGTATAGAAATATCTCTGCATCAGTATTTCCAGCCACATTAGACAAATGAACAGAAAAGACTATCATTCTCACCACAGGTGACTGATTGTAAACGGCACCAATCTCCTCAATGTGAAGAAGCAAATGGATACTTGAATAATGGTGTGTATACTTTTCGTTCAACTTATGTTTCAGGCAAAATCTGCCCAGTTTGAATGTTTTTCCCCACCCAAAAATACTTAAACAGTTCCAAAAGGAGTGAAATAATTATATAATAAGCACCTGCCAAAAATAAAACTTAAATTGAGATAAATATCAAATCTGCACAAATAAATGATGAATTAAAACAATCAACTGGTCTCAAACTGCCCTAGGCGATCAAAGAATAACAGTTTTGTGAGTTGACTTGTGTTGCAACAATACTGGATCATTTTCAAAAGTGATCATATCAACCTGCTTATCCTACATAATGGTTATGGTAACACTTCATTTTAGGGTTCAATTATCGCTATTAACTAGTTGCTTATTAGCATGCATATTACTAGGATATTAACTGTTTATTAGTACTTATAAAGCATATATTAATGCCTTATTCTGTATGACCGTATTCTGCATCCTTTAATCCTACCCAATACCTAAACTTAAATGCTAGAAAAACTACTTTACTAACTATTTATTCGCAATAAATTAGGAGTTTATTGAGGCAAAAATCATAGTTAATAGTGAATATGTGTTCCCCATACTAAAGTGTTACCATGGTTATATTATGAAACATATTTTACTTGCTATATTGTGTAATTTGAATTAGGTTTGGTAAAATCATCAAGTGAATTGTATTTACAGCCAAGCAGCAAAGCCAGTGAAAACATTATGAAATTGTCTCTCAATAGATGTTCCTCATTAACATTGAATTTTACTATACAGAATGAAATGATTCAGTTCATTTTCAAAAATAAATCCTAAAGAACGTCCTAAAATAGTGTGTTTAAATTCATTAATTTCCAGTTCCAAATGAAATAAATGTATGTTTAAATCAACTAAATCACATTTATAAAGGGTGTTGACATGATGCATGTGGCAACGTGAGCCACCGAATACAATTTCACCGTAGATGAGAGTCCTGGCGTACTTGTTTCCCGACAACAGCAGAAATGGATGGAGGAAAGGGCTACCCTTGAGGTGATCTTTTTGTGTAACATTTGCTTTGACGTTTCCAGAGCCTCTAGCCAATGCATCGCATCATGGCAACAGACGTGATCACTGTAGACAGGGTGTAAGGATACATTCACCTAGTCAGGCTTTGAAATCCCTTCCAAGAAATCCCTTTAATCTACAACCTCTGATTCTGCCCGTTAAACACTGTAGAGTTGTCATAGTCATGAGGTGTGATGATTGCCCCACGCGGCCGTATCACGATCATAGAATATAGTCTCATCTCAAGAATATAATGCAATTTTGCAGGAAAAGATGCAACTCCATGCTACAATTAACTGCTCCCCTCTGATATAACCGTTTCTGTATAATAATGCCCCCAATGTACACAACTCCTCAAATTCATGAGTCAAATACAGCATTAAATACGGTTTTAAACACAATCTGCAAGCCACAATAACCCTTCTTGTGAGTTGGTGAGCGATAGTTGTTGTTGGGGGAGGGGGGTATAATGTTATTTCATGCATTCTGACTTATTTACACTGTTAAAGAGACGATTCTCATGCTAAACATGGACACAATTAAAAAAACAAGTATTTTTGTGCCAAATACACTCCTTCAGGATTCAAATACGTTTTTCGAGTATGGCCCTGTATGACGTCATAAAGGGCGGAATTCCTTGTATGGGCACTTATCCTGGATGAGCGCACACACACACACACACCAACCAGAGTGAGAGCAAGAGCACTGCCATCAACAAGCTTTGTTCGGGTTAAGGGAGCCGTCGGCAGCGCTGTCATTTTGTTTTTAGACCACGAAATCAACAATGTCACTAAAGAAGTGATTCTGATTGTGAGGGAAAGATAACCTTGTTCAGCTTCCCAAATAACCCAGTGTTAAGGAAACAGTGGATGCAGTTTGTTTTTTCCGGAGCAGCAACGGAGTTCTGCAAGTGTGTGTGTTTGTTCCAAACACAGGAAACACAGTGGAAACAGAGGTGGTGAGTGAAACTGCATCAAATGTGTGTTTTGCTAGCAATCGGTGCGTAAGTGCATATAATGTGAACAACACCAATGTATAGTGAATCGAAAGTTATCCAGGAATAATGCCGCGTGTGTGTGTGTGTGTGTGTGTGTGGGCTCGCTCATAACTCTTTAGCTCCGCCCACTGCATGCCTCCACGAGCTCGGCTGTTTCCGGAAAGAATCGGTACAGCGTATCTGTCTTTTATAAATATGATAAAACTAAAGACTCTTTGGAGATATGAAGTATGCAATACTACTCTATAGGGACTCAAGATTAACATGAGACTGGCAGAAATTGTGTGTGTTAAGCACCCTTGCAGCAGACTAGCGCAATCTGACATGCTTTACTGGGGCTGTTCAGCATCACTACACCACTGCAACCCTGACATCTGAATCTGCCCTTTAAAATGCAGAAAGTGCACTAGAAGGTTTTCATAAGTATACAAAGACACACACACACAGTAGGCAAAAAAAAAAAACACACAAAAAAAAAACGAATATCTAGTAGAATATTGACAACAAAACATAAAACATATGTAAAGTCACTTCTGACTTTCAGAGCGGGACATTGGGATATATGGGATAATGCACCAGTGATATGTTTACAAGTTGCTATGAGTACTATTTAGTTACATTCACACTGTCAATGTGTGGGAAGGACAACCGCATTGGCATGACTTTCAGATTAAAAGTACATACAGCAGGACACAGGGTGAAACCAATAATGACTGTACAAATGAGTGAGGTCGCTACAATCAATGTACAGTCCATTACAAATAACTAAACAATAAGAGAAAGGAAAAAAAGAGACAGAGACTGCCATCAACCAGGATTGGAAATGCTTTTCGGTGCCATTACACAGAGATCTTCCAAGTAATCTGGAATGAGGAACGAACAGAAATGTATAGATGCATTAGGTCAAATATACATCAAAGTGCAATTCTGCATCTTTTGAACAAAATGTGTTGAGCTTTGGGGCAGAGATGTGTGATGTGGCAGAGATGCAACAGAAAAGGCTCTGATGTGGGCTTCAAATACAAAAAAGAGAAGTCAAGTCTGATGCTCAGATTCTTGATGGTTTGCGGGGTTTGAGGAGAATGACATCAATGCAAACGTCAATATCACTAGGTGCTAAAATTGTGATCTCCGTTTTATCAGTATTGTTACAATTACAGTTTGATTACCGCTGATCATGTTAAATAATGCATTCAAGATGTTAGAGAGCAAAATTGAAGGACGTCAGTGTATCTCAGTAGTGTATCTGTGTAGTGTAGCAGTGCTAACTGAGATCATGGCAGCTAATGATATGTACAAGTGTATAGACAGTGGTCCTGTCCCAAATGTCACACTTCATATACACTTTCGGTCTTGTGGACTTACAATGGCTGCCACGTGCGCGTGTCCGTTAAGTGAAAGTGAGGTGACGTGTGGCCAAGTATGGTGACTGGCTCTGCATTTAACCTATCCAACACACACACACACACACCGTGAACACACACCCAGAGCAGTGGGCAGCCATATTGCTGCGGCGCCCGGGAAGCAGTTGGGGGTTCGGTGCCTTGCTCAAGGGTCTACCCTCAGTCGTGATGTGAGCCTGCACTGATGTGAACTCTGACTGTCGGGAAGATGTCTGCTGCAAAGCGGTGTTACGTCATGAAATTGCAGACTCGTAGGAAGACAGCGAGGGATTAAGGTGCCATTTGGGACAGGGCCTGTGAAGAGGAGAGTACTAAGAACCGAACCCTGGGGGACGCCTTGAGTTAGGGCAGGCAGGAAAGTGTTTGTACTTCTTGATATAAATAAAGTATTGTATATTAGAGAGGTAGAAAGAAAACCAAGTCTCTCTTGTGGATTGACATAGCAATAGTACAATTTCAAGAGGTTGTACTGCATCTTTAAGTATTTAGGAGAAACTCTTTTTGCTTTTACTTCATTTGGTCCAAAACACAGCTTTTGATTGATTGACTGACTGACAGACAGACAGATGCTGTTATTTAATAAAAAATTTCTGTTTATATCACTCCACTTTTTTGTGTTCACAGCATTCTAGATAAGCTGTCAGTCTGTGCGTCCGCTTTAGCTTCTTCTTGCTGAGCAAAAGCAGACAAAATAACTGGACATCTAGGCCTGGTTTCACAGACAGGGTTTTGATTAAGCCAGGATTAGGCCTTAGTTCCATTAGGACATTTAAGTAGCTTTTATAAACGTGCCTGACTGGTGTGCATCTTGAGGCAAAACAATGTTACGTCAGATATGTCAGTACAAGTTGCTTCCAGTTAAAACAGCTCAAACATGTATTTTAGTCTGGGACTAGGCTTAAGCCTTGTCTGTGAAACTGGGAGTTAGGGTCTAAAATATGTCTAAAAAGTTAAATATTAAAATCTTGTTATAACTGTCGTTTAAAAGCAATATCACACTCGCAATCATGCCGTTGTACTAACTATCAGCAAGACTGTGATGACCTGAGTGTGGCTAAACCACAGCTGTGCTGACAGTCAGTACAACAGCACGCTTGCTTGTGTGGTACCTAAAGGTAGAGGCGGTGAGAGAAAGATAATTAGAAAGATAATTATTTACTGCACAGAGAAAAAAGATGAGTTTTAAGTTGGGATTTAAAAATCTGGAGAGTAGGTGCGTTACGGATATTCGAGGGCAGCTTATTCCATAATTTAGGGCCGTTACAGTAGTCTAATCTGGAGGTTATAAAAGCGTAAATAACAGTTTCGGTATCGTTAAAGTTGAGGGATCAGCGGATACAAACAATATTTTACATGTGGAAAAAGCATGACGTAACTGTCTGACCAATATGTGAGTCGAAAGATAATGTTGGGTCAAGCAATACTCCCAGATTTCGTACAGTTTTTGAAGGTGTAATCTGGACACCATCAATATCAATAAAAATGTCATCGCGTGGCAATTTTTTTGATTTAGGGCCAATCAACAGGATTTCAGTTTTATCAGTATTAAGCTGTAGGAAGTTATCAGTCATCCAGGTTTTAAGTTCCTGGAGGCAGGAGTTAACAGAAGCAGGAGGATACGCTGAGTTGGGTTTAACTGTGAAATAAATCTGAATATCATCAGCGTAACCATGAAAGGCAAGACCATGTCGTCTGATTATCTGACCTAGTAGCAGCACATAAATGAGAAATAAAAGAGGACCAAGTACAGAACCTTGAGGTACACCATGAGTGATAGTAACGGTACTGAATCGTTCTTTACCGATCCTAACAAGCTGCTATCTATCTGATAGATACGAGGTCAACCACTGAAGAGCAGCACCAGTGATGCCTATTGCAGATAGTTGTGAAAGGTCCATAAAGACATGAATGAGCGAGTTTGGTGTGGAGGAACTTGACTGTCCTGACCTCAACCCGATAGAACCCCTTTGGGATGAATTAGAGCAGGGACTGAGAGCCAGGCCTTCTCGTCCAACATCAGTGCCTGACCTCACAAATGCGCTTCTAGAAGAATGGTCAAAAACTCCCATAAACACACTCCTAAACCTTGTGGAAAGCCTTCCCAGAAGAGCTGTTATAGGGTGTCAAAGGGTGGGCCAACTCCATATTAAACCCTACGGATTAAGAAAGTTAATGCGCATGTAAAGGCAAAACCTTTGGCAATATAGTGTATCAACATCTGTATTTACAATAGTCCAGTAATGACAAACATATTCTGCTGTGTGAGGGTATCCTTGGAGTTTTTCCCTTTGTTGTGATGGAGTGGGATGTAAGGACAAGTAGAGGCATTTGAACAACAATTCTGAAGGAGATGCTGGTGTCACTGTCTGGTTGTGTATGTAATCTGAGGGTTGGGAAACCATTCATTACAGAGAAAAATGAGCATGTAGACTATTCATCTAGCTCTCTTGTGCTTATGTGAGACTTTAAATGAATTAGCCAAACACACAAAAAAATGTAATGACTACCCATACATGTGCCGCCCACATGATGAGCCAGTTATGGTTGTGACAACTAAATTATACAAATCTACAAGAAGATTTCCCGGCAATGTCAGCAATCTTCAAAAGCGTAATCATTCAAGACACAAAATGTGATTATTTTGACACCATTAACCAACATTTTAGAAAAGAAATATACAACAATGCATAATTAATGGTTTGAGAGCTGTTTACCAACCTGTCTGTGAGTGTTGAAATTCCTATTAAACACTTTCAGTAAAAGCAGTTCATTAAATCCTCTCTCGTTTGCATTTAAATCAATCTGCCCAGCCATTAGAGACTGGCTTTGGAAGGGGAAATGCACGTCTGCCGTTAATTAGACCGCCGCTAATCTAAATGGAAGCGCTGGCAAACAGGTAGCAGAGCTAAAGTGCTCATTTTAATTACAATACAAAGCCAGGAGGGTAAAAAAACTACTTATTTTACTTCATAGACGTCGATTTTGTTTTCTGCAGCACACCAAACCCCCAGCGTATGATAATGTCAATCTCTTTTGATGGTATCTTTCTACTGTCAACCTTTTATTTTGGAGATTAAACTAATGCGTATGGTACAAAGCAGTCTTTATACTGTACACTAAAACCAAAATGACTGGTACTGTAGTGGAATAAAAATATTTCCGTCAACTGAAAACCAATCAATTCAAAATACACTAAAGACTAAAATGAAACTAAACTATAAACAGTGCTTGAGAAACTAAAATAAAATGATAAGAAACAAAAGGAAAATAACAGTTTTTGTGTCAATATGGCAGGTGACACAAATATGGTCGCCAATGCGGATTTAAACACTCATCTAGCGGGTCTTTCCAATCTTTAAACATCTTTACACTGCCACGTTAAGGTGTCTTATTCAAGATGCAAAGCCACTTAAAAGCTCTACTAAAAATATACCGTCTCATCCTCTAGTCTCGGATGGTTTGGGTTTGGTGTCATTTTTGTGACAATGAGGACGTAACTTGCACACCGGGATGATTTTCGCACGTGCTTATCGCCAGCATTTTTTTGGAACGTTTTTCGGCACGTCTTTGTGTTCACACCCAAGCGATTTTCACTGGCGATGTGCCGTGTGAACGTGCAAATTCAGTAGATGGCGCTCCCGGTACACAAGGTGGTGCTGCGCCACTTTACGCTTCTGAAACTCGCTTGTCACACTGAAGAAGAAGAGAGACAGTATTTACGTGCTTGCCAAAACCATTCACACACTTTTTGCTAACTGGCAAGCAGCATTAGCAGCTCATCTTCTTTGTCTACTTACTTCCTCTTCGTCGTATCAGTGTGTGCTCGGCAAGACCGTTTTGTGCTTGAGCGCTACCAAGTGGTGTTTTACTGTAACTCCAGCAGCTCCAGGCAAGTGAACTAAAGCGCAGATCTCATTGGTAAAACCAATAAAACAAAAAAAAACGAACCCACAGCGTTTTTAAAAAAATTACGCTTTTACGCTTGCCGTTTTGCACGTCGGTGTGCTCACTCACATTGCCGCCTTTTGTTTAGTCACGAGGCATTAAACGTTGGCCATAAACACTGCGCGAAAAGGCCTTTACTCTGTAAATGATTCAGCTGCAATGTAAATGTATATACAAAAGTTTTTTTCTTAACCCTTTAGGCGCCAGAGGTTTTTTCCTAAAACGTTCGATTTTGACATCTTCATTTGAAAAGGCTATATCTTAAAAGTGATAAAAGATAGAGACTTTCTGTAAATTAGAGAAATATTAAGGATGACCAAAAGTTTATGTAGGGATTACATTTTACCATCTAATTTGCATATTATGACGTCATATGGTGGTGGTCACCTTGGATTATAGAATTTTCATGAAAAGTCACATGTTTAAATGATAAATGCAGCACTTCTTTCCCCAAAAAATGTCCCTCGCCTTCTGTATGCTATATTGCACAATACTGAATGCTCAGGTGAATAGTAAATAGTAAACAAACTGTGTAAATCGTTACTAATAAATGGTAGAAACAAACCGAATGCATGTAACGGTTGGCCTTTTGCTGTAGAGACTTTCCATTTACTACATACAGTAGTATGGGGCACATATATATTATTCATATGACACACAAACACAAGTAGACAAGACCTGTTTAGTTCAAAAGATCACTCGCCACGGCAAGGCAGAGATCATGAGTGAGATGACGAGACAAGACAAGATGAGAGACAGACGCGCGCGCCGAGTGTGCACAGTTCGAACTACTGTCACTGTCATTGTGACTCCACACCCTGCCTCCACGTTGCCCACTAACTGTATTTGCAATACACGAGCCGCGGTTCAGCTGCGTGAGACAAACGCTGCCAGTGTGAATGCAAAACGGCCGCAAGCGGCTCCCGCTCTCCATACACACCACTGCCCGGCCAACACAAAAACGCGTGCGGTATGAAGCCGGCGTAACACGCCTGCTAACTTCACGATGAACACTCCGACCCCGCGAAACACCACTGTGTTCCCACCACTGACATTGGGCAAAGGACCATTTACATTGGGCAAAGGATTCACCGTTTGTGCTTGGCGTAGGGCTATTCTTTCCCCTTCAGAATCAGGGTCCGCGAATAGAAGACCCAACACTTCATTGCGGGTAAGCTTTATTGATGCCATTAGAAAATAATAATCTAATGCAAATACTCGCTGACATTGACAATATTGCTCTGATAAAATGGCTCACTCGCACACTATCTCCGCTTTTGTTCGCACTGATTCAATGCGCTCTTGCTCGAAGATTTTGTATAGAAGCATGACGTTTTTTTGAGTCGGGGATGAAGTATGACATGTCTGCCATCTAGTGGAGGGGAGGTCGAACGAAATTTGACACCCTATTTGACAAAAGCGGCCGTTTTATTCAGTGCCGCATCTTGTCGAGTAAACTCGACCGTGGCGCCTAGAGGGTTAATATAGATGTAAATTATTGTCAATGTTATGTTGATTCTTTGTCAGTTTCATTCAAGCAAAACTTACAAACAAGAATAGTGGGGGGAAGCCAAGCTATGATATAACCTTGGCCCTGATATCTCTGAAACAGCGTGCATATGGGAGTGGGTGAGTGGCTTTATTTGGGACTGTGGGAAGAATGTTTACAGTGAATCTGTGCGGGTGGGCAGACAGCTCCTCGTTACCCAGGTCTAGCCTGACGACAGGCCTCGTGTCTTAATTACCACACCGCCTGTGAAAATGCTTCTGTTGCGAGCAGGCTGCCGGTCTGTCGTTATGCTAAGCAGCAAATATTCACCTGCCTCAGACCTGTGCACACAAACACACCATTTCTGCCGCCGCTAAAACATTTGCCCTCCTCCCACAGTTTCCATGGCAACTGTCATCACTTGGAGTGGGTGGTAGAGAGGAGAGTGGAGGGTTGTTTTGCTGGTTGTGATGGCTTCTAGGCGTGCAATAACAACATATGACTTAGTCATGGCAGACTGTGCATCAACTTTACTGGTGTGAGAGACTCATCTGTTCCACTGTTGTTGTTCCTACAAAAAGTCAGTCCAGAGTTATTATTTGCTGATTATTATTTTTATGAATTATTTATGAAAAAGGTTATAAATTATAAGGTGTTATAATAAAGAAAACAAACAGGGTGCGCTTCCTACCGTCTCAATCTCTGTGAACTTCTTTCTGAAACGTGTCACTGAGCGTATATTTGGCCCACGAGAGAAATATCTTTATCTTTAGGAAACTTGAAGTGTCTACTTTTAAATGAAGTCATATTGAAAACAAATATTCTCTGTTCTGTAGGGAACAGCACATTGCATGGGACTGCACATACCATTTTATGGTAGAGCCCCTCTCTACAATAGTGGAGAAAGGTTTGTTACATTTCCACTGGATCTTGGTGGACTAGCACAAACAAATGTCCAAAACGATCAGACAAGGACGATAGGGCAACTGACAGACATCTCAAGCGTGGGAAGGACAAGACTTCTCATTGGTCCACAGGCAGTTTCTGTCCTGCACCCAACTTAAACCCCAAAGTTTAAGCCAACGACATAAAAATTCTTTAGGACTTTTGGATGCCAGAGAAGTGGCTGGAACAAAGGAAGGCCACAACGATCCATCCAATTCATTCATAACTATGTTGGGAAACCTCTGAGAAATAAGTATTCTCACTGACAGCTATTTGTAGTGCAACATCTTACACATATTTTGCTTTACGCCGCTTCACACATACTCCGTCTGCAGTGCGTATGCGGTGCGTATGCGATGCAGGAGCCGCACGCGCTGTTGTGCTTTCACATATGCTGCATTTGCAGTGCGCAACTGATCCGCGGTTGTATACCACAAACACAGTATTTATTCATTATTTTTATTTCAAATCCAAAAGTTGTTCCATTGCAATTGTCTTTGTATAGCCATACACGTCACGTTTATAAACGCACTACATTTAAAAGTTTTATTCAATTCATTACTTTATATTTATATAGCCTAATTTACATTTAGCTTGCTCACGCGAGTGCCAAAACATTTAAACATAGGTTATAGCCTAAAATCACAAACATTTTAAAATTAAAACTTACAACAGGCTAGACAAAAACAGCCGACTCTCGTCTTTTTCTTTTGTTTTTACATCTTTTTTACAAGAAATCCTGTAGGTCAGGTCATAACGAAATTAGTTTTTCCACCTCCAAGAAAGGACAAATGCTATCCATTATGTCACCTTTTTGACCTAAATGCCTAAAGGTGTCGTTTTCCTTGCTTTGCCCGAGGAAAAACGCCATGAGTTGACTTTGAAACAGTAGACTTTAAATTATATGCATCTGTGGTGAAATTACTAGATTTTCGAGTCAATACATGTTTATTTTAATGCGAACAATACGCTGCCACTTTAATTCAGCAGTGCTGCACAGCAAAAAATAGACTCTGTGTGGAAACGATCGCCACACTGCTGCAGACGCACCGCACCTGAAACGGACTGACGGACAGCATCCGCATGCAGTGTGAAAGCTGTAATCCGTTAACATGGGTACGGAAAAAAATATGTGTGAAATGGGTGTTATAATGGCAGTGAACGGTTATGTCGTTTTTGAAGTCCATAAAAATCAGGTCAAGTCAAGTCACCTTTATTTATACAGCGCTTTTTACAATGCCGATTGTTTCAAAGCAGCTTCACAGTGTTAGACAGGAAAATAATGCAACAGAATTTGATTCGGCTCATTTAAATTCTCATAAGTGTCAATACGGGCAGATCAGTAATATTGTTGAATATTTAGTGTCCCCAACTAAGCAAGCCAAAAGCCAAAGGCAACATTAGTGGAGGGTCTTTGTCTTCCCAGGTGTGAAACATCAATATTTATGGCCATTGTCCCTCCCTCGCATACAGCCTGTCTGACACTAAAAGTGACCTAAATTCAGTGACTTTTTTTTTTTCACTTACCACACAAACATAATTTTCTTTAAAAAAAAATACAAACTTGATTATGACTTCAGCCATGAACATGTTGCAAGAAACAGAAATAAGCACAAATGTCAGGGCATGTCAAAACCCCTCCAGGAGCCAGAACACACCTCAGACCCCAGAGGGTTAATTCATCCTCTGATTCCTCTGGCGCAAACACTCATTCTCGCTTTCCTTGCTCATGCGGCCCCGCCATGAACTGCAGAGTTCAGGAGTGAGGGATGGCTGTGCATTTCTTATGAAAAAACTCAACCAAAAACACAAGCCACATTTTGCCACAGGAGTTTTCCAGACTGCCTCTGTGTGGTCCTTGCAGCATAAATGTCCATCCGAGTGGGAGATGAAAGGACGATATGGTGGAGCATACTTTTAAAGATCAAAGCCATGGTGGACACTGCTCAGAGTCTTGTGCTAGAAATCACTCAGTAATGGGCAAGAATAAGCACAAATATAAAACAACATAAAAAGATATACAGTGAGGAAAATAAGTATTTGAACACCCTACTATTTTGCAAGTTCTCCCACTTGGAAATCATGGAGGGGTCTGAAATTGTCATCGTAGGTGCATGTCCACTGTGAGAGACATAATCTAAAAAAAATATACAGAAATCACAATTTTGTAACTATTTATTTGTATGATACAGCTGCAAATAAGTATTTGAACACCTGAGAAAATCAATGTTAATATTTGGTACAGTAGCCTTTGTTTGCAATTACAGAGGTCAAAGGTTTCCTGTAGTTTTTCAGCAGGTTTGCACTGCAGGAGGGATTTTGGCCCACTCCTCCACACAGATCTTCTCTAGATCAGGTTTCTGGCCTGTCGCTGAGAAACACGGAGTTTGAGCTCCTCCAAAGATTCTCTATCGGGTTTAGGTCTGGAGACTGGCTAGGCCACGCCAGAACCTTGATATGCTTCTTACAGAGCCACTCCTTGGTTATCCTGGCTGTGTGCTTCGGGTCATTGTCATGTTGGAAGACCCAGCCTCGACCCATTTTCAATGCTCTAACTGAGGGAAGGAGGTTGTTCCCCAAAATCTCGCAATAAATGACCCCGGTCATCCTCTCATTAATACAGTGCAGTCGCCCTGTCCCATGTGCAGAAAAACACCCCCAAAGCATGATGCTACCCCCCCCCCCCATGCTTCACAGTAGGGATGGTGTTCTTGGGATGGTACTCATCATTCTTCTTCCTCCAAACACGTTTAGTGGAATTATGAGCAAAATGTTCTATTTTGGTCTCATCTGACCACATGACTTTCTCCCATGACTCCTCTGGATCATCCAAATGGTCATTGGCAAACTTAAGACGGGCCTTGACATGAGCTGGTTTAAGCAGGGGAACCTTCCGTGCCATGCATGATTTCAAACCATGACGGCTTAGTGTATTACCAACAGTAACCTTGGAAACGGTGGTCCCAGCTCTTTTCAGGTCATTGACCAGCTCCTCCCGTGTAGTTCTGGGCTGATTTCTCACCTTTCTTAGGATCATTGAGATCTTGCATGGAGCCCCAGTCCGAGGGAGTCATGTTTAGCTTCTTCCATTTTCTAATGATTGCTCCAACAGTGGACCTTTTTTCACCAAGCTGCTTGGCAATTTCCCCGTAGCCCTTTCCAGCCTTGTGGAGGTGTACAATTTTGTCTCTAGTGTCTTTGGACAGCTCTTTGGTCTTGGCCATGTTAGTAGTTGGATTCTTACTGATTGTGTGGGGTGGACAGGTGTCTTTATGCAGCTATCGACCTCAAACAGGTGCATCTAATTTAGGATAATAAATGGAGTGGAGGTGGACATTTTAAAGGTTAGAAATTCACTGAAAGAAGTCAGGTAGACGAAGCTCACAGAAATTGCAAAAAACTTCAGTGTCAGCTTATTTACGCCTCCAATGTGCCAGCCCCTCTTGACTAATCCTGCCAATGAATGCTATGATTCTATATGGACTTCAGGTAATCGTCACGCCTAGCACAGCATCAGCTCCTCAAGCAGCGTCAAAATGAGTATCAGGAAACAAAACATTCAAAGGCATCAAAACTGAACAGCTGAAAACAATGTCCAAGAAAACTGTATCAATTTGTGTGTGGTATTAAAGAGTTAATCAAACCTCCCTTTCTCAGAACTTCATTGACCCATTATATGAGGCAACAAAAACTGCTTCAATAAGTAACTGTTCTACTGCATCATGGGAGAGACAACACCACCTCCCCCATACACATGTGATATAATAAATACAACAATATAACAAGTCAGTAGGGTTGGGCAGAACATTTCCGGTAAATTTCCGGAATTTATTTTGGTAATATACAAACACAAATATAAACATTTTGTTTGGTCATAAGTGGTCTTTTGCATTTATATTTTCCAATTCATTACTTCAGCAATGGTTATGCATGTGATATTTCAGTGTCACATGATCCTTCAGAAATCATTATAATATGCTGATTTGATACTCAGTTATTAATGTTGGAATAAGCTGCTTAAACACTTTTTTGGAAACTGTGATGTTTTTCAGGATTCATTGATGAATACATTATTTTTTTTTAAAAGAACAGCATTTATTCAAAATAGAAATCTTTCCTAACAACATAAGTCTTTACTATCTCTTTTGTTTTATAAATTTAACACATTCTTACTGAATAAAATTACTGAGCCCAAACTTTTGAATGGTATAATAGGCCTTTATTGTTACAGAAGATTTCTATTTTAAATAAGTGCTGTTCTTTTTTAATGTGACACTGAAGACTGGAGTAATGATGCTGAAAATTCAGCTTTGATCACAGGAACAAATTAAGTATATTAAAATAGAAAAACGACCAATCACCAGCCTAGATGATGATACTCACGCTGTACTACCTGGCCAATAAACTGTATAATTAGTATAGTAGTATAGTACTGTACAGTATTGTATTGTATAGTATTGTATAGTATTGCACTAGTCAGTTTACTATTACACATTTTAATGTCTTTTTGTCTCCCCCTGTTTCTATTTTATATTATTATTATTATTTTGTATGTTTTTGTAATGTATCTTAAAATGTATAAATAAATTGTAAATAATATTACACAATATTACAGTTTTTTTTCTGTATTTTTGATTAAAAACAATACACCCTGCAGTAAGTATTGTGCTGTGTGCATGTGATTGAGGAATGTGCAGGGTAGAAATTCAACAGAAAGTGCATTGAATCTGGTTGTTTAAACCAAGATCATGCTGCAAAAATGTTTCAACTACATTTAAAGGAACACGCCGACCTTTTGGGACTTTAGCTTATTCACCATATGAGCTAGATAAGTCCACACATACCATTCTCATCTCTGTGCGTGCCATAACTCTGTCTGACGCACCCACCGCTAGTCTAGCTTAGCACAAAGACTGGAGGTAAATGGCTCCAGCTAGCCTACTGCTCAATAAGTGACAAAATAACGGCAACATTTTCCTATTTACATGTTGTGATGTGTATAGTTAAGACCGACAGAAAATGAAAAGTTGTGATTTTCTAGACCGATATGGCTAGGAACTAAACTCTCATTCCTGCGTTGTGCCGTACCATGAGTGCACCGGCGCAATGATATTACACAACGATAATTCAAAATCTGTGCCCATGTTTAATTTCAATGGTTGAGTGTGAATTATATGTATGCATGTGTTTAATTTTTACAAAGTTATTCCAATGTGCATTTGAGTGACGATGTTGTCTCAGTGTGTGTGAGGGTACCCCAAATGTATGTCTCCTCATGACTGGATAAGACTACTCTTAAGTCAAGCTTTCAGTGGGAAGTTCTTTGGTGCTGGAGTAAATAGTTTATACCACATCTACACTGCAAACGAGTGTCATGACAAAACTAGATCTCTCCAATTTGTAAAACAACATCCTGTGCTCCTATCATAATCAACAGAGCTGTTTACTCTGCAAGCGCACTGGAGATATATCCACCTGCAGTCGCTCTGAGGCAACTGTTGTGTGACTTTAACTTTGAGTGTAGTTATAGAGTATTAATGCTCTGGGGAGGGCGCAGGTGTTCTTGGAGCACCAGCATCACACAAGGCACAAAGCTCAAGAGACATCCTGAAACTGGATTGATAAATCAGTGCCACTGAAGAGTTGTCTCACCTCATCGGTTGTCTAATCTTGGTTTCTATCGCACCCCTTTCCCCTACATTACCCTTCCTTTATTATGTATTGTTTGTAATTTTCCAAAAATCCAATCATTCCTACAAACAGTAGAAAACACTGTGTATTATCTGAATATATACTTGACATGTTTCTAATTTAATTTACTAAATGTAAAAATTCAAAAAAGGAATCACATGAATGCCTTTCTTAATCTCCGTCATCAGTCTCAGCAGTGCAATTCTCTTCTGCAAATTGAGCGGGCCTGCCAGACGTTCAAAAAATCCCTTCACAACGTGTCCAACCACACAGAATGTGCCAGACTTTATGCCATGTGTAAAGGGATTATTTCAGCTGCCTGAAAAAAATAAGTTCAATGATCCAATGGCCAATGCAAACAGCCCCTCGTACCCTTTACACATAAAACCATGGATAAGTGCACTGCATGCGGTCTCACTAAGGTGTCAATTAAAGGGTATAAACACAGAAGACGCTCAATGGGAAAAGAGCACTGCATCTTAACGGTTCTTTCTGGTTCTCGAATCTGATTGGCTGAGAGGCTTTTCCAGCCGTGTGCTATCCGTTCCACCTAGTATCGGCACTCAAACCGTTTCACCGTTTGTATCACTCCGCTTGCGGCGACTGTCATGGCAATCCAGCAAATGCACCATAAGTTTTAAAAATACTACTGTAGTTGTGTCACGAAATGTAGTTAAAAAAAATTTTGACAAGCATGTAGTTAATTGGACCTCAAATATGTGACTCATACAAACATAGCGCCTGTTTTACAATTTGACGCTTTCATAGATGTGAGATCCAGGGCGTCAGCAGCCGGCCAGCATTCGTGTACCCACAGAGAACAGCTTCATCTCGGACAGTCCTCTGGGATTGGCCGCTGGCTCTTACTGTATGTGGATAGCGGTTAAACACATGATCATTCATTTGGGGAATATCAAACATTAAATCTTTGGTTTTATTAATCCATTACTTGTTTCAAAGCAAATCGATTTGGGTTAAGGGGAAATTTAAGATTGATAACTTTATATTTAACATTATGCTGTTTATCTTAAAGGGGTGATGAATTGAGAAATCAACTTTCCTTTGAGCCTTTGATATATAAAAGTTCATTGTGATGAATATCCTGTAAGTTTCAGAACTGAAAACTTCCTTGTTAGTCAAAGAAAAGCTTTTATAGACACCAGGCCCAGAAAACGAGAGATCTCACGATATGTCGACCATTGACGTCATCGAATGCTGAAGCGCCGCCTCAAGCCGACCCACCGACTCGTGGAGCTAAACGATGCCGGTTCCAGCTCACGCGCGCAAGACATTGCGCGTTTGTTCGCTTAATTTCACCATGGAATCGATTGTAAACAAGACACAGGTCAAGACTGGATTTGCAGACATATTGAGATTAAAACACAATGCTGTGCCTTCTATATTGGATCCGACAGGAACGGTGAAACACACTTATGTGAGTAAAACATGTTTTTTTATATGTGTTAGTATTGCATTGTTACAGATCGTTTGATATCTATTGATTACATACCTTAGCATGCGGTCACAGGCTGGAGAAGCTGTTATTGGTTCATTCGTGATCAGACTCGGACTTGTAACGTCAGCTAGCAAAGCCCAAAGTCACGGGGCTATGTGTTTTTCAGACGGGCTATCACCGGCCTGCCGACGGGCTGTAGTGAAATAACATTCCTTTCTTGCGCGCGCGTGTGTGTGTGTGTGTGTACGATTCGCGGTTATATTCACTGATGATCAGGCGGGCCAAGTAATACAGAAATAACATTCCAATCAATCGCGGGTGGATGAGAGATGAATCATTGTGTTTGTTTGATAAAGATATTTTTCGAGCCCTGTGAGCGTTTCCCCAGACGCTTTCAAAACAATCCCCACATGTACTGACAGGGGAGCTGAAGCTCATTATAATATGCTAATCTTATCCAATCCTAGCCGTGGGCGTTTACTTCCAAGTCTTCAGTGCGGCACGCCCATCAAAACAGAGCGTTTTCAGAGAGCCTCAAAACCAAGGCAGAAAATAGCCTATTACTTATTCATTATGAATTTTCTGATTGCTAAAACCACGCAAACATCATAAGTTGACCTCAGACAACACTATAAAAAAATTTAAAAGCCAGTTCCACCTTTAAATCCTGTATGGCCTATAGAGCGCTGCTTTTGTACGTTTGATAGCATTGTTTGCTTGTGTTTATTTCCTGTTGTCTTTTATAATGGCTTTTTTTGTTTATTTAAATATTATTGTTCAATAAATATTCTTTTATAAAAATAGGCCTTATTTGGTATTGAGAAAGGGTCCGTCAGTGATTGCAATAGTCGACTTCAGTGACAGTTACATTATTACACCCTTAGATGGAGGTCTTTATGAGTGACAAGGTTGTAAACAAGGAAGTTGTTTTAGCGCTGTCTTTGGAAATCTTTTAAAAGGACAAAGATACCGCTTTCTTCAGCGGACATTCAAGTGGATTTCTTATAATGGATATAATATTATGGACATCGAACTGAAGAATGAATACTATATTAGATGCAGGTAATGTACTCGTTTAATCGATCTCTCTCTCATAATACCAAAATACTCTACATAATACAATAATCTTTAATGAAGCGACTCCTTCGTTACTCGCTCTAAAGTGACGTTTTAGTAATGTAGGCTTGGGCTCGACTGTTAAACTGTCAACTTGAGATGTGAATCCGTGTCGGAAGGAAGTAGTTCTGCACAAGAGTGTTTTTAAAGACACTCTGTTGTTGTTTCTTGTTTATTTATTGTTGTATAAACACAATATCACACTCATAGCCATGCGCTATGGCTGTATATCAGTGATTACCTACGGCCGAATCACAGCCGTGCTGATATACAGCCATATCACACTGCTACTCGTGTGATATTGCTCGTATATAATGTTGAAATCGTTTTTTTCAACACAAGATTAACATTAAAAAGACAATTAGCAATTTCTGACAACAGCCATTCGTGGATTGATTTTCCTGAAAAGTGTAAACACTGAGCCGCTATCAAACATCGCTCAGTTTATGTGAGCATCTCGACCAGGGGTTGCACAACAAATAATAATTACCTATCACTTTGACAGGCTGGATTGTAAATAATCTGATGTGCTCCATTTTATCTGTCAGTAAAATATTCCGCCGGTAATGCTCAGTGTATTTTATGTACTCACTGATAAGACGAGAACTGCTGTGGCAAGACCTTTTTTCAGCCTGCACTCTCGTGATCTTTCCACCCAATTTAAAAAATCTCTCATAAAATACTCTAGACTTCACTTGCAATCATTTCTCTACTCAAATATGTCCTTCCCAAACGTTCTATGGTAATCGAAAATTTGTTTGTGACAGATTTTCCGTACAGGATAGTTCACCCAAAAGTGAAAATTAGCCCATGATATACTCATCGTCAAGTCATCCTAGGTGTGTATGACATTCTTCTTTCAGACGAATACAATCAGAGTTATATTAAAAGTCCTGGCTCTTCCAAGCTTTATAATGGCAGTAAATTGATTCGTTTTTGAAGTCCATAAAAAGTGCATCTATCCATCATATAACTGCTCCACACGGCTCCGGGGGTTAATAAAGGCCTTCGGAAGCGAATCGATGCATTATGTTAGAAAAATATCCATATTTACAACTTTATAAAGTAACGTTTCGGACGGACGACCGCCTTCCGTATTCAATTTATGGAAAACGTGTTGAAAGTGCCTCTGCACTTATGCTCGTCAGACGTAGCGCAAGCATTATGAACTGCGAGAGGCACTTTTAACACTTTTTCCACGGAAAGCGACTTTATACCGTTTTAAATATGGATATTTTTCTTACACAAATGCATCGGTTCGCTTCAGAAGGCCTTTATTAACCCCCAGAGCCGTGTGGAGCAGTTATATGACGGACAGATGCATTTTTTATGGACTTCAAAAACAGAGCAACAATTACTGCCATTATAAAGCTTGGATTAGCCAGGACTTTTTTAATATAACGCCGATTGTGTTCATACACACCTAGGATGACTTGAGGGTGAGAAAATCATGGGCTAATTTTCATTTTTGGGTGAACTAACCCTTTAAGTTTCTCTGTGATATTCCCACTTCTGTTGAGGATCTATTCACATCTAGTCTTAGAAGAATAAATGGAATAAATATCATTCACCTCCCTGATTAGCTTAAATTTGCATATTACATTACTCCCGCAACCGGGAGGACTTAGACTTGAATCCTCTGAAATCCAAGTACTTTGGATGATTATTTTGTAAACAATCAAGATCGATTGAATTTTTTTATTTTATTTCTAAATAATTCACTATAATTACGATCAAAGTTCTTTTGATTGCAATATAATTTAATTATCAGGGTCAGCATTTCTGTCTTTTCCGTTTTATAACCTATGCCCTCTTATTTAAATGTCAGCACCGCCTCTGACAGCACAAATTTAGTCTTCAATAAGGTTATTTGAACAGCTGTGTGTTCTCTGTATTAGGCATTTTACTGTACAGTGGTTACTATAGCAACACGAAAATAAGAAGACAGACAAAGTGCTATGATCCAAGCAGCAGAAAATGACAAGCTCTCTAAAAGAAGCATTGGGAGGGGGTGATGTCGGGGTGGGTACGTGTGCACTGGAGTGATCTCATTGTATGCATGCGTGTATTGGTGGATGATAGGGTTGGTATATGTATATTAGGGTAGTGGTAGGCATGCATATATCGGGTGATCGGGTTAGGCTACATTTAGATGTTGGGGTAGTTTGCGTCTGAATGGGTGAGAGAGAATGAGTTTAGGATAGGGCTGTACGATTAATCGAAAAATAACCGAAACCGACATTCAGAACCTCTAACCGACGTATTTTTCCCATGTCGGTTATTTCGGTTTTCACGTGACTCCGCCCCGTCAGTCACATCAAGTGCAGTTTGCAGGCACACAGAGATGCAGGAGCAGTTATCTGTGTTTATAGATACCCAGAATCACTAACTGCATGTTTTACACAGTTTATACAGGTCAGTTAATTGCTGTTCTTATAGCCTACGCGCTGACACACACACACACACACACACACACACACACAGAGAGAGAGACGGCGCGCGCAAGCCCCGAAGCCGCTTTCACTTTCTTGCTCGTAAAGTTTGTCAAGTAAATGCGTTTAAACGCGACAACGCGCGCGCCCTGAAGGCAGACCTCTTTCACCTGCGTTCTCGCAAAGCTTTGTCATTTGTATGTCGTTTAAGCCCTGTCAGTTTGAACATTAAAGCGAGTTTCGACCATCAGATGTGTATTATGTTGAACTAATGCCTGATTTATTGACAAACGAACACTCAAGACAGAAGCTCGCACATCACGTGAAGATCGCGCGCAGAGGAGCACAGAAACGCAGGATCAACGCTGTCCTGTGGTAAAGTCACTAAAGTAGCTTAGAAACTCAACCGTTATAATACCTTTGAAGTAAGTACAAACCACAGCTTCATAATGAATAGAGACAGTAAGAGTAATTCACACACACAATCACTCTCTCATTAATGCATTCAAATAAATGTAATGTAGGCCTACTGTGTTAATTTATCTGTATCTGATGTACAACAAGCAGAAATCTGCTCCATAGACAATAACTGCTGAAAGTGAACCGTTTCCTTCAAGTGTTTTAAAATTACAAAGAAATGCACTTTTTCATTAGAAAAAAAAAAAATCCACCTTTAGGGCAAAAAAAAGAGCAAAATAATCGTCCATTAATCGTAATCGAGGTCAAATGTTCAATTAATCGAGGTTTTTATTTTTGGTCAAATCGTTACAGCCCTAGTTTAGGATATGGAAATAAGAGATACATGAGGAAAAAGATTGAGAAAAACAAAAGAAACCATGATTGAAGGCACGATAAATAATAGAATGGTTAGGTTGTAACCTGCTGTTAACTCTGAGCAGTGCTGGAAGATACAGCTCTGATGTTAACCACCAATCGATATCTAATGACCACCTCGGGGTCTCGATAAGACATGACACACCACCTTATGTTTCCCATGCCCTTTTGTGCAATTAACTAAAACAACGGTTGCACAGTGTGCAAAGCCAAAAAGCAGGCATGCACAATGACACTGTGTCTCTGAGCCCCACGAGCCAAATTGTGAGGTCCGCCGGTAATGACCACTTGTTTTTCCTGTCTCAGCGTCTCCCAGACACCTCAGAGACATCTCCAATGCTGCAAAAATAGGCGAGATACTTGATATTCTCCCAGCTAACCACTGCGGAGATGGTCATTTTTTAAAGAACTGTTGTGCAAGCCTGCCACTGTTTAAAAGACACAGAGCTGAGGGGGCAGTAAAGCACTGCTTTCAGCCAGAGCCAGAGCTGTGCTGATGCCTTATTATTCTACAACACGTCTCCTCACTTCATATCTCTCCATTTTTGCTTTGCTTGTTCTGCTGTTTGGGAAGTACAGCGAGGGCACTCAATTGATATGGTCAGAAGGCGGTGAGCTTCCTGTGGGAAACAACGAGGAACATTTCGCTTTATATAGCCATTGATATTACTCTCCTCACACCACTTGACCCATGACTCCTTCCTGTTCAGTGCAATCCTCTAAATCTATTCTTCATCTCCTCACTCTTGTTTTAACAATTAAGTGCTCTTAGAAGTCTCAGTCTATCCATTAATGCATGAATCTACAGGGAAGGGAATGTGAGAGAGAGAGAGAAAAAAAAGGAGTCAACATTGTGAAAAACAATGGTTATGGAAGCAAGTGACAACTAATTTGAAGGGTTTTTTTTTTTTAAGTGAGTAAATGAATGTTCAAAAGGTTTCAGCCAGCGGAAGTCAAGAGGACTTCATTTTCACAGCTCTCACTGGCTTGTTTGATATGAGGTGCATGCTCCTTAAAATCACCCTGGGATGTTTCCTTTCTGAAAGAGTGAATTTGGGCAGAGAGCAAAATGTGATGATGGCATAAAAAATCATGCAAATGAACTTTTCAGAAAACGTGTGCTTTAACACCATTGTAAGAACATGCTCACTTCACCCATTTTAGCCACTTAATACATTAACCATTTGAAAAGTTACACCTAAAACCTGAAGTTAGCATTTTTGAACTTTTCCCATCACCCCAACGTAAACGGGTTTTTGGTTATATGCCTGAAATCAGGTCTGTTGTTAACACAATAATCAAGATATCTTTATGTTTTATTTCTAAATACATCTATCACAAACTGTGGCTGTATTGAGCGAACAACACAGGAGTGTGTGACAAAAATAGTCTTTATTACTCTTCCAAGGAACATGCAGGAGAATAACAGAAATCCACTTGAAACACAACCGCATTACAAATAGACGACAAGTTTCTGTCCTTCACTTCCACCGACATATGGGATTCGCTCTTGAGAGCCCCAATCACCACAAGGAAATATCACCATTTATGAATTTAAAGGGCATATTGCAGGTTAGAGACTCCAGTGAGTCAATGTATAGAAAAATAATGTAGGAACTAGATTTTCTTTAAAATATACTTTAAAATACAATATTAAGGCTTTTGGAGTCGTTTTTGTGAGAAAATTTTACTTCCGCATCTAAAAATGCCAAAACCGGACGTGACATAACGAGAGGGAGTGCGGTGAATCTCAACGATAGGAAAACAATGGATCGCAATGACAGCTCGGACGCTGAGGACATTATAAATGTTTATTAATACTCATATGGCAGACCACAGCCATACAGTTATGACACACAATTAGGGACAGACCAGGATTAGACAGAACAACGATTACAGGAGACAGATTGAGTATTTGTGTGAGGAGAAACAGTGGAGAACAGCGGCAGGTGTCTCGGAGAGAGACCAGTGTTAGCTAGATAAAGCTAGCTAACGATAAGATCACTGTACTCAGATCACAACACTGTACTGATTATTATCATGTATCAGGCAATAGCAAAGCTGGTAACGTTGTTGTCATCTAGTAAGTTATTGATTTACTTACCAATAACAGAAACTTATAGGCTTGACCGTCAGGAAAAGTCACACTCGTTAATATCCGTTCACACTACGTCTTATGTGATATAACGTTAGCGGTTTCTCATCACGACTGATTCGGTAACTTACAAGACTCACGCCATGGTGCACAGTTCACGTTTTCTCCGAGCTGCATCTCTGACGGATCCGGGACCGTCACATCTCTGACGGATCCGGGACCGTCACATCTCCCGCCGGCCGCCGAGCCACAGACAGTAACGTTGTGTTATTGTGTTTATCCTTTATTCATTAATTCTGTATTATGGGTTTATTTCGTGCCGATTCACCGCTAGTGTGAGGATGCATGACGTTATGAGAATGTATTTGAGTGAACTTGAATGTGCATGGCATGAATAAAATATCACATAATTCAGAACTTTTTTTCGAAAAAGTGTGAGACTGTATTCATTTGTGTTAATGTACATACTTTGTATTCATTAATGTAAACACACGACGGCAAAGAAGCATCGCGTGTGGATGTTTATTCATCATTAGGCAAGCTACACACCAGCCGCGCCGAAAGCACATGCTAGAAATAGAACCGATGCGAAACGCAAGTGTGTTGGAAGCGTTTCCAGGCAAAATAGAATAGGAAAAGCTGTTTGTCATTTTGACACGAATACATATTAATAAATGACATTTTTATGTGTGAAAGTCTCTAGGTTTTGACATAAATGCAGATATAATTGTAATTAAAAAATATATATATATTATCGATTTTCAAATATTGCACCTGCCAATGCAGAACAAAATATTTTGTAGCCTATTCGGCCGTCAATACTGCCGAGTGCTGATGTTGTCTTTGCTGTATCAGTAGGCTATATATTTATATAAATATTTATTTATATATTTTATGTTTAACATGAAGTATAGGCCTTCCACTACGTCACCTAGCAGCAGCGGCGCCGCGTCAGACACGCTTCTGGTGTGCAAAGACACAGAAAACGCCACGCAGCTGAAACGCAACAGAAACGCCACGCTTGCAGTGTGTAGCCGGTCTACAGATAGAAAACGCCACGCTCACGTCACGCAGCCAGTGTGTAGCCAGCCTTACATGAGTATAACAATGTTTGACTCCATCATATCGCCGGGATGATAATCCTCCGGTCTAAAGCACTATACACACCACCGTGTGTTTTGAAGCAGATGCGCGAAGGGAAGTCCCGTTTCTTCACCTGCCACCATGCAGAATTCCTAACTTTTTTTTTTTTAGGAAACCTGTGGACTCCCTGACAGGCTGGATAATCATTTACCATGACAATGATAAATTGGAATAGAAAAACTACCGAAAATACACAGACTCTACTGAATACCAACCTATTCTGCACTGAGCCAACGCAGAGCTCGGCCAACCACTCCCTCTCGTGACGTAATATGACGCGATGATGAAAAAAAAGCGCTTTTTCCAAGCGGCCAACGAAATGGCCACTTTATCTTCTAAATTTGTGCTCTTATGTCTTTTTAAATCATTTTAAATCCTGCACTACCTTTTCATATAGTATTTTCATACAAGGTTATATATTAATCTCGAAAAAAATTTAACCTGCAATATGCCCTTTAAGAAAAATCTTTTTACTTTACCATTACAATTCTACTATTTATATATTAATTTAAGGGCTGGGTATCGATTCAGAGGTTCCGATTCGATTCGATTTCGCTTCGCAAGCTCTCAAATCGATTCGATTTCGATTCTCGATTCAATTCAACTCAATGAATATAGCTTTAATCCAAATACTATATTTATAAAAAAAGAACAGTGAACACGTTTACAAGTGGGTAATTAAAAAGAAATTAAGGAAACCTGTATATTAAACTTTTTATTTTAGGTACACTTGGGTAGGCCTACATTAAAACAGAACCCATCTCTATATTTCAAATGCATACAATTATGTTAAATACAATACAATTTTGTTTTTATGGATATTTGGATACACTTATTCTAAAACATAAAAAGGATATTGGATGATTTTCAGCAATTTTCAGTAAAGGACAAGCATTTCTTGCGATTTAGCCGACCGTCATTCAGACTCTGTCCGTTTTTATTGAGGCTTTTTCCTCCAGGGGCGTCTGAGCTTTGATTCGTGCTCCGGATGATGCATTATATTTTGTCACTATCTCTGTTATTTGTGTGCCTTCCTTAGATGCGATTGCCACTCGATTTTATCTTTGCGACAAGCATATATGCGTCACAAGTAACTTAGTTGCCGTAGTAATTAACAATACCTTAAAGCAGCACTAGGTAACTTTTCAACCTTCATAATATATTTTCAAGACTCTTGTGATGATACATCGACTTACAATAGGTTGAATGACACGTCTGCCATTGCCTGACGGGGTCTGTATCATTTTTAATCGTACTTTTAAACTTCGGGTTTCGGGTAGTAACCCGAGAAAAAAAAGAACTACAAAATTCGACTGCTTTACGGCATTTACGTCACTTCCACCATCACCCCCACTTCCTTAAATTCGGACGTGCGAGGGTTAGGGTTAGCCTATGTAAGCCTATGTCTAAACGGCGTGTACAAGTTTGGTAGGGGCTACATTCTTGCAAGTAAATACATAAGACGTACAAAATCATGTTTTAGGATACCTAACATGTCTGTGATATTTGTTTATTTGTCTTGCCTCAAGCTATAATGCAAATCGATTTTTCAAAGTTGAAGATTCATCTATGGTAGCGCGATATTATATTGACGATATATGGTTATTACCTACCACTCAAACATTGAATTGAAGTATCATATAGATTCTGTAAAACGGTAACCAATAGACTAGACTACTATAATGACGCTGGCTTGTAAACGTGAGCATCGCGATCATTTGGTGTTTGAAAAAAATAATAAAACCCATGAAATGATATTCATATGTCATGCTGAAACATATGCCACTGTACCTGGGATGAAGACATTTCACACGGACGCAAGCAGAACACCTGCATGTGAACTCCTCCTGCAGTGTTCAGGGCTATCATAGTTGTCATGTCAACAAATGCACGTGCGATGCATCCCCTGATGTAGGATGCCAGAGTTTACGACAGTAGTAGAGGACAATACTGTTTCCCAACTGTAGGGGGAGCCCGAGAGCAAAACCTACCTAGTGCTGCTTTAACGTGCTGACTTGTGTGGACTAGCTTTTATTTGAGGAAATCTGTTTCTAATATAGGCTAAGCTATTAGGTTTGAATTATTGGTCCTGCGCTGTCTATTGACTCTATTGACGGTTGATTTGAATATGTCTATAATGGCTAACAACATACGTGCTTAAGTGAAAGCTCAAGTTTAATACAATGATCATAATGCAAGGCAAGCGTTCGCATGCATGTGATATATTTTTAGTGGTTGTGTGCTCGGCTGCTCTGGTGTTGCAACGTCTGGGTGATGTGATGTCTCGTCAAATAGTTCTGCAGATTTGTAGCATTTCACCTCAGCATTACAAACGTCAACGCACCAGAAGCCGCCATTTAAGCACTGAATATATGAATGACGGGTGCGTACATACATGCGCTCCTTTGTAACATCACGCAAGGCCAATAAGAGGATGACATCTAGTGGAGAAGACTAGTAATTCGATTTACGTAAAATTTATGTTCAATGTTTGCGAAATAAATAAATATGGGGAAAAATTGATTCTTGGCCTTTGAATTGACCACATTTTAAAAAACAATTAATGAAAAAAATGTTTTTTGCCCAGCCCCAATTAATTTATTCATTTTTAAATGGTAAAATCACTGAACTTATTTTGACTGAAAAGCAACAAAACCTGGAAACCTATTTAATTAAATCGCCTGCAATCTGATAATCACACTAATCCATAGGATCAGTGTTTTAAAGCAAAGCATCACATCACTCCTCAATACACTTCATCAGTTTGTAGTCCTTGTATAGGACCAGCATATTACAGCTTACATTCTGTGTTCTTCACTGCTTGTCACATATACACACACTTCCGTCCTGAAACTGTTGGCCCGGAACTGTGTTCGCTGCAGCATTGCAATTGGATGTCTCAATTGCACAATAATATTGATCGGTGAGACAAGACACGCGCTTTATAAGAGCATGGCCCCATGGACTCCATCAAGCAGGAATGGCTATGCACCTATTTTTAGAGCAATTTGTCATTTGTTTTAGGGCAATAATATGGCGATTTTAAAGAGACATGCAGTCTCTTTAAATGTGTTAGTGTCTTTATTTAACATACAGCTGGATTTCAAACATTTTAAGTGTATTTTACAGGCTCAGTCCAGCAGGAGTAAGCATTTTAATCATGGACAGAATGGATGTAGATCAAGGACCAACCCTTGCAGGCTTTAAAGGGGACCTATTATGTCTTTTTCAAAGTCGTGATTGTGTTTGGGCTCTACTAGAATAGGTTTTTAGAATAGATACATTATTTCCCCCATATTCTCCATTGTTGCAGCTCGTCTCTTCCCAGTCTGTCAGTGATGCTCTGTTTAGTTTCTGTCTCTATGAAAAACACAATGTGCTCTGATTGGTCAGCTGGACCAGTGTGCTGTGATTGGTCAACCGCTTCTAGCATGTT
The DNA here is from genome assembly GCA_023566225.1 of Romanogobio albipinnatus. Taxonomy (NCBI): domain Eukaryota; kingdom Metazoa; phylum Chordata; class Actinopteri; order Cypriniformes; family Gobionidae; genus Romanogobio; species Romanogobio albipinnatus. The sequence continues at coordinate 4,646,309 of CM042252.1, read as the reverse complement.
AGGGAAATGTCACAGCCTTTACCATAATGGTCAAGTTTCAACAGACTACTAACGCTACATTCACACCAAACGGGAATAGAGCGTCAAAATCACGTCTATCGCATCTAGTTGGACACTTGAACATTTTGAATCCATTAACAGTGAATTGGACGTGCGTATAAATCGAGCGTTTGAAGCGAAATAGATGCGTTTTCAAGGCGCTCCAGGAGAAATATGTCATAAAACACCACTCTGCCTCTTTTCATTTTCATTAAAAAATATATTAATCATTAATAGCCACACAAATGTGGTCCAGGCACCTCCTACATTATCTTCACTGTATATTTAAATATAAATAAAAAAAAATAGTTATGAAACTTCTCTTTGCCCTCAGTCAAAACGATTTGGCTGACAACAAATGATAGATTCATGAGTCCAAAGATCGGCCGTTAGATCCACACAAGATGCACCACTACTGGACATCAGAGCCAGCGGCAAACGTCAGAAGGACTGGCCGAGGAAAGGCTGCTCTCGCCGGGGTTAATGAGTGACGAGCGCCCGGTGATCGCCTGGATCTCACAACTCCAAAAACACAAGATCATTTTTTTTAAATAGGCGCTCTCTTTATAAATAAACCACAGATTTGAGCTTTAAACAACTACAGTCTCACCAGCAAAAAGTCTTAAAACTACATTTTATGACACAAAAACAGAAGTATTTTTAAATTATGCAGGGTCTCTCATCACATCACTTTACCACGTGACAGCAGCAAGCAGGCTCCTGATTGGTTAACGCGGCGCGAATTGACGCCAAAGTTCAGAATTTTCAACTCGGGAATCAGAAGCGAATTCGCTTCAAATGCGTGAATGCACAAAAAGCACCACTTGCGCGTAACGTGCATATCGCGCAAGGCGCTCAATTTGCTTCAAATTCATGCGAATGAGGCGGAATCGCGTCGCAGGACCTCCAGACGCACGTCAATGCGCCTTTCCATTGACTTAACATTGAAATCACTTGCTCCTGACACTCTATTCGTGCTTGGTGTGAACGCAGCATTACACAACTCAATCAGGCCCAGCCCCTTTTTTCTGCGTATGCCGTGAGCAGGAATGATATAAATGAGGAATATTGTTTTCCTACAATGGAGGTGTTTTAGGGAGTTCAGAAACAGTGCACACTGATATAGAGAATAACTCCCGCTGGAGTGACTGTATGGTGTAACTTTGCAGATCTTTTCATGCTCAAACAGCATCATTACACCCTGAAGAAAAAGCAGTAATAGGACCCATTTAACCTTCCCACCTTTCTACTACCACTTGAGATCTTTAACCTACATTACACCTCCCTCAACATCTTTACACTAGCCTTGTCTCGGGAAATCGAGTCTCATGGCATCATGATGTATGACCCTCCCCAAGCATCAGACAACAGATGAAGCCACTGATGAGTTGGGGTTGGGTTTAGCGAAGTACAAGTCCAGTGAGGCGAACAGACTCTAGCTGCCACCAGACAATGTCCAATATTATTATAGCCAAAGGTGCATCCGTTAGTGTTTGTTACCTGAGTGCGGAGGATTTCTCCTTTGGTCAGCTGCATGTCTCCCGTCAGCTCCTTGACAGAGATGCCCAGAGGCTCCAATCGCTTACTGAAGTAATTAGTCATCTCAGCAGCCAGGGCCTTCATAGGAGCTACGTATACAATCTATAGAGGCAGGAAAGAGAGACGGAGAGAGACAGGACAAGCTCATGATAAATGAGAAAACACCACAGTACCATTTGTTCCCTGGCAACCAGTACAAATAACAATTTACAAAGAAATATGAAGCTGGCTGCCTAAAGTAAGAGTTTAATGGTGATGTATGAAGACTGTCTATCATCGTTGAAGCTGACATACACGCATGTGAAAATGCGCTGCACGAGACAATGCATCCGTTTACATCTCCAAACTATGGTAAAACTTCTTGACACATATTTAATGCTCAAGTCTATCCTTGCTTGACATGAGCTAAACAAACGCACCCAATCAGGTTGTGCTGTACGTGAGGCTGGTGCGGAAATGAGTTATTGGCTGCCAGAAAGCCAACAGCTCACTCAACAACACTGTCTCTGTGAGTGTGTGTTTACCTTAAACTGGTCTTTGCGGATGACTCCCCCAGGCTGCAGGTGCTGGCGGATCTCGTGTAGGACGGTGAGCATGGCAATGTTGGTTTTGCCGGCACCGGTGGGTGCGCAGATGAGAAGGTTTTCATTGGTGTTGTAAGCCGTCTCAAACACTATAGACTGGATTCTGTTCAACCTCTTCATGCCCTTGAACACCAACTGGCCAATCTGCAAACACGCAAGAAAAATATCAATGGTCCGTTGACGACAAGATCTTGGTCTTGAGATCTCAAAATACCGTGAACGTGAGTGTATGTGTAGCAGATGTGGTGTGATGGAGACACATATGGTCAGAGTGACAGGGCACCAGGAGCCAAAACTTAATGAAGCCACTTTAATGTGCAGCTAATGAGCAACTCCGGTCTCCCACAAGGCAATCATCAGTGACCTTACCTAAACTAATCAATCACTGAAAGACAGAGTCAAAGAAAACTGAACCTACAGCAGTGCTGACCGAAAATGAGATGCTTTACTGATGCTGTCAGATCAAGTGCTTCTCTACGAGCGACTGTTGGGACTTTATGAATGGCTGAGCGTGTATGGAGTGCTCAAACATTAAAACCTTGCAAAAGGCCAACAGGACTACGGAGGGGGAAACTCTCAGTGAAGTGTCAGGAGCTGTCAATCAATCCGCCCACTCTGTCCAGCTCTGCAGTGACATCACACTAGGGTTGACAGCCATCTATCTCTACAGAACTGTGATAAGAGATGAAAAGCCAGCAAGTGCTTTAGCACTACTGCTATTACCACAGTCAGAAAGTTATGAATTTATTAGATCAAAAAGGGCACAGGAAAGTGCAAAAATCTAATCAGCGCACATTGAGTAAAACAAATCTAGAATCTGTTCCAATTATTTGTGTCTTTCTATCCGACGTCTCTGGCTTTCTGCATCCCTCATTCCTGCGTCGGTGTCTTAGATCAGGAGATCAGGATTCATTAACAATGCTATCGGTTTCTCTTTTACCGTTCTGCTCTGGCACGCTTTAAATTAAAAGAAAAACAATTAGGCTGAGAGAGTTATTATAGGGCTCTGATCTGATTTAAAATCAAGACTGAAGAGCCAAACGGAAGGGATTATTAATAGCTGAAAGACGCTTCAAGGCACAGCAGTGAAGAGGTGGACAGAAAAGCCGTGGATTGTTCTGCAGGGATAAACTTCATTACAATAGAAAGTTGTCTTCCTATGTGCATATCTATTAATGTCCTGTATGTAACTATACAATTGGCCTGAAATGAAGAGTCGCCTCTTCTGTGAAAATATATCCATCTATTTTGTAAAAGCATTATAGATCTTATTGTGAACAATTCATCTGTGCATACATTCAATTTTTTAATTGATTGGTTGATTGATAGATTGTGCAAGGTTTAATCAAAATGTGATAAACGTTCTTCCGGTGAAAACCAGACTTCTCTTATACCAAACTTCTCCGATCATTAGTTCACTTAAATCTCGCCATTGCAAGCTCACGTTCATCTACCTCCACTTTAGAGTGTAACGTGCACATCTCAACATCCAATCAACGACCGATGCATAGGACCAAGTCCCCGCTCTACATGTTTACTTCTCTGATGTACTGAACATCACAATAGGGAAGAAAAGATCTGTTGCTATTTCTGTTTCATCTTGACCTTAAGGTTCAAGAGCACCCCCTATGTGACCTTAAATTCACAGCGGCCAAGTACCCATCGGTCTAAAGCAAGCAAATGTAATTTTTATGGTGGAGATGACTAAGAAGACATTCAGTCTTTGCCTTCTCAATACCCCGATTCTTGATTTGAAACATTTAGCAGCATGTTTAGAGACAGCACAGCATTTATAAGCCATTTTACTTTTGAAATGTGACATATCTCCAGGTAAAACAGGATATGCATGTAGGGCTAGACTTGAACTTTTCCATCAAGAATTGACTGAATCATGAATAGTGGCCATTTCATACTCCCGGCCTGAAGCATCATCTGCACCCATTTATTAGAAAGCTTTTTGAACAGGACGTAGAGGCTTGAAAGTCAAGTGTACCCACAAGAAAATCTTGATGCTTTCCAATTGACCGTTCGCAAAGCCCTGCCCCCTTTAGTTACTGTTGCTATTTCCGACAAGCCTTGGCGTTCTCACACCACACACGTTCTCACGTAGAGAAAATACATCACGGAGCAAAGAGGACACTGACAACACGCCGACAGACAGGACAGAGCAAGTTACTTTTGATATGATACAAAGTCTCAACTTTGAAATGGTCATTTTTTTTAAGAAACTTAATAATGTGCCGTGATCGCTGTACACAAAAAAAAAAGGTTCTATATGGCACCAAAAATGGATCTTGGCTCGTAATCATAGGGGAACCTTTTTAAGTGCTATATAGCACCAATTTTGGTGCTTCAGTGGTTCTTCAGCGGTTCTTCACCGGTTCTTTGACTAAGGTGCTATAAAGCACCGCTAACTATGGTGCTATATAGCACCGCTACCATATACAGAACATGTTAAGATATGGTGCTATATAGCACCAAAAGTGGTTCCTCTATTACCCCTTTTCCACCAAGGCAGTGCTAGAGCTAGATCGGAGCCAGAGCTAGTCCCAGTTCATAGTTGGTTCAACTGAGGAGCCTTCTAAGAACCGTTTGCTTTTCCACAGGCTAGAGAGCCACAACAGAGCCAGGTCTTACGTCACTGTATACGTCTCATCTCTCTCAGCAACGCTAGCGGGAAACACACACACACACCAGGCTTGTTCAAGATGCATCGGCGCTGCGCAGACCGATCCACGTATAATATTTTTTAAAAACGCATGAGTGAATCAAAAGCATAAGGAGTCGTGTGCTGTCGCTGGACTCGTTGTCATAGGGCGATCGGTCTCTGCACAGCACCGCTGCGAACAAGCCTTCCATCAACAATGCAAACGTTGCGTTACTATTGATTCACATGGCTTTACGATCCTACATCGGCATTAAAACACAACGAAAACACAGCGAATCCAACGCATTCGTGCAGTTCGCCGTAATTTGTATAGACGGAGATTACAAATGAGCAGCAGCTGTTAGCTCCATTAGCTGCTGTTTCAACAATGGCGGATCTCAAGTCTGTGTTGGTCTTGTTGACCCCGCCCCCAGCGCCTGACGTAATCGGATCTTACTTCTAGCCCTGTTCTAGCCCAGCAATGTTTTGGTGCTACTTAAGAACCACTTTTCCTGGCTCGGAGCTGGGGCTTTGGGTGTGGAAACACAAAGAACCGATTTGAAACTAGGCTCTGGCTCCGAACTAGCTCTAGCACTGCTTTGGTGGAAAAGGGGTATATGATTACGACGAAGAAACCATTTTTGGTGCCATATAGAACCTTTTTTTTTTAGAGTGTAGCGCCTCAGTTAAAGCTGCCCGTGAACCAATCGTCTCTTCCTTGTAGTTCATTGATAAGCATCAAATTAACATGAATGAACACTAAAATAAATGTTGTTTCAACCGCAGAAAGACATCAGTACACACAGTTTTTCAATGTTAATCTACTAACTCTCCTGACTGTTTTGTCGGACAAAACGGCAGATTTGGCGATGTGATTGGTCAGATCGCCTGTCAATCAAACTCACGGCAAAAGGTGCAGTTCTTTTTTAAATCTATCAATACTTTATTAGTATTGATAGATTTAAATGGTAAATGGACTGCATTTATATAGCGCTTTTTACAGACCAATGGCCATCCAAAGCGCTTTACATCTTGCCTCACATTCACCCAATCACACACCGACGGCGGTGTCAGCCATGCAAGGCGCCATCCAGCTCGTCGGGAGCAGCTGGGGTTAGGTGTCTTGCTCAAGGACACCTCGACACTTGGTCAGGTGGAACCGGGGATCGAACCACCAACCTTCCGGTTTGTAGACAACCTACATGAACCACTGTGCCACTGCCGCCCCTATAAAAGTTATTTTAAAAAAGAACTGCACCCTTTGCCGTGAGTTTGATTGACAGGCGATAACTTAAAGGGTTAGGGTAACAAGAAAAACAAACAAAGATAACTTTATGCAACAATTTCTTCTCGTCTGTGTCAGTGTCCTATGCAGTTTGTGTTGTTACTGCAAGTGGATCCTAGTTCTACGCCAGTCGCCGACTCACCATTGGCTAACTCATGCGTCAGCATCACACGCATGTGTCGTGGTGCTCACGAGAACAACATCGGTCAATGGTGAGTCGGCGACTGGCGTAGAACTAGGATCCACTTGCAGTAACAACACAAACTGCATAGGACACTGACACAGACGAGAAGAAATTGTTGCATAAAGTTGTTATCTTTGTTTTTTGCACAGAAAAAGTATTCTCGTCACTTTATAAAATTAAGGTTGAACCACTGGAGTCACATGGACTATTTTAACGATGTCTTTCCTACCTTTCTGGGCCTTGAAAGTGTTTATGGAGGGGTCAGAGAGCTCTCAAATTTCAACAAAAAAGATCTTCATTTGTGTTCTGAAGATGATCACAAGTCTTACGGGTTTGGAACGACATGAGGGAGAGGAATTAATGACAGAATTTACATTTTTGGGTGAACTAACCCTTTAAAAATGGGTATTGGCAAGATTTGGGCGACTACTTACAGTAGCCTAAACGGTGTGTAAACAGTGCCAAAAAAGCCTGCAGGTGATGTCAGCCGAAAAGGGATTTCAGAGGTGGACCAAGTTGTTAAATTTTAATGAAAGATTAAAACTACGCCAATTGGGATATTGTATTCTTGTAGAGTACCACAATCAAGGTTGCCAATTACAAGGTTCCATTTCAGTTCCTGTCTTAAAAGGTAGCCGCCCAAGTAGGCAGTAGACAGGCAAGGCAGCTCACATTAGGTTTTTAAACGGAGATCAACTTCATCAGCTTTAATGGTCCAATTGGAGGCAATTACAAAAAAAGCTTCCAAAAAGCTGTTAGCGCTTCATTGGAGGTTGGCGTTTCCATATAACATCACCTTCTGCCGAGTACCACGTGTTTTCTAAAAAACGTGAGGAGAAGGTGCATGCCTCTACGCCTCCCTTCAGGATGGCAGCATCAGCCTCAGCTGGTCCGACCCATTATATTCCCAGGGTTGGTCTTCAGAGGACCAACTTATAAATATTCATAGGTAATTAGGAGCTCTCTTCCTATCCGACTGAACGGTTGTATCACCACGGTAACCAAACTGCTGCACTTGTTTTAAGAGCCCCTTCATTTTGATTTATCAGCTTTGTCTGTAAAGGACTGCCAGTGTCCCCGCACACCTTAACCATGCAAATGAATGCAAATGTATGCATGCCCCAACATTCACCTCGAAGTAATGCGTACATGTAGCAAATATGGAGTTGTCATTACTTAATGATCTCGAAAAATGTCTCGCATTTGGTTATTTTCCTTTGAAGCGCACTCAGTGTTGTGATGAATGCTCGTCAAACGACATGAAATCGTGATGTGGGTCAGGGTGGTCCCCCATGTGCTATTGTACACGCCGCACAGTAATGTAGCCCTGAGGTAATCCATCAGCCAGACCATACAGTGTACGACACGTTTTAAAACAAGTCTGGCAAACTCACAGTCGGCTGTACGTCAACGGAGGGTTTTTAATCTCTCTTTACTGGCTGCTGAAATAGCGGCAGTAAACGGGACTTTTCATCACAGTGTGTGAGTGGAGTGATTGCCACACTGGCCGCCCATTCCAGCTCGTTGAGTTTCAGGCTCGGGGGTAAATCTAACACCATCAGACCAGGCTCCCATTCAAAACTTTAAGTGGCTGAAATCATTTGTACCTGAAAGCACAATCTCAGCTTTACTTCACTCTGTCTAAGACTTAAAAGGGCCCCCCCCCCCAAACATTTATCTTCTTTCATTTGGCGCACTGATGAGTCATACTCAAAAACACTAGGAAGATGTAGAAAAGGATTAGTTCACCCCAAAATGAAGATTTCCTGATAATTTACTCGCCCCAATGCCATCCAAGATGTGCATGTCTTTCTTTCTTCAGTCGAAAAGAAATGAAGTATTTTAGAGAAAACGTTCCAGGGTTTTTCATCATATAATAGTTTTCAGTTGCAACCAAAATGCTGAAGGTCCAAATCAATGCAGTTTCAGAGGCTCTGTGTGATCCCAGATGAGGAATAGGGTCTTATCTAGAGAAACGATTGGTCTTTTTTATTTATTAATAAAAACAGCTCTGCGAGGTGCTAAGGATGACACAATCACGTCGGAACGGTCATGCTAGACGAAGGCTAGATAAGACCCTATTCCTCATCTGGGATCACGCAGAGCCTCTGAAACTGTATTGATTTGGACCTTCAGCATTTCGGTTGCAACTGAAAACTATTATATGATGAAAAACTCTGGAACGTTTTCTCTAAAATACTTCATTTCTTTTCGACTGAAGAAAGAAAGACATGCACATCTTGGATGGCATTGGGGCGAGTAAATTATCAGGAAATCTTCATTTTGGGGTGAACTAATCCTTTAAGGAAGTAAAAAGGATCCAATTTGAATTCATTAAGTTAATCCCAAAAAAGTGAATAGACTCGCAAACTTGTTTCCCATAGGTCCGGCTGTGGCTTGTTTAACTGCCTCTGGAAGTGGTTTAAAGTTAAAGCTCAAAATGTTTTAGACCCCGTTTACACCATCATAATACAGGGCCCTATTGAGACCTGGGATCAGTATGTTTTCGCTGAGCCGATCTCAAATGGATGATGCTAAACATAGGCGTAATGGGGCCTAAAATGTTTTGAGCATGTCCACTTTTAAAAAACGTATTCAACCTGGATCGCTTTGAAATGTAGATGCTCATGTTGTCAAATGTGCTTGAAGAACCCCAAAAGACCTCTCCATCTACTGACCTAATATGTAATAATTTATGCACCATTTGAACGCTATGTTCACGAGACACATTTGAAATGCATTTTAATCCCGAGTGGAAACAGAATGCATCTCGGCTGCCCACTTGTGCTCACATCATTGAAAACAGGTGGAATCAGGGCCTTAGTAACATGCTAACATATCAACATGCTAACAACAAACTCCACCAAAATCAATTGTGTTGAGTCTGCCATGCTCTTTACATGAGGAGTGTGATTTTTGTATGTGTAGCCAATGTAGATCTTTCCAAATGAGGTTCGGAGTGACTGTTTTTCAATCATTTGTTTCTAACGGTGGGATTCTTCAGAAGGATGTACAGATGGTACTTACAGACAGGGACAGCATACTGTTTGACAGACTTTACTCTTGTTAGTTGTTCTAGCATTTGGGAATAACAGTATCTATCCCACGTCCTTACCAAATAGTCAATACAAATAGACTTTGTAAATGTCGGCGGGTCATCCATCCCCAACTTCCTGAATTCAGAAATCCGTTTTTGCATTCCAGTTTCAGTTGAGGAAGTTTTAATTTCTAATAGTTACTATTCATAGTACATCACGCTTTTTATGACCCCCTTTAAAACAAATTACACATGCTCTGCTTTCAGTATACTTTTGTGGCGAGGTGGACGAGCGAGAGACATGGGAGGAGCGAGCGAGATCGGTGTGCGTGATTGATGATGAACGTCACCTGCGAGGCACACCGGTCTCGAGTCCTCTCATGAGGGAGCACGGAGGCATATAAGGACGAGCGACTCCAGTGAAGGACGAGGACCAGGCCTGGGATTTCGCGTTTTATTTACGTTTTGTTATGTGTGTGCGCGGCAGTCGTCCGCGAGGGGCTGCCGATTTTACTTTCATTTTGTGTTCATTTGTTTTATTAAACTTGTTGAATGTTCGCCGGTTCCCGCCTCCTTCTTCCCATACGAACAAACTCTGTTACATTGGTGCCGAAACCCGGGAGGAAGGAGGGACATGCTGTCGATGAGCCCTCGCTGCTGAGGGGGATCGCGGTGCTGAGGAGTTCGGGCAGCGCGGATGAGAGAAGACCGCGAGGGGCTGCCCGAGGCGATGGTGCTGGAGCAGATGAAGATTGGTGGGATGGAGAGCTCGCTACCGTGCCCCTGGGTCGAGGTGGGGTGGCTGCCGTCCTAGAGGGAGCGGAGGAGTCGCCGGTGTTCGCCGTGGGCCGGAGCCTGCGTCCATCCGCCATGTAGGGGAGGAGCAGGGAACGCGCGGCACTCGCTGCCGGCTGCCCTCAACAGGAGGAGCCACCGCCGGCTGCCCTCGACAGGAGGAACCACCGCCGGCCGCCAGGTGGCGGAGGAGGATCGAGCCGTCCACCGAGCGTCCAGTGCCATCGCATGGCACCGCGAGGAAGAGCCTCTCGGCGTGCTGAGGACCGAGCGGCAGTGTGTTACGTAACCGGACTAATTTTTTTTTTTCTCCTCTCTTCACTCTCTCGTCCGGTCGCTCTGGGGGTCTCCGTCTCCCGTTCTCTCGTCTCGCCGGCCCATATCCCCTGGACGCAGAGATTGGGCTCCCAGGGGGGGAAGTAGGCATAGACGCAGGGTACTCCCCGGCCTACGAGGGGTGTTGGGGGTATGTGGCGAGGTGGACGAGCGAGAGACATGGGAGGAGCGAGCGAGATCAGTGTGCGTGATTGAGGATGCACACCGGTCTCGAGTCCTCTCATGAGGGAGCACGGAGGCATATAAGGACGAGTGACTCCAGTGAAGGACGAGAGAGGACCAGGCCTGGGATTTTGCGTTGTGTTTTATTTACGTTTTGTTATGTGTGTGCGCGGCAGTCGTCCGTGAGGGGCTGCCGCTTTTACTTTCATTTTGTGTTCATTTGTTTTATTAAAGTTGTTGAACGTTCGCCGGTTCCCGCCTCCTTCTTCCCATACGAACAAACTCCGTTACAACTTTATTTTTGCACTCTTCCCATCAAAATGTACCAATCACACATGTATGTGGCAATGGCACGGTTTCCAGGACAGCGATCCGCTCTCCTCCTACACGAGCTAGTGCTCAAGATGCTCGCAGTCTGTGCCCAGAGCACCCTTAACACTCTCAGTCTGACGGTTTTGCAGCGTTTCTTCGCACTGCCGGCGAGTGAAACCATTATCAGCGGGGAGCCAGCATTCACTTGACCACGTTTGCTTCTCTCCACTGCGGAGAACAAAAGCACATTTCTTAAGGCGTACTAAATATAACCGCAGATATGATATAATCAAATGAGTGAAAGTGGCTGAAAGTTGCAGGACATATGGTGAGTGCATGATGGTAAGTAACAGCTCTAAAACTGTGGGCAGCCGGAGATCTGACCACCTGTACGTGGGGGGAGGAGGGAGTCCACGGTGAGTCCGATGGATCCTGACAGTCTAATTAACTCAGTGGATGAAGGGCCCTCGGCCATATGTGCTGACTGGGTGAGCTGGGAACACAGCAGAAACTCACCCGTGACTTTAAACACACTAATTGGACCAACATAGCCCCCAGCAATCATTTCACAGCAACATCTAAATACCTGCGCAGTCTCGCATTGGATTTCTTGACTGTCCTGGATTAAAAAAGAAACACACACACAGCTCTGTAGACAGGTAGCACTAGCCTGCTCGCTCTTCCCAACGTGTGTGTTTGCGTGCACATTTCTGTTGAAGCTGCTGCAATAATTAAATTCACAGCGTTGGTAATAGAAAGCTAAAAGATATAATTGTCATTTGCACAGTATCCTTTTAATTACTTTTTGGTTCCATTTCATTCCATTTGAACTGACAGCATGATCAAGTTTTAATTGTTAGTTTTAGCAAACAGCTTATCTGCCAGCCTCGAGCCCACACAGCACTAAATTACCCGCTCCAGAGATACAAACACACACACACACACATTAAACTCCAGCACGTTTACTCAAAGAACAACATGCACACCTACAAGCAAACGTGTCTGATAAATGACAAGTGCGTGCAACAAACAGGAGGGCCATTATTTTTCTTGAGGAGAACTGCTGGAAGAGGTAAAGAGAAGCAGAGATGAAGGATAAGAGAAAAAGAAAATGAGAGGGCTATTGTCCAAAAAGTCCACATGAGCAAATGCAGGAGGTTTGTGTACCAAATGAAGCAGAACTGCCCATCACGGTGCATCAATGCAAGGGCAGTGCTTTCAGTATTTACACACTGCTCACGGCCCTGAAGCTCCTCCCATTAAAAAGTGCTCTCTAATGCCAGGAATCATGGGGGATTAATCAGGGACGTTTCTCTGTTTCAGTGTGTTTATGAGCAGACTGCAAACTCCTGAGCGGAGATGTTTACTATTCCACACGGCTAATGAAGAGAACGCTTATAATTTGATTCACGCTAGTAACCTGACTCACATCGCTGAAGATATCTGTAATGCACTGCTTCTTCAAAATATAATTGCAAAACACAATAAGCACAAATAGCTCGTGTCGACGAGGAAGTGATACGATTTCCATATATTTCTCCCAAAATGATGTGTTGTTACTGCAAAGTCAACAGTCTTGAATCTCTACTGATATTGTAAATGATGGTTTGATGAAGCTTACAAAAATACAGGCTAGTTCCAAAAGAGATGAGTCAGAAAGCGAGGAAATATTTAATATTTAATAACCATTCGCACTGATGCAAAATGACTGGATTTAAACCGGGTTCTTGGTGGACAACATTAGAGTTACAGCGCTCATCTGCCATTCAGTTAAAATGAACAAATAAATGGATGATCACCTAGAATGTCCATGTGTACCAAGTTTGGATGATGCTTTTCAGGCCAATTAGAAAACAAAAATAAAACAATCAAAATATTTTCTGTTTATTGAAATAAAGCTGAAATATAAAAAAAAATGGCCACACTTTACATTAGGGTCCAATTCTCACTATTAACTGTGACTTGTCCCTCAGTAAACTCCTAATTTACTGCGTCCTACTAGTTAGTAAGGTAGTTTTGTAGCGTTTAAGTATTGGTTAGGATTAAGGGACGTAGAAAATGACATTAATATGTGCCTTATAAGTGCTAATAAACAGCCAATATCTTAGTAATATGCATGATAATAAGACACTAGTTAATAGTGAGAATTGGACCCAAAAACTAAATGAAAATGAGAAATGTTGCCTTGGCAATAAACTGAAATAAGTTTAGGTTGAAGAACTAGAATTATTAACTGAAAATAATTTTTTTTAAAAAAGACTAAAACTGAAATACAAATAAATTAAACCTAAACAGCAATAATTATATAAAAAAACTGGTAACACTTCATTTTAGGGTTCAATTATCGCTATTAACTAGTTGCTTATTAGCACCCATATTACTAGAATATTAACTGTTTATTAGTACTTATAAAGCATATATTAATGCCTTATTCTGTATGATCGTATTCTGCATCCTTTAATCCTACTCAATACCTAAACTTAAATGCTAGAAAAACTACCTTACTAACTATTTATTCGCAATAAATTAGGAGTTTATTGAGGCAAATATCATAGTTAATAGTGAATATGTGTTCCCCATACTAAAGTGTAACCGAAAAACTAATAAAATGACAAAAGTACATATGAAATTTCTAAACATGAAATATACATGATAAACTTAGAAATATACAAATAAATGCTAATTCAAGATATTAATACAACTATAATACAACTAAAATAACACTGCCGATTAGTCATTATGGGCCTCGCCCAGATATATCGGCCTATACGGCCACAATAATCAAATGAATAATGATATACCTTTCAGGAGTATCTTGATGCACCCAATGTTGTGTGAATCTGTCAAACAGTCAATGAGGAGTTAAAAAAACTCAAGGGTGCATAATTTAGTTTCCTTGATCAATCTGTTTGGGAGATATGAAAGCATCTCCATATTTTAGTTGTAACCCCCTAACTTTGACAAATCGAGAAACAAAATTGTGAGATAAAGTGTGCCAAATTTAGTGTGAATCAGAGCAACGTGTTACTGGATATGTTTAATAATGCTTCAAACAGAGAACATTTTTTATCAATACATCAATGAAATCTGCTCATCAAGACTGATTTTACAAGTATTAACTTACTTTTAACAGGTTTCATATTATAATAATAACCTTTTTCAATGTTATTTATATAATAATTAATATACAGTATTAAATAAAATAATTAAAATGATAAAATATAGATTGTTTTGATATTATATATGATATGATATATGAGAGATGAGATATATGATATGATATATGACATATGAGATTATGTATGATAAATAAAATATATGTATAATGATATGTGATATTATATATGAGATGATATATGAGAGATGAGATATATGATATGATATATGACATATGAGATTATGTATGATAAATAAAATATATGTATAATGATATGTGATATTATATATGAGATGATATATGATATATATGAGATGATAATATGAGATGATATATATGATATGATATATGATATATATGATATATATGATATGAGATATGATATATATGAGATGATATATATGATATGAGATATGATATATATGAGATGATGTATGATAAATAAGAGCTATGTATAATGATATGTGATATTATATATGATATGGTATATATGAGATGATATATGATATATATGATATATGTGATATGATATATATGAGATGATATATGATATATATTAGATGATGTATGATAAATAAGAGCTATGTATAATGATATGTGATATTATATATGATATGGTATATATGAGATGATATATGATATATATGAGATGATATATGGTATATATGATATATGTGATATGGTATATATGAGATGATATATGATATATATGAGATGATATATGATATATATGAGATGATATATGATATATATGATATGATATATGATATATATGATATATGTGATATGATATATATGAGATGATGTATGATATATATGAGATGATATATGATATATATGATATATGTGATATGATATATATGAGATGATATATGATATATATGAGATGATATATGATATATATGATATGATATATGATATATATGATATATGTGATATGATATATATGATATGAGATATGAGATATGATAAATATGAGATTATATATATGATATGATATATGACATGAGATATTATATATGATAAATATGATATGAGATATGAGATATGATATATGAGATATGATATATATGAGATGATATATATATGATATATGATATATATGAGATGATGTATGATAAATAAGAGATATGTATAATGATATGTGATATTATATATGATATGATATATATGAGATGAGATATGATATATATGATATGATATATGATATATATGAGATGATGTATGATAAATATGAGATGATATATGATATATATGAGATGATATATGATATATATGATATGATATATGATATATATGATATATGTGATATGATATATATGATATGAGATATGAGATATGATAAATATGAGATTATATATATGATATGATATATGACATGAGATATTATATATGATAAATATGATATGAGATATGAGATATGATATATGAGATATGATATATATGATATGATATATATGATATGATATATGATATATATGAGATGATGTATGATAAATAAGAGATATGTATAATGATATGTGATATTATATATGATATGATATATATGAGATGAGATATGATATATATGATATGATATATGATATATATGAGATGATGTATGATAAATAAGAGATATGTATAATGATATGTGATATTATATATGATATGATATATATGAGATGAGATATGATATATATGATATGATATATGATATATATGAGATGATGTATGATAAATAAGAGATATGTATAATGATATGTGATATTATATATGATATGATATATATGAGATGATATATGATATATATGATATATGTGATATGATATATATGATATGAGATATGATATATGAGATATGATAAATATGAGATTATATATATGATAAATATGATATGATATATGACATATGAGATATTATATATGATAAATATGATATATGATATGATAAAATAAAAGACTGGACTATCACAAACACTCACCACCTTATCTGTCATATTATTTTTGCTGTATTGCAAGCAGGAAATGTGAATGTAGTTATTATTTTCTGTTTCAAGCCTTTGACACTGGTTATTCATTACAAATGCATCATTCGTTAGTACTCTCATCTGGGAGCAGACGTATGAAAATGATGAAGTAAACGACAGCACAGCTGCACAAATTTAAGACGTGTTTTTTTTTACATATTCAAAAAGAGCATCTGTGTTCATTTTGGGTTTTACAGCATTACTGGAAAGAACAAGCTGGAGATAAAACATGCAATTTGTGAGCAATGTCAGTTGAAAGTCACCTATCATAAAAAATGTACCGCAGTCAAATAAAAAAGAATAAATCATTACACACTCAAGGTTAGAATCGCAACGCTTTATGTATCACAAGATTGCAGTATTTGCCATGTATGATCTATGTTTTGTGATAATACAACATCACAGTGTCTTACTGCTCTGAAACTACAGTCAAACCAAACATGATTCAGACACCAGATATCATTTTATACTAGTGTGTGCAGGACGCTATAGCTCATTTCTGTAAGTGAGGAGAGCAAAATAAACTGACATATTATACCCAAACATTCTTCATACAGTGACTACCAGTGATTCAGACACTTTGACCTGACCTTTGACACCACAGACTGAACTAAATGAAGCATTGCTTTGTCATTGGTTGACGTAAAGTGGTATCATCTAATTGTGTTCTCAAATCTAACAGCTGATTGGTTGATTGTAATCGTTACATCCCTTTCTATCAAAGTTATCTGACATTATCAAGATGAGTTTGTTCTGAGAGTTTAACTCTGAGTTCTTGTCATACGTGTTGCCATTTTCTAAACTATAGCGAATAAACTGTGATAATGTGAGAAATGTTGAAGGTGTCTGAACAGATGTTGGTTTGACTGTATATGGTATTTAATTTATAATACAGAATACATAACATTCTAATCATAATTTCTAAATAGATTTTTATTAGGGCTGTCAAAAGATTAATCACGATTAATCACAGACAAAATAAAAGTTTGTGTTTACATAATATATGTGTGTGAACTGTGTATAATTATTATTTATATATAAAAACACACACAAGCATGTATATATTTAAGAAAAATGTATTATATTTATAAATAAAATATTTATATTTATATATGATATAAATTATATAAATGTATACAGTATATACATGCAAATATTTCTTAAATATATACATGAATATTTATATAAACATAATTATACAGAGTACACACAAATATATTATGTAAACACAAACTTTTATTTTGGATGTGATTAATCGTGATTAATCTTTTGACAGCCCTAATTTTTATATATATATATCACTGATTCTTAAGATAAGGGACATGTGTCCCAAACACAAAAGCCCTATTTATGTTCAAAAGTAAGAATATCCACACAATAAAAATACTTAAAAACTCAGGATATTTATTGCTTATTCTTTTAAATAATTTGTTTAGTATTATTTTAAAAACACACTCTATACTTGGAAACACATGTAATTTAACCTGTCCTCATGAGGTCAAACAAAGTGTATACAAATTAAACAAATAAAAAAATACACAGTTACGTTAAAAGGCGCAGATCTTTAAGATATCACACAATGCAACAAGAAAATATTGAATTATATTTTCCATTAAAACATAGCTATAAAAGTGGTGTCCTCACTCTGCGTCAACTCCGTCAGGATTGTTTATAATTGTGAATAAATCAGGCAGTGTCATGGGCAGCTTTAACTCTGAGGAGCGTTTGCTATTTCCTGCTCATTGTGGATCTCACAGTCCTGGAAGTTATAGCTCTTTTAATATTTTAAACAAACAATATTGAAGTCTCTGCGGTCACAGCCTTAACATGTCAGCTCCGTCATCGCAGTGTAATAGTTTCTGCAAATAGTTGTGGGATAAATCTTGCCATTTTGATTTGTTTATTAAGGCAGCTCCAACTGAGGAAACTAACTAAATTACTCTCCACTGTACCACACGTGATGAAGGTGGAAAAACATTCAATTTGGCCAACTCTGACAGGTTTTATGAATGATGGTTGACAAATGCTCTCAAAAAGTCTGTATAATGTGATTTAATATGCATATGGGGAATTCTTCTAATGCTGTTTCATGATTCTATTGACAGATACTGTATATTTGGCCTCAGCTGAACCTTTGTCAACTCGGTTAGTATTCTACATTAAGTATTTTTCTGTTAATTTTGAAAGAAAATGTCTTATTTTTTCAATTTTAGGTGTAAAAATGTTAAAGATTCAATGGAACTACATGATATTATGTCTTAATTCCCTAAGAACATTGGTGATATATGTTTAATATTAAAAGGAGGGAGTATTACAACTGGGTTGAAAACAAACAAAAAATAAACAGAGAATATATTTTATGATTTAGCTCCTTTACTGAACACCAGTACTACATAACTGGAGATTTTTCACTGTTTTTGGATGGATTCAATTAAATTAGCATGCTTTTTAGTGTGTTTGATGGAGTTGACACAAATTAAGGTATGGAGTGATTTAAAAAAATAATAATATTTAGGGTTCAAAAATAATGTAGTGTTAGTTTTTATTTTTACATTTTAAAACATGTTTTGTGCCTTACCTCAAGAATCAGTCATATTTATTTAAATTATGTTTATTCATCAAGACCATACAAATTAGTTGGACAGTCAAAAGTCGTTATAGATGCGCTGTTTAAGAAACATTACACAAAAAAAACAACGTTTGTGTCGTTTCCAGCAATAAAAGCATTAGCGTCATCGCTTTGAATCAACACTTGATTTCCACACGACTGTGCTGAAGTACGGAAGCACGCATGTCGTTTTGTTCTCAGTCATTGCGGAGGCAGCTCTCTCGTATATTTCCTCACAGAAATTAGAAAGGTTTTTACCGTGCGCGTACAGCAAAACAGCAGCGCTCAAGATTCATTAGTTAAAAGGCTTCCTAATAAATTCCCCACTTTTAATGTTTCACACAGCTATTAAAGGCACGTTGAGCGGCCGTGTCCCTGTTGCCCATTATTGCTTTCAATAAATGACAATCGTGCAGCACTTTAAAAAAAGAAAAAAAAACAGACAGGCTTCCAGGCCTGCCGCTCAAAAGACCCTAATAGCACATAAAGATATATTAGCCGTTTCGCGCCGCTGTTTTATAAAAGGGAAGCACTTTGTTTCTGAGTTGCGGAGGCTTTAGTTAATGAATAGAGGCACTTCTCCTCTCCTACTAATTCACACCGCTTATATCAATCTCTGTCGCTCGCTCCAGACGGGAAGAGTGATCCGCTCGAGCTGCAGACGGCACAAAAACAAACCCCAAAGACCAGGCGATTATGATGAAACTCGTGTGAAATCGTACTTGTTCTGTGCTTGATGTTTGCTTTACCTGTGATGTATAGTTCTGTAGTCTTTTAAAGGGGGGGAAAAAACAACAAAGAAAGAAAGAATAGCGTCCACAAAGCCAAATTTAGGGCGAAAGGCGCATCATTGA
Organism: Romanogobio albipinnatus; assembly: GCA_023566225.1. Classification (NCBI taxonomy): domain Eukaryota; kingdom Metazoa; phylum Chordata; class Actinopteri; order Cypriniformes; family Gobionidae; genus Romanogobio; species Romanogobio albipinnatus. The sequence goes on along the minus strand of CM042252.1, from coordinate 4,626,765 downwards.
TTACACTGTGAAGCTCTGTGCTTTAATTAATGGTTTCCTGAAAGGGAGGAAAACACAAGGCTGGAAATGAGCCCCATGGGGCCAGAAAATAAATCTGTGCTGTCCATTCGTATATTTACCCTCTTACGGAGGAGAGACAGATATTCTGCTGGCTTTACTTCAGCCGAAACACACACAAACACACTCCCCGAGTGCCGCAAGACGACTCCAGATCACGTCCTCTGCGTTAGCGACACATGAAATGAGCGATGATCTGAGATCTTGCGCCGCGATAACAGCGGAGACGGGACATTTCTCCCGCTTTCATTTTTCAACTGCTGCTTGGGGTTTTTCAAGTGGGTGACAACGGGCAAGTCAAGCGTATTTTTGTCTCCATTAGGGCAGTGGTTTGACCCCTCCTGCTTTTAAATGCTCCCTCAGAGCAGTTATTATGTTTGACACCAGTGGCAGCCACTAAAAGCCGCAGCTTTAAGCCATGTCTGCTCTTCCGCTGGAGTGCATGTCGTTCACACACACACACACAAACACACCTGCAGGCCATTTAGTGGACTTAGAAACACGTAGGAGGACAAGCGGTAATGCCTGAATATGGAAAAGATGCATCTGCCTGTGATGATTACGAGAACTTCAATGGATTCCAGCTGAGATTTATTCTATTATATTGCAAACAATGTGTTCGGAAGAGGAGAGCCCGGCTGCAAATAAAAATCAATCTGATTTTAATTTTAAAAATATCTACAGATATGTTTTGTCCTTGCGATAATGGATGGTTTAGTTGTTTTTCCTAGCGTATTTGTGACAAACAGACAAGGTCGATGTGTCGCTCCAGATGAGTCCTCCTCCGTCGCTCTGTGAAACTGCATCTGTCACAAAAGCAGCTGGTGGAACATCGGGATGTTGTGCATCGCATTTTTGCTTCGGTGAATTAAGTCCGAGGCCGCAGTGAAAACCTGGAATTTGTATTATTTGGTTTAAACCTAGAAATAAACAAAATGTGGATCATTTACTGACCCAAACTTCTGCTGCAGAACATGAAGGGAAATATGTTGCATTTTTACAAGATCTCTTATTTTGTGTGCCAGTCAGTCATGCAAGGTTCGGAAAAACACTTTTTCAACCCAAACATGGGGTTGAGCCAATTTGGTCATTTTTGAGTTATGTGTCTCAGTGTTGGGTCGTTTTGCTGAGTAAGTGGCTGGAAGAGTCTCACTCAACTCTGCACCCCTCCCTAAACTCCGACGTAACAACAACATTACAGGCTTTCTGCAGATTCAGAAGTCATTCAGTCCCAAAACAAAGTAGAGTTGCAATGGTCCATTTAATGCAACGCCCGATTACTTGCATAAAATAAAACAATCTTATTCATAAAGATACTGAATCTAATTAATATTGAAGATGAAAGGAGTTCTCATGACTTTGTTTATCAGTCAGTAACGACATCTTTCCACTAGGGCTGGGCGGTATATCGAGTTTGTACAATATGTAAGGAATAATTGACGACGGGCCGTTCAATTATTAGAACAATAATGCACACCCGAGGTGGTGATGCGGTTACGACGCGAAGCGGAGTTACACCTCGGGTGTGCATTATTATTCTAATAATTGAACGCCCCGGAGTCAATTATTCCGCTTATACTACGGTTACCACACCTCAAGACATCGATCCGAAGATATATTGAAAGGGATTCGTCCGGTTTTTGTACTTAAATCGCTATTGTGAGTAGGACTATTTCTTCCGCGTCTCATCCAACGGCTCTTTTGCTAGTTCTGAAACGTCATTTTAAAGCTGTTAACGAAGGCTTGAGCCGTTGAGAGCATTCTACTGCAGTTATTAATAAAGTTATTAGAGAGAGAGAGAGAGAGAGAGAGAGAGAGAGAGAGAGAGAGAGAGAGAGAGAGAGAGAGCTTGTGTGAATTAGTCTACCTCTGTGCGTCTCTAAACAGCGCTGTTATTACCTCACTAGTGAAAAAATGTCACGTGTGGCCTTTAAGTTGCTCCACTATATGGGCTAACTGATCAAATGGTCAGGGCAGCGCTGACACCTTTAGTGCAAACTGTAGTGCGTGTGCGAGCATGTGTGATTTCAGTAATGAGACAGAAAAGCTTGCCTTTGATGTCCGCTTCCGTCTGTTGGTTTTCATCTGGACTGTCTAATACTGCTGCCGCCCAGTTGTTGAACGTTTTATATTCACCGTAAATATTAAGATTTACTTTAGGAAAATCGTCTGTCATATTGTTGTTTTTTAGTCCTGTAATTTCCGTTATTACGGTTAACTATGCGGAGTGATATGGAACTGTAATGCGGTCAAGAGCTGCTGGAACTACGTTCGCTGTGCATCTCCCAGAAAATAATTGCACACCTCAGAACGTTCATCAGCCAATCAGATTCAAGCATTCAACGGCCCCGTAGTATAAATCAATATATTTTTTAGAATCGATATGGAATGAGGCAATACCGTTTATATCGATATACAGTAGTTTGATACGACCGCATCTGAAAAATAGCGGAGTACGCAGGGAAAGTGCATGATACAATTTGTCCTAAACATGACGCATGCTATATATTAAGGACTTCAAAATAACTGGTAAGATGTAGTTAACATGTATAGTTTAAAGCAGCTCGCCCTGTCAGATGCTCTGAGGCTACTCGTGCTGACAGACAGATAAATGCCTGCGGTGTTTAATGTGTTTGAGATGTGGTGCATTCCTCAGTGCATAACTTACATTTCACAGGTATATTCTCCATCTGTAGATGTTAGAAAGTCATGCAAATATGTCCATTTTACTGTCCGGAGAGCAATAGAACGCAATAATTCTGACTAAAATATACATATTTCTATAACTTGTTGTTGGACAATAAATGTGCCATATGTGGAATTTTAAACCTACAAGTACGTATATTTTTATGAAAGTGACCATTATAATGGGGTAATCAAATATAATAATAATAATGCATTTATTTTATATAGCGCCTTTAAAAGTGGCTCTCTCATGGTGCGTTCACACCGGACGCGTTTGACGCGAATAAATTGCGCTATTCGCGCGAAGGGGGACGCTTGAACATTTTGAACACTCGCTTCATTCGCACGTGAAATTCGCTTAATTCGCGTGACATTCACTGCACAACAGTGGGAGGGGCTTCTGCCAGCCGGCTCGTCTCGTTGAGAAATGGCTGACATGGGCTGTGTTTACACGTCTTTTTTTGTTAAAATGTACTGTTAATGTGTGACAAAACGTAGTTTTAAGACTTTGTCAGTCGATAATGTAGTTGTTTAAAGCTCAAATCTGTGGTTTATTTATATAAAGAGTGCCTATTTGAACATTTTATCTGGCGTTTTCGGAGTTGTAAGCTCCAGCGGATCAGCGGCGCTCACCGCTCGTCAACCCCGGCGAGAGCAGCCTTTCCTCGGCCAGTCCTTCTGCCATCTGCCACTGGCTCTGATGTCTCTGTGGTGTGTCTCGAGCTATAATTCATCTTGTAACGGGCAATCTTTGGTCTCATGGATCTATAATTTGTTCCCTGGCAAATCGTTTAGGCTGAGGGCAAAGTGAAGTTTCATAACTTTTTCTATTTTTAGGCTATTTAACTTTACGTTACCGTTGTAGCCGACTAGCGCTGACTTTGAATGTTTGACTGAATTGTTTGCTTTATTTCATGTGTAGCTTATTATCCCTTTTACTTATACTTTTGTATTATTGATCAAACATAAACTTGCATTTAACAAAAAGAGACTGGGTTGTGTGTCATGTCATTTAATGTTATCACAGTGATAATCATATTGTCTGAACCAGATATTAATATACAGATGTTCTCCTCATTGTTGTCACTACTAGAGCAAGCTCCTGATTGGTTAGCGCGGCGCGAATATCCGCCAAAGTTCAGATTTTTTAAGTTGAGCGATTCGCGCTTCGATCACACGTTCAAAACGCTCAATTCACGTCATTCGCGCCGCCTCATTCGCGTGAATCGCGCCGCAGAATGCCATTTCGCATCTCTGCATTGACTTAACATGTAAATCACTCGCGCGAATCGCGTCCGGTGTGAACGCCATGTCAAAGCGCTTTACAAGCGTACATAACAATTAGGGATGCCACAATTCTCAATATAATATTGAACCGTTCGGTACAGCATTCACGGTTCAATATGTGCTTGTGAATTGCTAATATTTTTCGGTTTTGCATTTAATTAATTATTTTTCTACAAATTCTATAATTTGCCTCCATCCCAATATTCTGAACAACGCGACATCCATTCACATCACACGTTAGTGGTAGAGTTATACTCACGAACGCTATAGTTATTCACAATCACGAAAGTTCATTATTTGCATGCGTTTTAAAGCTTTCATTCGTGTGCATATGCACGATTTTAACATGCGCTTTTCCGAGCGCGCGCACTAAACGCCTGTCAAACACGTGATTACTGGACTAAGTAGTAGTCTTACTGCGCTAATACTGTCAAATACACACAAGGTTTACATAAACGTGAAAGTAAAATCGGCGTGTGTCTGTATATTAGATGCGGGTAGATCTTAAAGTGACAGCAGCTCAGCCTAGTGAACACGCGATCCTTAAAGGGACAGTACACCACTAAAATTATGTCATTATTTACTCACTCGAATATTGTTCCAAACCTGTATTAATTTCTCAATGACAATTTTCATTTTTGAGTGAACTATTAATAAAACAACAAAAGAAAAAGAGAAAATCACTCGCTGCTCTTGACTGAAAAACTTTAATACAGTAGCTTTAATAAGAATCAATATATATTTCATGAAGTCTATATAGTGTTTTATTTTTACATTTATTCATTAAAATTCATACTTAAATGCTGCTGTACAGCTCTGAGCTGCCAGTGTAAATCTTTATATATATTTATTTTATATTATACTATACATCAGGAATGTGTACAAGGGTTTTTTTCTAAGTAAAGCTTTAAGTTAAAGTAAGGTTTTTCAATTCTTTTAAGTAAAAGAAAGAAAGAGTATTGCAAAAAAAAGTATTTTTTTCTCCTTAACCTCTTGCTGTTCCTGTCGCCTAAGAATAGAATAGAAAAATATTTCCAACAAACGAAATTCTGAGCCAAAATAACGAAGTGGTGCTCAAGTAGGCTATACGGCGCTGTCCTTGCCATTAATGATTAATAACACTCCTATGTCTCCGATGCGGTGGCCGGGACATAAACCTACCAACATCCGTGGCATAATTTTTGGAATGACTTATTGAATATTGCTGAACTACTGCACAATGTTTCAAACGAATGGAAAAGACTTCGTTTTGGCGAGTGATTCGTTAAATGTCTCTATGACTGTTGCAGCTCGGCAGGTTCTCTCATGTGAGATGTTATGCGCACACACTGAATTTGGCTTCTCAGCGAGCGCTAAAGTTGTTTTTCTTCTGCATTAGCCTATGTTTTAAAGATTTTTGTGTGGCTCTAACCAAAGTCAACTTTTTTTTTGCTTTTAAAGACATGTTTTGTAAAAATGTTCTAAAGAAACTAAACAGTTCTCAATTTACAACTAAGTGTGACAATTTTTCATTCTTAATGATTGTTCTTTGCAATTGTATGGCTTATCATGTTTCATTCAGAGCTTGTTAATCTTGAATATAACTTTGTTAATAAAATAAAAGTATTGAAAGAAATCTTCATAATCATTTTTAATATGGCAATACTGTCAAACAGATATACTAACTAAAAACAAAACACATATTAGCTCCAATTTTGGTTAAAATGTAAAGTTCGGGTATTTGCACAGCAGGATAATTAGTTACCAAAAATGTATGTTAAGAATCGTTTTGGGAATCGGATCATTACTTAAGTGCCTTAAGATTCCCACCCCTAATAGAAACTGATAAAATATGCTGTATTAAAGGGATAGTTCACCCAAAAATGAAAATTCTGTCATCATTTACTCACCCTCAAGTTGTAGTATTTTTCCCCCACTATGGTAGTCAATGGCAGCCGAGATCTGCTTGGTTACAAACATTATTCTTCCTTTGTGTTCAACAGAACAAAGAAATGTATACAGGTTTGGAATAACTTGAGTGTGACTAAATGATGACGGAAATTTCATTTTTGGGTGAACTTGCCCTTTAAGATCTTGTACATAAAAATGCTGAGTTGAGTTTTTCCCTCCAAAATGCCTGTTGGGTCATTTTTTGGGTTATCTTTTCTAATGTTGGGTAGTTTTTGTTACCAAGGCATTGGGTCCCGGCTGGGTCAATCTTATTCACAGTTTAAAAAAAACAACAACAACCCAGCACTGGGTTTTTGCACCCTCTGCAGGAGAGAGCACCACCAAATTAGTGCATTTCTTCAGTGCAATAAAAGTGTGTACACATTTTGTTTTTATCTACTGTATTGTCTTTAATATATAGTAAATTAATTTATTTTAAACAACATACCGGGATGAGATGTCAGTCAGCTAAACGCGCCAGTCAGCATTGCTTGATTTGCATAATGGAAATGCTGCTTGCCTTGCATAAAATAAACTGATTTTATCCGTTATAATACTGAATCAAATTAATATATTCAAATATATTCTCTATTGTGTGAGCTTTGCAATTCCCCCCGATGAACATCAGCCGAGCACCAGCTCAGACTTCAGCAACACACCAGCATGAGAACCAGCGCCATTTTGGTGGAAATTATTTAGTTTTTTTACAGGATTTAAGTTAACCTGAAAATATTAACCCATATATGAGGTAAAATGTATTCCAAATGGCATATAATCACGCCATTATGCTGAGTTATATGAACAACCCGACATGCTATAGGTTAGAATAACCAACTGTTAGTTTTGTCCATATTTGACCCAGCAGTTGAGTTGGAAAACAACCCAAATTGTATTACTTTCAATGGTAACACTTAAGTATGGAGAACACATTCACTATGACTTTTGCCTCAATAAACTCCTAATTTGGTATTGGTTAGGATTAAGGGATGTAGAATAAGTCATGCTTAATATGCAACTAATAAATAGCCAACATCCTAGTAAAATGCATGATAATAAACAACTAGTTAACAGTGAGAATTGAACCCTAAACTAAAGCGTCACCCTTTCAACGGACCGTAGGCTGAACGTCTGATGCATCTGGCACACAAAATGGGAAAAATGTTTAGAAGTCGAGACGCCAAACCCCCTCATGGAAGAAGAAAGCTGTTGTGTTTACAACTGTGACAATGAACGCTTACCAGGATCAACTAAATGCTGGATGTGAAGTATGTGAAGTTTGCGGCTCCATTGCTGCAGTGCACATCGGTCTGTTATTTAAGGGACATCGACGACTTGGGGATATCGAGAGTCCTTGTCCAATGAAAGCTGCAATGGAGTCCAGACCTTCTGCCATCAGTCTGAAGATCTGGCTGCACGAGACTACCGTCAACCCAACGTATCTAAGGGTGTACTCATTCAAAATAAAGGAGGTATCACATAAACACAGTGGTTGTGTGGTGTATGTTCAAAACTGTTCGAGTTAAGTTAATCTGAAGATATTAACCTATGTATGATGTAAAAAAATAAGATGGTAATCTTGAAGGAAAGGGTTAAATGAGCTACATAACTTGCGGAGTGTATTCTGTCCTGTATTGAAAGAGTGTCAAGCCAAATTGGTTGAGATTGTGGATGAAATATCCCCATTAACCCTATAACATATTACCACCCACCTTCACAAACCAGCAACTTAATGAACAACAGTGGCTGTGTCTGAAAGCGTACACACAAATGCACCTCCTGAAATTGATTTCGGACAGGCTTCTGAGGCAGCATAACAGTCTAATGATCCACAACGAACAGAGAGAATATTTAAAGTGAACATGTACTTACTACAATACTCATTCCTCTCTGGAAACAAGATCAAAAGTTGAAGGTGTTGAAAACCATCCATTTATACACAAACTAACCACCAACTGCAACTTTCAGATGCCATTTTATTTATTCACTCAACTGTCGTGTAATCAAACGCACAGGATGTGACACGATCATTGCCTTACTACCTTCTTATTGTTCTGCTTTCGGATGAAACCAGTAACTACCCCAGTGTGTGTTAGTCAGGCAATCATAACAGAGGCTGCTTGCATATAAACATCTTTTTCGTACTATATTTGGTTCAATAAACCTTGACTAACATTATAAGCGGGAGAGATTGTGTATTGCGGACTGACAGATTAATTAAAACCCATTAACAGCTGAGCCTCACATAACAATAAAGAAAACACCATACAACTCAGCAGGCATGACTAATCAATCTATTTAAACTCAAGACTTCGCCAATCAAAGAGTCACCTTTGCCGATCTTGTGAATCTAAACATACCGTGTAGCTCAGGCATGACCATACGGCTGTCATTATGATTGACACACTGATGACTGTAATTAAAGGAGACCCACAGTAAAGTCTAAGACACGGCCAGCACGTCCTCTAGTTCGGCGAGGAGGTTGTTGTGCACTTTCCTGTCAAACTCAAGCCTACCCTTTTTGCTAAAGTAAGTCTTTGTGAGCCTCTTTGCTTTGGACTCCTGTTGGTGAAAAGAGGCTTTCACAAGTCTTTCAGCTTTGGATGGACATTATGTCTTCAATAGCCAAAAGCTCTGGTACTTTGGTGTCAAGTCAATGAATAAAGTCCACTAGTCACCCAAGTGCTGCAAGCATGGTTGAGTCACACTTGGTTTTGAATAGGGATTGTCAAGACGGTTGTGACATAAATGTCTATATGAATAACGCTAATATCCAGGATGAGCATGCTTTGCCATTGTTTTTTCATCGAGTTGGCTGGTGAATGGTCATAACTGGAGACTATTGTAGGCGTTAAATGCTAAAAGAAAAATAAAAAAAATGACAATGGAAAAAAAACATGTGGCCATATGTGATGATGAACCTGGACAATGACATCATCACTAGTGTGCCAGCATAGTGCTATGGTAAATGTATTGTGTGTTTGAACATGTTTATGCTGTGATGTACATGTTTGGTGTGATAATACCAACATTTATGGTTTACTTTGTTAATGTTGGGTAAGGATAACAGCAAGCTAGTGTCTGTTTTAAATTGTCTATATTTGGTTAATTTGCATAATATAGCACATGTTAGATCTGATCTTTCAAGACCGGTAGTTTGGAGGCGGGATCTGGTAGCGCGCGAAACCAGATCTGGCTGGCTGATCGGTCATACCATTTTTCCAACACGGGGAGAGATGCGAGTGCTATGAAGTGAGTAAATGTTTGTTTTATGTTTATATGTTGGGTTTGTTTGTATTATAAGAAGTATTAATTTTGAACATGTACTTATAGTATTCGGCTGACAATGTTTTGCTGTGTAATTCTGTGATTGACGGTTACAGGCAAAGGTTCCACCCCGTAGCAATGGTTTATCCCACTAGGGTTTGGCGGGAAACTGGACTATTTAAACCATTGTTTGAATTTGTTTGAGGAGGTTGCATTCTATGTACGGCGCAAAGTGTTTGAATGTTTGTCTGAGGTGAGACATGAATTTTGATATGCTATTAGGCATTGTTTAGTGCAGGGGTGGCGAACTCCGGTCCTGGAGGGCCACTGTCCTGCATAGTTTTGCTTCAACCCTAATCAAACACACCTGAACAAGCTAATCATGGTCTGAAGGGTGACTAGAAAGCTAAAGGCAGGTGAGTTTTATCAGGGTTGGAGCTGAACTCAGCAGGACAGTGGCCCTCCAGGACCGGAGTTCGCCACCCCTGGTTTAGTGCCAGATTTTGCTGCTCACAGCATTTTGCTTTTGTTTTAGCTTAATTATAAGTCATATTAAGTTTATTTGTTTTCTTAGTTTTTTTTTGTACTTTGAGAGAACTGCACAATTTTTGAAATGCTGTAAATAAATCACGTCTGGCATCCGGGAAACTAACCCCTTTGTTGTACTGAGTCTTCCTATCAACCTCCTGGCCTCTCGACAACACACTACATGACACCATAAAAATGTAACTTTTGTTGATTGTTGTTAAATTGCATACGTTTCGTTATTTCAATAAATTAGACATGATTTTTGATTACTAAAATGTAATTATTACAATGGGAGAGAAAAAAGGAATCAGAAAACAAAAAAAACTGAATTTAAGAAAAGATAAAAACAGATTTCAATAGGTATATTGACCACCAGTGCAAAGTGGTTTGGTTTGTGCTAAATTCTTGTTGTGTCATGGACAAGAAACATGTCAGACTACATTACATCCCGACCAATCATCGCTTGCCATCTTTAACAATGTGTGTGATGTTATAGAGAAGGCGGCACTAGCGACTAAAATCTGGAAACGAGCGTAAACAAAAGGCTACCAAGGCAGCGTGATTGCTTAAAGGGCACCTATTCGACAAAATCCACTTTTACATGGCATTGTGTGTACACAACCACCCTATAATGATTAAAATCCACCAACTCCTCTTTTTTTAAATCACCATAAAATCATAAGCAGTGTCTCAGAACAAGCTGTGTGCAAGCTCAGAACAAGGAATGTGCCTCCATATACCTAAATCAGTTTATGTCTGCACAAATCATTTTACACCAGACAGCTTTGTGAATGAGGGACAACAATACAAAACAGGTTTGTTAAAAAGTTGTTACTCGATGGATTAGTATCAACTGTTCGTGATTCATCTTATAGTCTTCGTAGCGGCACTGGCCACGGCAGTAATGAAAGGGAGAGCACTTTATTACAGCTCATCAAGAGTTGTTTTATGGATATAAAGTTTACCAGTTTATTAAGCACCCCCTGAAAAGGCATAAGGTCTGTATATATTTGTTTACTGTTCGTTGTAAGGAGTGTTTTATGTAGTTTGCTGTGTATGCTGATGATAATGCAAGGGAGAGAGAGTTTATGGATAAGACTAAAAAAGCACACTTTTTATTCAGCTCTTATGGTGATTTTCTGGAGTATAAACAGATACTTTATCTTTTGTGTTTTGTACAATAAATTGCATAAAACTCATCAGTAAAGGTTTGGCCATCATTCGGACAGCGTTCGCTACAACAGGCTTATGCTAACAGTGAATGAAAGCAAGATGACAATATAGGTTATAACTGTAATTAAACTAAACTATACATGTTCTCCATGCAGCTGGCTCTGTAGGCATCATTGTCCGACTCCGTTTTGTTGTTGCTGGTATGCAATAGCATGAGCTTTTGAAGCTCCGCCCTCTTCTAGAAAGAGGGCCAGTATCACCAGCTCATTTGCATTTAAAGGGACAGTGTGTGTGTTTTGCTCACCCTCAAAGAGTGGCAATATTAACACGCTATAAAAATTATCTGTGGGGTATTCTGAGCTAAAACTTCACAGACACACTCTGGGGGACATCGGAAACTTATTTTACATCTTGCAAAAAGGGGTATAATATGCGTCCTTTAAATGTTAATTCCAGTACTCAGCGGTTTGCAGAAAAGCCTCGGCTATCGCTAGCCGGCGCAGCATTTATCTTTTGTCACTGTCATGGTAGTTGTCACTGTCTTGTCCTGATCAGTGCCCTGACTACTGAACTAGGGAGATGTGAGACTGATTGAGACGTGCAAGGCAAAACGTTTTACGGGAGCACAACGTGCATGTTGGAGCACTTAAAGAGGAAACAACTAACTAACTAGCGATACATCTCTTTATTAGAGAATGCAATACTAGTAATAATTGTAATAATATTAACAATAATAATATAATTACAGTAATGTTTTGATTTATTTAGCATAGAATAAAGTTTGATCGAGCTTGGAGTCAGGACTGTTTTTATTATTATAACACTATTAGGTAATATAGACTCATCACTTGCCTGTATTTTGTTCTTCGACTTACAAGAGGCGATGTTAGGAAGAATATCATGTCAGTTACTTTTTCATATTGTTAATTAAAAGGTGAATGAGAATCTGTCAGCTCAATTGTCATGTAAGAGATTAATATTATGTCATTTTGTCTGCAATGTCATTTGCAGATTAATATTTTTACCATTCTTTGTGTCCTGAAGTAAATGTCCTTTTTCTGTTTCAGTTCTAAGAAAAGCAGTGAGCCTATTATTGTTTTACAAATGAAGCTCTTAATACTGCTGCCAAGAGATGTTTACATTCAAACTTTTTTTTTTTTCTGTAATGCAGCTAATTTTTTTTTATTTATTTTTTTTATTGAAAGCTAACAGAATATTTAAACAATGCTTAGAGAGCATTTGTGTGTGATTTGAGTACTAAGAACTTGGCTCAAAGTTAATTAAAACAACCCTTTCAAAAGCTGAAGTGACTTTCTTTATTATATATTATAGTTAGAATATGTATAACTAAATGTTTAAACTAATTGGAAAAGCTGAATAATCGTTCAAAACTTACTGATTAGTCGCTGATGACAATGGCAAGAATCGATGATTAGTCGATTAATCGTTCTAATAATCGTTAGATTAATCGATTAATAAAATAATTGTTTGTTGCAGCCCTAGCGAACATTCAAAGAAACTTTAATCAAATAAAAAGCCCCTCACAGACGACTGCACACACACATAACAAAACAACGTAAAGTCCAGGCCTGGTCCTCTCTCGTCGCTCCTCCTTTTATGCGTCTGAGCTCCTCCGTGAGAGATCCGAGACCGGTGTGACTCATCATCAATCACTCACCGGCCTTGCGTCGCTCTCTCACGGCTCTCGCTCGTCCTGCTCGTCACAGACACGCTATACAGATAAGACGATAGATTCTCGCATCTTGTTTACTAGGGGTGTAACGGTACACAAAACTGACAGTTCGGTACGCACTTTGGTTTTGAAGTCGCGGTTCGGTACGGGTTCGGTACAGCAGTTTTACAAAATTGCTTTTTATTTATTTTTATTAAATAGTGGTTTAGTGAAAAAATAATGTGTCTGTCCTTAAATGAATTAAATTATAACAAAATTTATTGAATATATTGCTGTAAAATATATAGGGAGCCCTTACTTACATATTGCTATTAAAGGTTAACAACAGAGCCCAAACTATTGGCCTAAATTCAGTTGCTATTTATTTTTAGATATAATAATCAACACTCAAATTCAAATAACACATTGTATGCCAACATGTAAACTTCACATTAGGCAGTTTTTGCAAGAACTTCTAAATCTAATTATAAAATATTTTTTTCTCCAATTTGTTGTTGAAATATAATCATTTATACACAGTGTGTCATTTTCATAACAGGTTTATTTAAACATGCATGAAATAATCAAGACATCACTAACTGGTTAAGTAGAATATAATGAATATATAGGCTAATATATAGTGCACATATTTAGTGAAAGGGTTCATCTCTCTAGTGAATAAAATTCTGTGGACACTGAATGACTGCCTGAGGTAAATGTGAGGCTACATAACATTGTTTACAAGCCGTTATATTGACGTCATTGCGCCATTGAAACACTGATTGAGTGATTACACCACATATGATACGTGACAGTAAGTTGTAATGTATCCTCAACATACCTTCAGATGTTCATTCATGTTTATTCTTTAGGAAGAGATGATCGATCGCGTTCATAGATGATCGCGCGCAGCCGCTTGAACTGTGATCAGTCACGCCACATTAAAGAGCGTTAAAACAGCATTTATCGTTTGAATTTCATGATAAAATGGACTGAATGCTTAATATGTTTGTGTGGGAACTAGGATTGATGCGTGTTCCGCGTTTAAAACAAGCCGACTGTGAACGGTTAAAGATTGCATTCGGAAACCGAAACACGCGTGCACCGAACCGAAAGCCCTGTACCGAAACGGCTCGGTACGAATACGTGTAACGTTACACCCCTATTGTTTACGGATCATCACGACAGCCTATGTCAAATAGACCATGCAAAAACAGGCAGATATAGTGTAGTCTGAACCTGGCATTAGACACATTAAAGACAGTGCTTACAAAACACAAACATAACTCGCTGCTGCAAACCATCGCATGCTGGATCTGACACCATTTGGAGGAGATTTTAGGCATAATGTCATCAGTCAATATGAACAGGAGAAATGAGTGGGATTAGTCGTGAAGAGCTCATGGAGTGTGAACACAAGCACTGATAAATGTCAACAGCTGTAAATAAGCCGCCACTGACCTCGTCCAGCTCCGAGATGAACACGGGTTTCTCCTCAAACCCAATGGGCATGGGATCGTTGGGGGGGATCTCAACCTCCTCATACATCTTATTATTCTCTCTTCTGATCCCCTCGGGCAGCAGCATCTGCCGGCACAGCAGAGAGGACATAATTACACAAAACACATACAATTAAACCTTCATCATGCATTAGCTCACGGCAACAGTCACAAACTAAACGGTGAAGACCAACGTTGAGGACTGTGGCCACCAGTGTGCCTTATTACAGCTCAAATTAACTGCAGTGCTTCAGTGATATGAAAGATCAGTCATAACGCAAGCTGCACTTCTTTGTGTATTTGCTTTGAGTAGTAGAATGCAGTGGGTTGAGCGGAGCTTGCTATACATTCTCTAATGAAAATCATTTATAGAATTAGGATAATAAATATCTAATTTTAGCACGCTGCACTTCCTCCAGCTCCTATAATTACAACTCATTTTCACCAAACTGAGAGCATATGCCGAACTAATGAATGTGTCATAATCAGCTGTTGATCACAGTAGACGGCATCATCGGTCATATCTGGCAATGATACTCATCTTAGTCACATATTGTTGCTCTAAACACATTGCCAGAGCCAAAATAATTGTGAAAATCATTGTTTTGTCATTGTGAGCATTTAAATAGTGCTCCAAACATTATTATTATTATTATTAATTTGAGGCAAAACAACATTATTGTTACGTCACACATTTAATACTCTTGTGGACAAAACTTTGGCACTTAACTCGTTATCATCATTACAATTGCAAATGCTCACATAACTCCTCTACTGCATGATCTTCACTGGCTAGCTGTGGCATCACAAATTAATTTTAAGGTCTTACTCCTAACATTTAAGGCATTAAATGGTCTTGCACTTCCATATCTGTCTGACTTACTCCACCACTACTCTCCTGCTCGGTCCCTCAGATCATCTGAGCTTGGTCTTTTGTCCACTCCTCGTTTTCGGTTGTGCACTGTAGGTGGTAGGTCATTTAGTGTCAATGCTCCTAAATTATGGCATTCACTTCCCCTACCTCTACGAAATACCTCATCTATGTCTACCTTCAAGACCCAGCTAAAGACATATCTATTTAATTTGTATTTTGGATAATGTGGCTTATAAGACCTGTGCTTGCGTTGTATATGTGGGTGTGTTAATGTACTATTATGTATGTGGACAAATGTACTGTCTAACACTATGTAAAGCGGCCTTGAGCTGTGGAAAGGTGCTATATAAATAAAACTTATTCTTCTACAATTATTTAAATTAATTTCAACCGTTCAAACATTTGGTAGTATTTCAAGCCCTATCTTATACATTATTCATGGGACGTGCCACTTATGTAGCATTACAGCTTACTAAGTTTATAGTTTCTTGTAGATACAATCAATACAATCATTCATGAAACGAGCAGAACGAATGTTTGTGTAAATCGTTCGTAAAGCCATTCCGACATAAATTTTCGGATTCACAAAAATATTTTAAACGTATTTTCAAAATGTTAGTTGGTACGAAAGAAATGTACACCTGCTCCCTACAACGTGTAAATGGTGCGTGAAACATTTAACGTTCTGTGCTCCAATTTAGGCAAACTGATGACATTGCATTTTGATGTACTATTTACCATATTTCACAAGTTGATTTGCGCTGTCTTTTTTATTTTTACTTCAACTTTGGATAATAGTAGTAGGCAGCGCTCGTCACGGTCACTTTTTACCCAGCCGTCCAATCACAGTGGAGGAGGGGTAGGAAAAATACAACACCGACCTATTTGTCATCCTATTTGTACAACGACTGAACAACAATAATGGAGAAGTTAAAGGGGTGGTAAAACACATTATTTCGAAGGCTTGATTGTGTTTGTGGGGTGCACTGTAACATGTGTTCATGCTTCGTTTTAAAAAATTGCATTATTTTTCATATATTTGACCTTTATTCTACACTGCTCTGTCCCTCCTTGTAAAAACGGTCTGATGGTTTTCGGGTTGTATGAAGCCAGGCCCTCAAAAATACGCAATGGGCTCAGATTGGTTAGCTGGCCCAGTGTGTTGTGATTCGCTAACCGCCTAGTGCACGTTTGTCGGAAACGCCACGCCCCTTACCTTTACCGCTAGCCTGTGCTTTGGGTAGTACAATGGCGTCAATAAAACCATACCAATTTGAGCCCGAATCAGACCCAGACAATTTTAGTGAAGATGATCGAGCAGAACCTGTTCAGTCCTCAAGAGTAAAGACTGCAGATCTATAGTGATCACTACTGAATGGCACTGTTACTTTTGTATTTTTAGAACGATTTGCCAAATATCTGTCGCAAGAACGAACACTAAATATTGGCTTTACTATAGTATCCAAATCAAACACAGAACCATGTTTAGCATGCCTGTAGATAAACAACACATAAAAGCTCTAATCAAAGAATAATTTACACTGATGAAGATTGTGGAAGCTTTCCTCCGTGAAATGTGCAGCGGGAGCCGTGCGCGCCCGTCTCACACTGGCAGTGTTTGTCTCGCGCAGCTGAACCGCGGCTCGTGTGTTGCAAATACAGACGAATATTGTCCATTATGTCACATTTTCCGGTCTTCTCCTCCGACCCCTGTCTGTCTCATGCTGTGATTTATGATGGGCAGCATATATCTGCTGCAAATGCGACCGTGTTCCCCTCTGTCTCATACACACATGCATATAACGTTGTATGTTAAACACACTGCAACGCACCCCCGTCCCTAGGAAGACTGACAAAGTGGACCTGCAATCCGGATGAAAATAACAGCGTTTCGTCGGCATTGGCAACAACACTCCAGCCTACTAACTATACCACAACAACGCTTCCCTGCTGCGATACAAAATGGCCTCGCCCCCCCTTATTTCATATTCTCGGAGGAGGGGTTTATGTAAATATTGGGGCTGGTGATGTCAGCAACCCTGGAGGAATGTCTGTAGTCCCTAGCGGCCGTTTGCTGTAGTCCTTAGAAATTGATTTCTTTAAAAGCAAATATCTCCCTTTGCTTTAAACTTTGAACGTTGTAACTTTGCAGATGTTGTTTATGCTCAAACAGCAACATTACACACTAGCTAAAGTTAGAAAAGTGAAATCGTGGTTTACCACCCCTTTAATATTTCTGGTTAGGCCCTACTGCATTTTTATGTTCAGTAATATTCTTCAAAATGAGAGACTAGTGACACATTACTGCCATGGGCATTCTGTATCATAGCAACTAAAGTATCTCAGCTGGAAAAACGCTGCGCTTATAAAGCGCTTTCATACGCCACCAGCTGCTGTTTTCAGAAGAGCACCAGGCATTTTTTAGCTGGCTAAAATGCTTTGGTGGAAACGATAACTGAATATTTATTGCTAGGAATATGGCCAATTAGTCTCTTTAGCATTTATGCAATATACTGGAGCCAAACCTGAGAAGGAAGTCCAGAAGTTCCACAAGATTTCAGGGGCAGGGATGATGCTAATTATGAATGACCGTGTGTGTGCGGCCTCTTTTTACGAATGTTTGTAATTCAATAATATACACACGTTTAACTACCCAATCCGTTGTATACGAAGCGTTTGTGAATCCTGAAGAGGATTCCATTTTACGCGCAAATGACTCAGAATTTGCTCATATATTTAAGAAAGATTAATGAACGAGGCCCAATGCGGGCCGCCGCAATTCTAATGTCATTATGTTAAGCCCTCCCACCGACTCTATACACGATGTGATTGGCCTGACCAGAGTTTGGTTTTTCAAGCTCGCAAGCTAACGGAGATTTGCTAGACAACCCTGGCTGCAAATTACAATTGTAATAGGGTGTGTCTAGATGTCTAGGCTAGGGAAACGTAGACAAAGGTTAAGACCTCCAATACACTCAGTTGACCTCAAGGTGGGCTTATAATTCAAAATCTTTAGGTATTGAGATTACCAATACTACCTTCAACGTCCCTGTCCACACAGTGAGCCACACCACATGCGCACTAGCAAGCTCTAGAACGTACTGGCCCTAAACCACCTGTCCCACCCCACCCGCAGGAAAAAGATGAGGCCCAAATGAATTAATTTCTATCGCAGGAAAGATGGCCTGCAGCAGGAATTTTAATTAAGACATCATAAAAACTGGATTAAAAACAAAGGCTCTGGGTAATCTAGTGTGTGATAATGTGATATAATTGAACAGATTGGCATGATGCTGAGTAAACAAAGCACTGGGGAGAGATTTCGCATTTAAGAGTGGAGATTTATTTTTCCTCTGTGTCTTACAGAAGTCAGATTAGTGGCGGGTGTGCTTTACCTTGGCTCCTCCGACGAATGCAGAGGTCTTGATGGCTTCAGCGTAAGAATCATAAACGTGAGGGTAACGAATGCGTTCGTAATCTCTGTGCCGTCCTAACACCGGGGAATAGCGTGCCGTCAGCAAAGCCTGCTCCCTAGACACACAAATACAGAGATTCACATCAACAGACTTCATTAACAATCCAGACTGTATGCATAGCAGCATTTCATCTCATCTAACAGAGGAAAATATGAGAGCAGATGTTTGATAATAACTAATAAAAAGTTCTGAGCCATTTAAATGGTCATCTATCATTGAAACATCTGTAACAAATCATATTAAAGAGTTTTATAGACATGTTAAACCTTACATAAATCTAAGACGGCATGCTCGTGGCTCATTGGACACTTTGGAGAAAGCTTTCTCCAAATCAAAAGCTTCAATGTGATTGGATGGTTTTAGGGAGTAAAGGGGGGGGGGGGGGGTTTATATCAGACTCTGTCCCTAATGGCACACTACATGTGGACTTGCGGTCGTGTGGACTTACACCAGATGCGACTTGCGCTAATAAATCACGCGTAGTTGGACGCTTGAACAGTTTGAGTTTGCGCGCTTCATTCTCGCATGAAATTCACTACACAACAGATGCAAATTAGCGTCATGGGAGGGGCTTCTGCCAGCCGGCTCGTCTCGTTGCGAAATGGCTGACATGGATTGTTTAAAAATATGGCGAATAAGCTCAATTTTCCGGCTTTAACCTGATAACCTGCGTCAGGACGAGGGCGCACTGAAGCTTTCTTTGTTTAAATTAGCTCAAATTACTGTCAGATGTGAGGAATTACCTTGACAAACTATACATCTATAAAAAGATCTAAGACTCAAGCTTCCATTTTTTACATCTGTTCCATTCTCAAAGTCTTATAGTGACCGTAATTTGTTAATATGTGTCAGGAGTTATGAATATCAAATCGGCGTCGGTACCTTTTGATTGTAATATGAGCGTCAGCTGCTCTCATTCATAAAAAACTCGTCTATGCTCGTCATGAAGACTCGCGACAAAACAACATCCCTCAGGGCTTTTAGTTCAAAAGTGTGCAGATGAGGAGAAATATTGATAGATTCTCATATGTCTGTGTCAAATTTCAATACAGAGAAGTATTATTCATTCAATCTTTCCCCAAAATGCACAGATGTAATCATTATGAGCACTGGATACTGATGTGCTGTGTTTTCAGGTCATACTGGCAGCCGGAGGGCGCTCCGTGCACATGTAGTCCATATATGGCACAGACAAGGAAGAGATACAGTATACCATGTGACATTCCAGGAACTCCCTGACATAAACAAAGCTTCCTGAGATCGCTATAACATGCAGATAGACACGTTTGAAGACAATAGCGACGATTTACGTATAAATATACGTTTACAGTTTTTACACATATGCTAGGATACGCATACAATGCATGAGGTCAATTTTCTCATCAGCATAGTGTGCAGTCCAATTTTTCGAACTGCGCATACTCTGTTTGCGCAGGTTGCACATGCACATTATTTGTTTGCACACAACTTGTTCCACAAAATGGCAACACTGGTCCAGGCCTTTGTTTCATAATTGAAAAGAAATGAAAGAGACAGAAAAATGTTGGCATTCGAGTTCAAATTCAGAAGGTCTGGAGAGAAATAGTGTTAAATGGAAAATAAATAAACTTTGGGTTTAAGGACAAACCTCCCTAAAGAACCTGATCGTGCGTATGCTGCTCTGCTATCAGATTCACACATGCATTCAGGTCATGAACCACGTAATAGTGATCGGCCGTTCACAGAGACCCAAAAGCTTTTCTTGAGCTCTCAGGATTATATTTCAGAGTTTAAAATGACACAGCTGATTACCTGGCTCAAGTGCTCTGCTGTAAGTCAGTCGTTAAGACAATCGTTGGTGTCCTTACACTGTTTGAGAGAGACACCTTTGTCTCCTAACACATGAAAGACAATACTTCAGCATACACACTGACACGGCTCGGCCGAAGAGTCATTCAAGCTCTTTGTACTCATTTATATACAGAACTGAGTAACATTTTTAAGCATATTAGATGCTTTACAACAATATTTCTTTTAAGACTGTTATTTGTATTATCTTTTGCTTGTAAACTGTATATACAGTACTGGAAATCAATGAATACAAATATTTTTAAAAATGTATATTATAAGAGTTATTATTTCTTATGTTGATTTCGTTAATACCTTGACAGCACTTTACAATGTGTATTCTTACCAGTTAAAGAAAAATGTTTGAGGGACTAGTGGACTTTTTGAAGGGGCAAGTGAAAGAGAATTTTACTAGACAGATTAAAATGTCAATAACAAAAAACAACTAGGGAATCACCAAAATGCAAGAATGATTCTGCATTAATTTAGCGTAAGTGGCGATCAATAGTGGATAATAATATATAGCCTAATGTAATGTATAAAAGACTGACGGTAAGAATGTTGTGCTGCTGACGCTCGCGCAGCCTCTCGAGGAGAAATCAATTCATTAACATTAAGTCACTTACATTTTAGATACACTATTGAGTGCTTTTGTTCGATTTCAGCAGCAAAAATCGTTCCAAACAAAGATCACAGCAGAACCATAACATCTCACAGCAACAGTGTGTTACTGAATGATTCAGCTTTGAATTAATCGTTTGTATCAAAGATTCAATGACCTATTCATAAACGACTGCCTCATTTTTAAATGAATCCACCGTTTGAACGAATCGACTCAATGACTCACTAATTAAGACCTGCCGCCACCTATTGGCGGTAAAGTTTCATGTTTAAACATTCTGTTTCCAACATTTCTCATTTGTATTCAAAATATTTAAAACAATCTCGTAAAAAATTTTTTTAATGCAGTTGTCATTTTTCAGTGCAAATTATATCATTTGATTGGTAACAGCCCTACAGTGTCTTATTATTCTAATTTAATTTATAGATCAAATTTAAGAATATAAACTGAAAGCTGAAGCATAGCCAATATTTAATAAGATTATGGAAAAAAGGCCCTTTATAAAAGGTATAAATATCAAAGATATGCAGATTTGTCAAAGAAGATTGAACACTGTTGAGAATATTTCACACACACACAAAAACAAAACAAAAAAAATCATGTGAACGGGATTAATGTCGAGCCCTGTGAGGTAAAAAGTCACAGTGGCTGGTGGTCAAAAAAGTTAATTTCAGGCCCTGTATATATATATATATTTATATTAGGGGTGTAACGGTACACGTATTAGTATTGAACCGTTTCGGTACAGGGCTTCCGGTACGGTGCACGCGTGTATCGAACGGTTATGAATGTAATCTTTAACAGTTAACAGTCGGCTTGTTGTAAGCGCGGAACACACTTCAATCCGAGTTCCCACACGAACATATTAAGTGTTCAGTCCATTTTATCACGAAATTCAAACGATAAATGCCGTTTTGACGCTCTATGTGGCATGACTGGTCACTGATAACAGTTCAAGCGGCCGCGATCATCTGTGAAGGCGATCGATCATCTCTTACTAAAGAATAAACATGAATGACCATCTGAAGGTATGCTGAGGATACATTACAACTTACTGTCATGTATATATGTGGAGTATTCGCTATATCAGTGTTTCAACGGCGGAAAGACGTCAATATAACTGCTGTAAACTAAACAATGTCATGTAACGTTAGCCTCACATTTACCTCAGGCAGTCATTCAGTGTCCACAGAATTATATTCACTAGAGAAATCTACTCTTTCACTAAATATATGCTCTATATTAGCCGTTATATTCATTATATTCTACTGAACCTGTTAGTGATGTCTTGATTATTTCATGCATGTTAAATAAACCTGTCATGAAAATGACAAACACTTTATATAAATGATTATATTTCAACAACGATTTGGAGAAAAAAAACTATTTTATAATTAGATTTAGAAGTTAATGCAAAAACTGCCTTATGTGAAGTTTACATATTTGCACACAATGTGTTATTTGAGTGTTGATTATTATACCTAAAAATAAATAGCAACTGAATTTAGGCTAATAGTTTGGGCTCTGTTGTGAACCTTTACTATTAATGTACAAGTAAGGGATCCCTATATAATTTACAGAAATATCTTAAAAAAACTTTTAGATATAATTTAATTCATTCAAGGTCAGACACTTTTTTTCCCCAGTAAACCTAAATACCAGTAAAAATAAATACAAAGCAATTTTGTAAATCTGCTGTACCGAACTCGTACCGAACCGTGTGTGTGTGAGAAATAATCTTGTTTTTTGTTATGTTTGATAGTAGGAAACTATTTTAAAATGTTAAACCTGTTTCCAAATAAAATGATCGAATATCGAGTGGATATTTGTGGGAATATCAACATCAACTCTCTTTCTAAAAAGCATTTTGTAAAATCTAAATATTTGAGCGCACAGAACTGTTACCTTTCTGAGGGCCTAATAATCCCCACATATACTTATATTTATTAAATATAGTATGACAACAAAAAAAACACATTCAAAGCTCTTATTAGTCCAATAAAATGCTTAAAATGCTACAAAAGAGACATCTGGGTGGTGTGTTTAGCAGTCTCAGGTATGACACATGAGCGTTTCTCATGAATCTCATTTAAAGCTGGATTTTTCAGTGGTATTTTTGTTTGGTTGTTGTCTTGCAGTGGGATGATTGAAAGGCTGAGAGCGCGAAGAGACGTGTGAGGTATTAACACCTCATCTCTAATCTCTCTCCTCATGCTCTGCCTCATTTGGACGGCAGCATTTTTAATTAAACAGATCATTGCTCTTTTTCATCCTGTGAAATTAAACATTAAGAGAAAATCCCTTCTGCAAAAGCTCCAGATAGCAGTTTTATCAAGCTTTCTCGCTCTTCTTTTCAATAGCCCACACTCTGATATGTAGAGAGGTGCTTGTTCCCATAATGAAAGAGTGAGAGTGAGAGAGAGAGAGAGAGAGAGAGAGAGAGAGAGAGAGAGAGAGAGAGAGAGAGAGAGAGAGAGAGAGAGAGAGAGAGAGAGATGCTCACCTCTGCAATCTCAGCTCCACTGGGTCAAAATGAAAAGCGCTTTCGCAGGATTCCCCCTCATCTCCTCGTTTCTCTCGTTTCCTCTCCTTCTTCTCTTCCTTCCTGTAAATCTTCATCATCTGCCTCTCCTGCTCGGACTGGATGGTCACCTGGCAGCCGAAAATGGGCTTGGTTGATTCATCTCTCACCACTTTATGCTTTCCTATAGTTGCAACAAAAAATAACACCAGGACAGAAATGTTATTATAACAATAATAATAATTATTAATATCATTATTTAAAATAAAATAGTGATACAGTATACAAAATATACATATGCGGACTATTGCATGACTGTTGTTGTTATTTGAAGGCTCACTACACTACATTTTTTAAGGTAATTTCATTCCTATTGTCACTAATTAAATGAGTAAATTAGCACTGCTGCACGTTCAGCTGCAATGTCCAACAATTGCTTATGATCTAGTGTTGATGAATTATGACAGTTATATTGTAATATGCTTTAGATGGTTGTAGGAGGGGATATTTTATCTGTACTTTAATGAGCAGCTGGTAGTGATAAAGACATTTCAAAATAAGAGTCCCTGTATTTCGGGCTCGTTGATAATTAAAGGTCCCGCATTATGCAGAACATATTTTCATGTTGTTTATTGGAGTTTGATAACATTTTTTATTAAATTTGAAATCATTTTTATAATATTAAATAAATACAGTTTGAAGCAGAGATATATTTAAAAACCCAGTGTACTTTTTTGTAATCAAATAAAATAAATAATTTTACTGGTAAATGTCTCCTCATATCCCTTTAGACAATACCAGTTTATGTTCATATTTATTAAAGTAGTAGTTCGTGAAACAGGGCTGGGGAAAGGCCGAAAAAGCAACAAAAATTAAATTACCTAATGATTTTTGGCGGATTTCCACTGGAAAAACAATTAGAAAATATATAGGTTTTGAGATATAATAATCATTAGGCAGAAACATATCTTTTTCAGGACAGCACTAAATAAAAAATAGCATACATTTTGTATGATCCCTCTTGTTTTTGCTCAAATTATTCACAGATTCTGCAAGGGGTTCACAAACTTTCAACCACCACTGTAGTTAAAATTATTAGTTCATTCTGCTCAGGAAAGATCAGACATTATGAGATTAAATCACAATAATTTTATTCTAATGAGAGCCATAGGTTTATGTTTTTCTTCAGGGACATTTAACAGTACTACAGTTACCTAATGGTTGGCAGAAAACTATATAGTGTGAACTTAATAGAAAGTAAATATATTTCTGATATTATTTGTTTTACAAATGGGACTTTATACATGGACTTTTTATTTTTAAAGGATGGATAGTGTGTGTGTGTGTGTGTGTGTGTGTGTGTGTGTGTGTGTGTGTGTGTGTGTGTGTGTGTGTGTGTGTGTGTGTGTGTGTGTGTGTGTGTGCGTGCGTGCGTGCGCGCGTGCGTGTAATGTCAAACCAAAAATATTAATAAAGATATAATTTTTTACTAGTGGTTGCAGGACGTTATAGTTATTTCTGTAAGTGAGTATAGCACAATAATCAATCAATAATCAAACTAGCAGCAATTTAGCAAACTGTTGCGCCTCCAGTTCGTGTTGTAAAATGGATACCACCTGTAAAGCCTACCCAGCGCCTCTTTTTATTCATTTAGCTACTTGATCATTCATTTATTCGTTTCACTTTTCACTTTCACACTCATGTATTCAATATTTACTTAATTTTATTATCACGGGACATGTGAACCGTTGTCCATCATTTGACCATTGGTGATAGAGACAAATGTCACGTCGCAATATTGATTCGTTTTAAACCATGAAGGCGAGTCAGTGGATATGTTGGTGAAGACTCAAACCCAGTCAATTATTCAGTAAAGTGAAAGTTAAATCTGACAAGATTCAACATATGCTGATAACGGTAGGCTATATAACGGTCTTAATTCATTTTCTTAATATTTCTCTTGTGGCCCATATAGCCTGGTGAAAAAAATGAGGCCTATTTCATGTTAAACAAGCTGCTCCTACTTTTCATTGAGACTAATATTATTGCAGTGTTCTTCTGACATATTAAAGACCCAGTGAACCGGAAGTTGCAACTGATTTTATTTCAATGCTGTGACGCATTTCCAAGTGAAACTGAATATTGAATCGAGGGCAGGGTTTTACTGCAGCGCTCCTCCTCTCCTTCTCTCACTCAAAGCAGACTAACGGTTGGAGGGATATTCAGGATATTCAAACCCAGGTCATCGGAAAGGGAACGCCATTCCAGACCGGAAGTTACTTTTGATTAAAGATTACCACGACAAACATGTTTTTCCTGTGTATTAGCCTGCACGGATTAATTGTTCACCCCAAAACCTGTAATTTGTGCTAACAAAGTAAAAAAGATTTCATGAGGACTTTAATCATTTTAATTATAGGCCTATAAATCATTGTATAATCGGGTTAAATGTTTTTAAATAATTTAATTTGAATGAGGAGTAAGATGAATAAAATGTATTATCAATTTAATAATAAATGTAGGCCTACCCTAATAATAATAATAATATAATGCATATTGGAAATGCTACATCCTCTTGATATCGACAGCTGATGTGTTTGACAATATGGCTTTCATCGCACATATTTCACTCGTACAGTGTGAGCAGTCAAGCGTGCTCAACGATCGGACCGCACAGTCGGAGGAAACAAACCGTGAGCTTTGGCTTTAAATTGCATGCGATCTACTCGTAGAGTGTTAGTAGGTAACCTTGCTGACATCACACAGTGTATGCCCACCTTAAGTGTTTTCTTGAATTGCTAATGCGACCTTTGACACCACAGACTGAACTAAATGAAGCATTGCTTTGTCATTGGTTGACGTAAAGTGGTATCATCTAATTGTGTTCTCAAATCTAACAGCTGATTGGTTGATTGTAATCGTTACATCCCTTTCTATCAAAGTTATCTGACATTATCAAGATGAGTTTGTTCGGACACAGTTTAACTCTGAGTTCTTGTCATACGTGTTGCCATTTTCTAAACTATAGCCAATAAACTGTCATAATGTGAGAATGTTGAAGGTGTCTGAATAAACTTTGGTTTGACTGTATATTAACACACACACACACACACACACACACTTTTAGACATCAAAAAAATTTGAAAACCTTAATTTAAACTGAAAGCTGTGCCATAAAAAACTCTCTTAGCCAGCTGTGACTGCATAATTAAGTCATCCAGTCTGACAGAAAATGACTGGACAAAATTAAACAGAAAACCATTAACTTGCGGGAGTAGTTGGAAGTTGTTCTCATGATGCTGACGAGAGCAGCTCAGCATCTAAAGGTATTTTGGCCCATTCATCTATACAAAACTATTTCAGCTCATGTCTTGTAAGACTAAGTGCCGCCGGCGTAGTAAAGGCTAGGGTTTAATATTAACCCTATCAGAGGGTTAAAGTGCTATCAGACTGCCTCTGTCTGCAGCACAACAGCTCAATAAAAAGCCCAATAGCTCTTGAAAGCAGATGAGATGGGATGATTGCATCGGGGCACGGGCTGATTGTCTGAATGATCTCTGCTTTATCTCTCACCCAAGGCAAACCCATCTGCTCCCCCCATTCATCTGTCTTTCACAACACGTCCTTCAGTCCTTCTACACTAAACCACCCCTCACAGAAGGTCGGTTCACCTAAAAATGAAAAATTCAACCACCACTTACACACCTTTTTAGTGTAGAATGTACAAGCTACATAAATAAAAGCAGAGAGTTTGACTGGGTGATTTTAAAGAGGACCTATTACATGTTCAACTTTCTTTAGTGTGTAACGTATTCTCTCTATCAGTGTCTCTGTTTCTGAACTCCTGAAACGTCTCCATTGTAGTCTTGAGTTTTCTTCTGGGAACGAATACGTCACAATATTCCTCATTTAAATCATTCATAAGAATAATAAAGGGACGGGGCCTGGTTGAGTTAGTGTGTAGTGTATTGAAACTGCCGGTTATGGTAAGGGGTGGGACATTTTCCAAAACACACTCAAAGCGCTTGACCAATCAGAGCACATTGTGCTTTTCAGAAGGAGGGGCTTCATAGAGACAGGAACTATACAGAGTGTTACTGACAGACTGGGAAGAGACGAGCTGCAACAATGGAGAATAATGTGCTTTTTGAACGTGTTGTTCTTCAAGTATCTGTTTTAGTAGACCCCAAAAACTAAATCAAGACTTTGTAAAAGGGCATAACATCACAAGCAGGCATACTATATGTTATACTCTAGAGCGCAAGACAGCTTTGTTGATTGATATTTATTTATTTTTGAGTCATGAAGTGGAACTAACATCTGGTGAAGCAGCTGTTTTTGCACTGATGCCAGACTTATTTACTTGTTATGAATAATCTTAAAAAGAAGATTCAAAATTAGCTGAAATACCTTTATTTTGTAATGAGTTCACACCAAAAAGGTGTTACTACATAGTTGCATGTCATATATTAAACATTTTTACAACAAATAAACCCAACGAAGCAGGAGTTTGGTCCGCATTGCCGGCAGTAAGTCAGACTTGTTCCCGGTGCATGTTGGACTCCGGCAGGGCTGCCCTTTGTCGCCGGTTCTGTTCATAATTTTTATGGACAGAATTTCTAGGCGCAGCCAAGGGCCGGAGGGTGTCAGGTTTGGGGACCACATGATTTCGTCTCTGCTCTTTGCGGATGACGTTGTCGTGTTGGCCCCTTCTAACCAGGACCTTCAGCATGCACTGGGATGGTTTGCAGCCGAGTGTAAAGCGGCTGGGATGGGGATCAGCACCTCTAAATCCGAGGCCATGGTCCTCAGTCGGAAAAGGGTGGCTTGCCCACTTCAGGTTGGTGAAGAGTTCCTGCCTCAAGTGGAGGAGTTCAAGTATCTTGGGGTCTTGTTCACGAGTGAGGGGAGGATGGAACGGGAGATTGACAGACGGATCGGTGCAGCTTCTGCAGTAATGCGGTCGATGTACCGGTCTGTCGTGGTGAAGAAAGAGCTAAGCCGTAAGGCGAAGCTCTCGATTTACCGGTCAATCTACGTTCCTACTCTCACCTATGGTCATGAGCTTTGGGTCATGACCGAAAGGACAAGATCCCGGATACAGGCGGCCGAAATGAGCTTTCTCCGCAGGGTGGCTGGGCGCTCCCTTAGAGATAGGGTGAGAAGCTCAGTCACTCGGGAGGAACTCGGAGCAGAGCCGCTGCTCCTCCACATCGAGAGGGGACAGCTGAGGTGGCTCAGGCATCTGTTCCGGATACCTCCTGAACGCCTTCCCGGGAAGGTGTTTCGAGCATGCCCAACCGGGAGGAGGCCCCGGGGAAGACCAAGGACACACTGGAGGGACTATGTCTCCCGGCTGGCCTGGGAACACCTCGGTGTCCCCTCGGAAGAGGTGGAGGAAGTGTCTAGGGAGAGGGAAGTCTGGGCATCTCTGCTTAGACTGCTGCCCCCGCGACCCGGCCCCGGATAAAGCGGAAGAAGATGGATGGATGGACAACAAATAAACATGATTTAAAGGGGTCATGAAACATAGTTCCAGATTTTAATATTTTCTCAAGGTTGGTTCATAGAGTTTGCAATGGTTTTTGTTCATTTTTGCGCCAAAAAAAAGTTCCAACATTTGTAAAAAATTATACTTTCCCATCCTCATTTTCACTCTCTGGGGAAAACACTCCATTTGAGGGGCGTTACCTCTGACAGAAACGGAAGTAAATGGCCCTTCTGTGATTGGCTAACTTCATTGCACCGTATCCACACCCTCTTTTACAGCATATTGTGTGTTTTGATCCTTGAGATAGCAAGCGCTGTGTCTTAATAGCATCGACGCATGTTAAAGGCCTCCTGTGGTGAATATCACATTATTAAATTTAGCAATGTAGCAGGTGAATTCTGTATATGATGTATGTTACAATGTTATGATGAATTGTATGCCTTTCTCCACTGACGTTCTATGATGTTCAAAACATTTCTAAGGATGCTGATTTTCAGCTGTTTATGTAAATTAGTCGATTTGAGTGGAATGGTTCGATTCGTTGAATTGTTCATGGTCATCTCCAATGATGGCGGCTCAGACTCTGGTCGTGCTGAAAATCAGCCGTTATTACAAAAACATTGAGTAAATCGATCTAGTTTGTGGGAGTTTTTCCAAACAAACACCAAATAAAATGGTGCTCCGCACGCTCTGTAAAACTGAAGTGGCAAACCACAGCAGCACAACTTCTATGCAGGAGTATCCGAAAAGAAAACACCCCAGGGCTCTTTGGACTATTAAAAGCAATTTTTTTACACAGCACTACAATACGGTTGTTCATGACAAGATCACTTTAAGCAATTACAGATGCACGTTTTTCGATATGCTCCAATAATATATTACATTTGTTTTTAACAAAAGACTGACCAGAAAAGCAGTCTGAGAGGAGCAATACATGAAAGACACAGACATGGTGCAAAGATTCAATCTCCTTGCCTCTTGAACTTGATGCCAGGTAGTCTGTGAAAGGCAAGACTTTCCAACATGAGACTTGTGTGTGCAAAAGAGCAGGAGATGGAGCCGTCTGAATGCAAGTGACACAGCTCAGTTTTCAGACAGGTCATTACCAACCAGCCTGATCTAATCAGACATGTCCTCTTTAATGACAGTGTTAATTATGCAATGCGTCTGTTTTAATTGCCATCTAAAGCTCACTGCTGGATAGTCCATCCTGTTCAATGGCCTTCACACTGTTCTACAAAACTGACCACATGCTAAGTTTATTACTTTGGCAAACTTTTTCAGGAGTTTCAGGAGAGAATTTATCTCCAAAAGGAGTATATAACAGGATTAGTTTGGGTGTGAAATTATCCAGGCTTGCAGGTGCTAAGCACACTTAGTTTCCACTTAACTGGAGGAAAGAAAACTAACATTGGCATCAGCTGTATGCTTT
Source organism: Romanogobio albipinnatus (assembly GCA_023566225.1). Classification (NCBI taxonomy): domain Eukaryota; kingdom Metazoa; phylum Chordata; class Actinopteri; order Cypriniformes; family Gobionidae; genus Romanogobio; species Romanogobio albipinnatus. The sequence goes on along the minus strand of CM042252.1, from coordinate 4,596,428 downwards.
AAGGGTACAGCCTGAAATGAAAAATAAAATAATACATGTAATTATAAAAGCCAAATTTTTACACAATGTTAGTACTGCTAAAGTACAAATTTCTATGGTTGGAAACAAAAAAATATTTTAATTAGTGGGCAAAAGACCAGAAGCTGTAAAGTAATAGTCAAAATTACTTAAATACATAATGAACTAAATTCAAAGAAAAAAGTATAAACATGAAATAAGTCAATAAAAGTAGATATTTAGTATATAAAAGTAAATAATATCCCAAAGTGGGGATAAGTAAATATTATTATTTTTAATGCATTGTAGCAAACATATCAAATCTTTATTTCTTTCCAATTTAAAGGCATAGTTTTACTCCTAAGTGAAAGTTGAAGAAACCAGACCATTAATTGTGGTTTTAACCTACTCTTTACTGTCAGAACATTTCAAACACTTCACTGTTTTGAATTCTTAGAAAAATGTATTTCTTAGTTTCTGCATGTTGTAACAGCCTGGCTCCTCCCCTAACACGATCATAACTAGAGCACATTCGCATCAGTTCGCCCGCTTGATCGCGAGTTACTGTGAGTACCGTTAGTTACTACAACCTACAACTTGCAAAACAGCTTACAAAACAAAAACGATGATATCAAGAAGAGGTGGATTAATTGTGTGAACAGCTACCTTGATGGAGAGCTGAGGATCATCACCAACACCTGCCTCTGCAGGGACTTTACACCGGATAGTTTCATCGAAGACAACTGGGATTCACTGATAATCTGCTGCAGAATGGGGCCGAACCGACTATCTCGCGCACCGGCCTTCATACTCCCATCCCGTCGACATTTGGTGCCGTCGTGAACTATACGTGAGTGTTGTCTTGTGTGCTTTCGGCAGCTTTCTCGCGAGAGCTGCATTCTCTGCTCTCAAACGCTGGGGGCGTGTCCGCTGTCGGCACCGAAACCACGCCCCCAGCGTTTGAGAGCAGAGAATGCAGCTTATTTTTTCAAGATTTTGAAAAGCTATTTTTTTTACTTGCCGGATTCAAATTTGGCTGGGTGGTTAACACATTTGTCTGTGGTGTGACAAACTCAGAAACACATTTAATTTTGACTTTACAAGGACTTTAAGGGTGCGTTCACACTTCGTTCAGTTCGTTTGGTCCGGAACAAAAAACTAAAACAAAACATAGTCCTGGTCCGCTTAGCGTTCACACTGGCATTTGTAACAGCAAACCTATAGTTACCGAACCAAAGGCATAGGGATACAGTCACAACCTGATTGGTCATCTTTTATGATGTATATTTCGCGACGGAGCTTGCTTACCGAACATTTACAACAATGCAGTGTGCTGGATTAAACGCCATCATTTTATGCGTGTATATATGGTTTTATTTTTACCAGCTGAGAACTCACGAAAAGCTCGTAAAATGTTCAAAACATTCAAAACAGCAGCAGGATTTCCTCCATTGTATGCAGAAACGAAGATCTGACGAATATTGATGAGGCACTTTACCTCCTCGTTGCTCCACGTTTGCCCTCTACTCATTTTGGATACAACGATCTTTCCGCGTCATCAAATCAGCTGACTTGTAGAGTCGCATCTTGTGACATCAAGTCCTGTTTTTGGTTCGTTTACATATCTTGGTCCGTGTTGCGTTCATATATCAATCGAACCGCACCAGAATGCGTTTGGAAGCGGACCCATCTTTTTAGCGGTCTCGGTCCGCTTGTTTGTTGCGCACTAGGGTTCGGATGGCAGCGTTCACTTATGTTCATATGAACCGCAATCGTACCAGGGTTCGTTTTAATCCAACCAAACATGACAAGTGTGAATGGAAGTAAGTGTACTATAAAATAATTTTATTTTTTATTTAATACTCATTTATTTAAAAATATAATATCACACTTTATTATATTGTTCATGATTTTGTTAAAAAAAATAAGTAAGTAAAGTGCAACAATGCTATTATTCATTATTTTATTTGTATAGCTATATTTAATGAGTGCAATGTGAGCACAAAATCTAATCTCCAGGAGCTCTCATGAGAACCAGACTGAAAAAAGATGTGCACCCCTGACTATAAGTAACGTTGCACCTCTCATTAGAGTGTTTGTCGAGTATTAGTAGACTGGTAGGGTTAGGGTAAGTTTGCATGTAATTGCAAAGTCCAAAGGACCATCAAAATAAAAGGACCATTTTAATAAAGTGTCTGATTTAAAGCCCAGTAGCAAAAATGACAAAGTTGAGAACTGTTTAAACTGTGTTTCAATGAATCAAAGGGCTTGTTTACACCTGGTCACGACATGCGTTTTCTCTGATCGGATATGTTGCTCATTTTGTCAGCCATTTGTCATCTGGGTAGTCCATGCATACATATCATTTACATTCTGTGCAAGCATACAATAAAAACACATTTATATGTTAGTATTCTATTCCAAACAAGAAACCTTTCAAAACGCTGCCCAAAAGAAAGTACTCTTTCAAAGCTTCACCTTGCTTATGTATTCTTTTTAGTCTTTAAAACGGTGTCAGATAGATATCAAAAATAAAAGACCTTAATTCAGTGAGTAATTCTGTTTTGGTCTTCCATTAAATGAAAAGAATGAAAGGAGAAATTATCACCAAGAGGCAGACTGTCTTCAGCTGTGATCTTCTCTCACTCACGTCAGTAATAACATTAAAATACTGCATTTGGCTTTCATCTTCTTAATATGCTGCTGCTGCTGCTGCTGCTGGGCTGAACTGCTTCATAACCAGCAAGTTCAACTTCTCAAAGCCTTTGGGTGCCCAAACAAAACATGTTCTTTGGTGAGGTGAGCTCAGACCTAACCTTCCAACCAGCTCACAATAGCCAAGTTTCCATCCACTTTTTGAACTTTGTTTGTTATCGACAAAGTGAATATGCGTAAAAAAAAAAAAAAAGAAGACGGCAAAATTAGCTGTCTCCAGCCTGTTTGCATCGAATTGGCATTTTACCAATAAAATGGTGTGCGTTATAACGTCATCAAATGAGGTTCATTCTCGTGTTACGCAGAACGTTTGAGCTTCCTCAAGAACCAATGAGGCTCATTCTCGTGTTACGCAGAACGTTTGAGCTTCAGCAAAATCCAATGAGGTCCATTCTTGTGTTACGCAGCACGTTTGAGCTTCAGCAAGAACCAATGAGGTTCATTCTCGTGTTACGCAGCACGTTTGAGCTTCAGCAAGAACCAATGAGGTTCATTCTCGTGTTACGCAGCACGTTTGAGCTTCAGCAAGATCCAATGAGGTCCATTCTCGTGTTACGCAGCACGTTTGAGCTTCAGCAAGAACCAATGAGGTTCATTCTCGTGTTACGCAGCACGTTTGAGCTTCCTCAAGAACCAATGAGGCTCATTCTCGTGTTACGCAGAACGTTTGAGCTTCTGTAAGAACCAATGAGGTTCATTCTTGTGTTACGCAGCACGTTTGAGCTTCAGCAAGAACCAATGAGGTCAATTCTCTTGTTACGCAGAACGTTTGAGCTTCAGCAAAATCCAATGAGGTCCATTCTTGTGTTACGCAGCACGTTTGAGCTTCAGCAAGAACCAATGAGGTTCATTCTCGTGTTACGCAGCACGTTTGAGCTTCAGCAAGAACCAATGAGGTTCATTCTCGTGTTACGCAGCACGTTTGAGCTTCAGCAAGATCCAATGAGGTTCATTCTCGTGTTACGCAGCACGTTTGAGCTTCCTCAAGAACCAATGAGGCTCATTCTCGTGTTACGCAGAACGTTTGAGCTTCAGCAAGAACCAATGAGGTCCATTCTTGTGTTACGCAGCACGTTTGAGCTTCAGCAAGAACCAATGAGGTTCATTCTCGTGTTACGCAGCACGTTTGAGCTTCCTCAAGAACCAATGAGGCTCATTCTCGTGTTACGCAGAACGTTTGAGCTTCAGCAAGAACCAATGAGGTCCATTCTCGTGTTACGCAGCACGTTTGAGCTTCAGCAAGAACCAATGAGGTTCATTCTCGTGTTACGCAGCACGTTTGAGCTTCCTCAAGAACCAATGAGGCTCATTCTCGTGTTACGCAGAACGTTTGAGCTTCAGCAAGAACCAATGAGGTCAATTCTCTTGTTACGCATCACGTTTGAGCTTCAGCAAGATCCAATGAGGTCCATTCTTGTGTTACGCAGCACGTTTGAGCTTCAGCAAGAACCAATGAGGTCAATTCTCTTGTTACGCATCACGTTTGAGCTTCAGCAAGATCCAATGAGGTCCATTCTTGTGTTACGCAGCACGTTTGAGCTTCAGCAAGAACCAATGAGGTTCATTCTCGTGTTACGCATCACGTTTGAGCTTCAGCAAGAACCAATGAGGTTCATTCTCGTATTATGCAGCACGTTTGAGCTTCAGCAAGAACCAATGAGGTTCATTCTCGTGTTACGCAGCACGTTTGAGCTTCAGAAAGAACCAATGAGGTTCATTCTCGTGTTACGCATCACGTTGAGCTTCAGCAAGAACCAATGAGGTTCATTCTCGTGTTACGCATCACGTTGAGCTTCAGCAAGAACCAATGAGGTTCATTCTCGTGTTACGCATCACGTTGAGCTTCAGCAAGAACCAATGAGGTTCATTCTCGTGTTACGCATCACGTTGAGCTTCAGCAAGAACCAATGAGGTTCATTCTCGTGTTACGCATCACGTTGAGCTTCAGCAAGAACCAATGAGGTTCATTCTCGTGTTACGCATCACGTTGAGCTTCAGCAAGTACCAATGAGGTTCAGTCTCGTGTTACACAGCACGTTTGAGCTTTTCAAGAACCAATGAGGTTCATTCTCGTGTTACGCATCACGTTTGAGCTTTTCAAGAACCAATGAGGTTCATTCTCGTGTTACGCATCACGTTGAGCTTCAGCAAGAACCAATGAGGTTCATTCTCGTGTTACGCAGCACGTTTGAGCTTCAGCAAGAACCAATGAGGTTCATTCTCGTGTTACGCATCACGTTGAGCTTCAGCAAGAACCAATGAGGTTCATTCTCGTGTTACGCAGCACGTTTGAGCTTCAGCAAGAACCAATGAGGTTCATTCTTGTGTTACGCAGCACGTTTGAGCTTTTCAAGAACCAATGAGGTTCATTCTCGTGTTACGCATCACGTTGAGCTTCAGCAAGAACCAATGAGGTTCATTCTCGTGTTACGCATCACGTTGAGCTTCAGCAAGTACCAATGAGGTTCAGTCTCGTGTTACGCAGCACGTTTGAGCTTTTCAAGAACCAATGAGGTTCATTCTCGTGTTACGCAGCACGTTTGAGCTTTTCAAGAACCAATGAGGTTCAGTCTCGTGTTACGCAGCACGTTTGAGCTTTTCAAGAACCAATGAGGTTCATTCTCGTGTTACGCAGCACGTTTGAGCTTTTCAAGAACCAATGAGGTTCATTCTCGTGTTACGCATCACGTTTGAGCTTCAGCAAGAACCAATGAGGTTCATTCTCGTGTTACGCAGCACGTTTGAGCTTCAGCAAGAACCAATGAGGTTCATTCTCGTGTTACGCATCACGTTTGAGCTTCAGCAAGAACCAATGAGGTTCATTCTCGTGTTACGCATCACGTTTGAGCTTCAGCAAGAACCAATGAGGTTCATTCTCGTGTTACGCAGCACGTTTGAGCTTCAGCAAGAACCAATGAGGTTCATTCTCATGTTACGCATCACGTTTGAGCTTCAGCAAGAACCAATGAGGTTCATTCTCATGTTACGCAGCACGTTTGAGCTTCAGCAAGAACCAATGAGGTTCATTCTCGTGTTACGCATCACGTTTGAGCTTCAGCAAGAACCAATGAGGTTCATTCTCGTGTTACGCAGCACATTTGAGCTTCCGCAAGAACCAATGAGGTTCATTCTCATGTTACGCAGCACGTTTGAGCTTCTCAAGAACCAATGAGGTTCATTCTTGTGTTACGCAGCACGTTTGAGCTTCCTCAAGAACCAATGAGGTTCATTCTCGTGTTACGCAGCACGTTTGAGCTTCTCAAGAACCAATGAGGTTCATTCTCGTGTTACGCATCACGTTTGAGCTTCAGCAAGAACCAATGAGGTTCATTCTCGTGTTACGCAGCACATTTGAGCTTCCTCAAGAACCAATGAGGTTCATTCTCGTGTTATGCATCACGTTTGAGCTTCTCAAGAACCAATGAGGTTCATTCTCGTGTTACGCAGCACGTTTGAGCTTCCTCAAGAACCAATGAGGTTCATTCTCGTGTTACGCAGCACGTTTGAGCTTCTCAAGAACCAATGAGGTTCATTCTCGTGTTACGCATCACGTTTGAGCTTCAGCAAGAACCAATGAGGTTCATTCTCGTGTTACGCAGCACATTTGAGCTTCCTCAAGAACCAATGAGGTTCATTCTTGTGTTACGCAGCACGTTTGAGCTTCCTCAAGAACCAATGAGGTTCATTCTCGTGTTACGCAGCACGTTTGAGCTTCTCAAGAACCAATGAGGTTCATTCTTGTGTTACGCATCACGTTTGAGCTTCTCAAGAACCAATGAGGTTCATTCTCGTGTTACGCATCACGTTTGAGCTTCTCGAGAACCAATGAGGTTCATTCTTGTGTTACGCATCACGTTTGAGCTTTTCAAGAACCAATGAGGTTCATTCTTGTGTTACGCATCACGTTTGAGCTTCTCAAGAACCAATGAGGTTCATTCTCGTGTTACGCATCACGTTTGAGCTTCAGCAAGAACCAATGAGGTTCATTCTCGTGTTACGCATCACGTTTGAGCTTCAGCAAGAACCAATGAGGTTCATTCTCGTGTTACGCATCACGTTTGAGCTTCTCAAGAACCAATGAGGTTCATTCTTGTGTTACGCATCACGTTTGAGCTTCTCAAGAACCAATGAGGTTCATTCTCGTGTTACGCAGCACGTTTGAGCTTCTCAAGAACCAATGAGGTTCATTCTTGTGTTACGCATCACGTTTGAGCTTCTCAAGAACCAATGAGGTTCATTCTTGTGTTACGCATCACGTTTGAGCTTCTCAAGAACCAATGAGGTTCATTCTTGTGTTACGCAGCACGTTTGAGCTTCCTCAAGAACCAATGAGGTTCATTCTTGTGTTACGCATCACGTTTGAGCTTCTCAAGAACCAATGAGGTTCATTCTCGTGTTATGCAGCACGTTTGAGCTTCTCAAGAACCAATGAGGTTCATTCTTGTGTTATGCAGCACGTTTGAGCTTCTCAAGAACCAATGAGGTTCATTCTTGTGTTACGCATCACGTTTGAGCTTCTCAAGAACCAATGAGGTTCATTCTCGTGTTACGCAGCACGTTTCAATCTGTTCATCATATAAAGCTTGATTCATATGGATTAGTTTTAAGATCTCTATGAACATTTTGAAGCTTCAAAGTGGTAGTTGCGTAGCTCTCAATGGAGGACAAGAAAGCTCTCAGATTTCATCAAAAATATCTTTATTTGTATTCTGAAGACGAATGAAAGTCATACGGGTTTGGAAGAAAATGAGGGTGCGTAAACAATGACAGAATTCATCATAACACATCATGTGCTCAAAGGACAGACTCAAAGGAATCTTATAATAAAAGTAAATCTTATTGTAAAAGTACAATTACAGACCTAGCTGATCTATCCTTGCTGACATACCAAGAACGTGTTCTTCAAAAAGTTATTCTTCCTGCTTTTATTGATAAAACATCTATGGCTCATGTTTTTATGCATGCATGAAAGGGCATGAAAGGACATGAAACATGTATTCATGGCATTGTGTGTGAACTCGGCTGTGCTATCAATGCTACACAAAGCCTGATACTCACACACATTCTTATGCCAAACTAGTTGTAACCTAGTTCACATCTCACGGCTCTGACAGAAATGCCTATTACAGACAAACCAGCTCATACTTTCAGATCTAAGAATCCTATTCTGAGAACCGCGGTTCTGGGCTTGTCTCTCCTTTCAGTCACAGATATTGACCGTCAAGACTCAAAAGGTTCTTTTGAATAATTCATACTGCCTTGGACACCCTCGCTACCTCCGTAACATTTCCATCTCAAAGGCGGCTCCGGGCTTTTCTTCAGTGCTGTATTGGGGACACGGTCACGTCTGCACCCCCTGAACCCCTACAGACACAGCCGCTGAATATCCACACCCTTCAAGCTTTCATTTGACTCGCTCGCTCAAGTTATGGGCAGCTGTCGATGATGTTTTGAGTAATATGATATATTTATAATGCTTCTATCATTACTGACACCTGTAACCTTCATGAAGTTGCCCAAAAGCATCAGGTAAAAAATTTGAGATGTCAATAAACTAAAATAGTACACAACCGACCTTATTCAGAGCAGCGCCATGACGGGTATGAAAGTGTGGCTGTGAGAGATAGACTTACCATGTTTTTAATGGCATCCGCTGTTTAAAAATACAAAATTTAAAAAATCAACAGCTCATATTGATGGGAATTATTTGTCTACTGCAATTTCTTGCTGTGTTTCGTCAACAAAACAATCCAAAAACACATTAACCCTTTAAGCCCTGAAGGCATTTTTAGAGTGACATACACAAAAGCAAAGACTCAATTCAAAACTATAGCAAAGAGAGTCAAAAGGTAGGTCTCATTTGCTTGAAAACTTTTTAAATAAAAAAAAAACATTATCTTTGGACATTCTCATGCTGAGAAAAAGACCAAAACAATTATAATAATTTGACATATAACCCAGGAAGGAAATAATGTTCTCCTACATGTGAGCTGCATCTGGGTAAAATTGTGTGGTGGTAGCATAAAGTAATCAGAAGTTACAGTATTTGGAAGCAAGGTTGCCTTTTCTGTTTAGCCCTTGACACACTATAATGGGCATTTTTAATTTTGCTCCTCCATGAAGAATATCTTGTGATCGCTGCAATGGATTACGTTGATTTTTGGACTCATTTCAATTGGAAGCATCCACTGTAAGTAATGTGCCATTTTCTACGATCTATGCATGTTTCATGAAGTTACAATGGAAAATGCTATGTGAAAGTTACATCTGATTTTGGTCAGCGCCTGTAGGGTTTTATGTGTCGGAACTCCGTGAGGAATATCTAGTGATCGACGCAATGGATTATGTTGATTTTGGACTCATCAATCATGAGAATCTGCTGTAAATAATGATGTGCCGTTTTCCACAATCAGAGCATGTTTCATGAAGTTGCGAGCGAAAACGTAACATAAATCCGTATATTATTTACATTTGGGTCGAGCTGGGCTTCACATTATCAAGTTTAGTCAAAGCCCAAATGCTTGTTGTATTCTACTCCATGAGACCTTTTAAATGACATATGACACTAACTGTCTGAGCTATATGATGTTTTTAACACATTGCAGTACATAGTACAAAAAAGTTTGAATAATAATTTCATAAATTATGCATCAATTATGCATCAATTATGCAAAAACAAATTTATCGGCAAATAACTCAGCACTACTTAGGGAGTTAATCAAATTGGCTATTTCATTGTAAAGTTTCAACTCTAAGCTTTCAAAAGACACCCATTTCGTGACGTCCAAAACAGTAGTTTTGAACAATATGATTATTTGTTTTTTTGTAGCTCGGTGGCTCCTGCGGGCGGTACACTCTGGTTTAGAGGGATTACTAAGCGCTGCTTAAGAGTTGATCAAAATGGTGAGTTTCTGGCAGGATAATGCCCCATGTCACAAAGCTCCAATCATTTCAAATTGGTTTCTTGAACATGACAATGAGTTCACTGTACTAAAATGGCCCCCACAGTCACCAGATCTCAACCCAATAGAGCATCTTTGGGATGTGGTGGAACAGGGGCTTCGTGCCCTGGATGTGCATCCCACAAATCTCCATCAACTGCAAGATGCTATCCTATAAATATGGGCCAACATTTCTAAAGAATGCTTTCAGCACCTTGTTGAATCAATGCCACGCAGAATTAAGGCAGTTCTGAAGGCGAAAGGGGGTCAAACACAGTATTAGTGGTGCTCCTAATAATCCTTTAGGTGAGCATATATATGTATATATATATATATATATATATATATATATATATATATATATATATATATATATATATATATATATATATATATATATATATATATATATATATTAGGGGTGTAACGGTACACAAAACTGACGGTTCGGTACGTACCTCAGTTTTGAAGTCCCGGTTCGGTATGGATTCGGTACAGCAGTTTTACAAAATTGATTTTTATTAATTTTTATTCACCAGTGGTTTAATGAAAAAAATTGTGTCTGTCCTTAAATGAATTAAATTACAACTAAACATTTCTTAAAGATAATGCTGTAAACTATATAGGGAGCCCTTACTTACATATAGCTATTAAAGATTAACAACAGAGCCCAAACTATTAGCCTAAAATCAGTTGCTATTTATTTTTAGAACAGCTGTGGACACTGAATGACTTCTGAGTAAACGTGATTCTGCATGACATTGTTTACAAGCGGTTTTATTGTCTTTCCGCCATTGAAACACAGATGGAGCGATTACACAACATATGATACATTTCAGTAAGTTGTAATGTATCCTCAACATACCTTAAGATGTATTAATTTATGTTTATTCTTTAGAAAGAGATGATCGATTGACTCGCACGCTGCCACTTTAAGTTGAATTGATACGCGTCTATCAGTCACATCACATTAAAGAGCGTTAAAACGGCATTTATCGTTTGAATTTCGTGATAAAATGGACTGAATACTTAATATGTTCGTGTGGGAACTCGGATTGAAGTGTGTTCCGCGCTTACAACAAGCCGACTGTTAACTGATAAAGATTACATTCATAACCGTTCGGTACACGCGTGCACCGTACCGAAAGCCCTGTACCGCAATGGTTCAATACGAATACGTGTACCGTTACACCCCTAATGTATATATATCCCCGTTTCCCCGTTGTTGTTATTGTTTGATTAATATTAACGACACAGACAGGAGTGGGTATAGGCTAGGCTATATTGGGTTGCTTTCACTTTAAGAACTACAGTAATGCGCCTAGAAATAGAAGACATTCGGTATACTCGCGCGAGCACCGACAGGCGGCCGGCAAACGCCTGCACAGAATCCGCAGCCAGTCTGACATCTGTCCGTGTGTCAGTAGCGAATCAGTTCGTTGTTTACATCGCTTTTTTAGTGCTTTCGGGCATATCATACTTTTATTGGGTAATTATGCGAGATGCAAGGTAAGAAAGATTCGCCTTCGCTTTCACAATCGCGTGAACTGGAAGAACTGAAGCTGAAGAATAAAATCAGTTTGATGTGTCTGTGGTAGAATCCAAAAGAGCCTCGCGCCAATAACAAGAAAGCTGATTGGCTGCAATAAAAGATGCATGTTGGTCTCATTTGTAGTTGTAATACAGCAAACTATAGTTGGACTAGCGAAAGAACGAACTACAACACACACACTAAAGCGCTGCGGGAGCATTTCAATGAGCAAGAGGTAGCGTTACATGGATGTAGGAAAATTAAGACCCGTTTAAATTATTAAAGACCTAGAACTCAATACTTCAGCGAATTTAAGACTTTTTAAGGCCTAAAATTTTGATTTTGAAATGTAAAGACATTTAAGACTTTTTAAGATCCCGCGGGTACCCTGAATGTTACGACTAGACTCTTAGCAACCAACAACCAATCGCTTGCCTCATTCACATGCTTTGGTCACGGAAACCAAGCTTGTTGGATATAAACAGCCGTTTCAGCGTTTGATGGGGAAAAACATCATCAATTGGAGTGAAAAAGAGACCATTTCTTACCTTTATCCTCCGAAAAAGCCCATTAAAAAAGAAACTTGCACACACACAGCTCTGGAACAAATTAAGAGACCACTTAACATTGATTTCACAATGTTGAGTGGTCTCTTAATTATTTTCTAGAGATATATATATATATATAAATAAAAGACAGCACAACAGTTTTCAACATTGATTTAAATCAGAATTTCTTTTGAAAAGTCAGCTTTGATCACAGGAATAAATTAGTTTAAAATATATTCACATAGAAAACAGCTATTTTAAATTGAAATGGTATTTCACAATCTTTCAGTTTTCCTGTGTTTTTTATGAAATAAAGCAGATGATTTTATATCAATCTAACCCAATTTATAGCAATATATAATTTGAGGATGCACAACACTAGAGCTTTTTTATAAACAGGTCACATGCTGTGAAGTTGCGCGAGCTTACCTCTCCACGCCCTGCACAAGCGTAGATAGTGTTTGTTCAGCTCAGCTTCTCACGTGTTGGATCGGATGAGAACGAAACAGACTAACTTGTGACAAAGCCGAAATACTTATTTTTGTAGCCTAAAGAAGAACATGCATGCACTTTTGAAATTAAATACTATCAGTTCTGTATAAGATGATAATTTTTATTTTACCTTAAAATTACATCGACTTCATTTGTTTTAAAAAGCACCTGCTGTAGCATCTTAGTTTTTTTCGTTGCACTAAACATTATTTGATTTAACATTTTGGAACAATTATATACTTTGGTTTTATTTAATTTAATTGGTAAATACTTTTTCTTTACACTGAGTTTAAAAACAAATGCTGATTTAAGTAACATCTTTGTTTGGATAGCAGAATATGCAGTTGTTGCCTTTAATTTCACCTTTCAGCCTTTTAATTTCCAATTCAATTTCCCGTTAATTTCAGATTGCGGACTTGTTTTCATTAGCCCAAAGCCAATTTAGCCTGTTAATACCAAATAAACATCTTGTTCATGTATACTTTCATTCTTTTATTGTGTAAATGTATTTATTTTTTTAAATCGGAAATCGGTACCGACCAGTTTTCTTGAAAAAAATCGGTATCGGAATCGGCCATGTAAAATCATGATCGGTGCATCACTAATAATGATGTATAACACTTGCATGAATGATAAAAAAAACGACAGAGTTATTTGAGTCTCTTTGGCACTGATAAGAAAAAAAAGCCAGCCGATCGCGCCGGCACGACCGCCGACTCGAGGGGGTTAAACCATAGAAATTAGGGCTAGGCATTTATGAAATGGCCAATCAGAGGTGCTTAAGTTAGTCAGAATTCACTCAATAACACTGGAGTTTTTGTTCAGCGCGCTCACTTACTGTGTTCTACATATTCGCGAATCCTTTCATCACAACCAGTGTAAACACGGTGTACATAAGAGATTCACTGCGCTGTGTAGACAACTTCATTGATGATAACATTATAATTATTATAAAGGGAGCACTCTTAGCTCACTTTCTATTTACAGCCTATTCACAGTTTGAATAAAAGTTTTATTTCTCATGCTACACACTGAAAAGTTTCTGGATTGACAACCATATTTAAATGTGGGAATGAATCCAAAAATGTGATGATTGACAGTAATAGCCATGGCAACGGACGGGACACAAAATCTGATGTATGTCAGAACAGATCTGTGCAGAAAAGAACTTGCTTTGTTGCTGCAACAACCACAACTTTTTGCAAGAAGATTGCACTTTTTGTTTTTTAAGTTTCCTATTTTTATTTTAGTACCTTTAAGTACATTTGATTTTTAAATGTCCCTTTTCATTTAGCAAAAGGCAGTAAGTGGTTAATATGATACAATTAATATGCATGTTAAAGAGTTATTAGTATGTAAATCTTTTCAAAAATACAGACATTCTGAAAATTTTTATCAAAGATAAGGACCAGATTTATTTTTTTATTATGTCCTGATACAGAAAACCATGGAATTCAATAGGGTGTCCTAACATTTTCACTTACACATACACTAAAAAATGCTGAATACGCCACATTGTGAAAATTTGACTCACTTTCAGAGCTTTTTACAGTGCCGTACAGGAGCAGAGACGACCTGTGGTAATTGTACTAATTGAACACTTACAGAAAAGGACCATTTCACTAAAAAGTGGAAGTTTAATGGATTAAGTCTTTCAAGAGCAGCTCAGTTCCTCATTAATGGCCAAGTGCTCACAGGAAGAGAGTGCTAACTGAGATGACATATAGCTTAGAAATTATAGTCCAGCAATAGAGCTGCACATATATTCACTTATTCCCACAGCGAGTGTAGAAAGACAGGACAAACCCTCATAAAGACACTTTGAACAAGCTTGATTTTTTTTCACGTTACTGCTGCACATTTTATTGTCCGTGGGCTTGTCACACTTCGCAGTGCTCATGAAAGTGATGGTTTATTATTGTAGCTGGCAGTAGACGGGTTTATGTGATATCTGTGGTGAAAGACCTGGTGCTGCGTCCCGCTCACACATTTAAAACAAAGCTCCCACGATTATTCTTTCTGTTTTAGATGTGTGAAGACATCTATAAGAGACTGTTAACTAGCATTATTACATCGTTCATAGGCTCATATTCTCAAGATGTGTGAACGGCAGTGTTAGGCTGAAAGCTGAAGAAACACACAAGGTTTTGCTATGTTAATATCCTCGTCTTGATATGATGGAGGTTTCACAAAGCTGACAGTTTACCCAGTCAGACAAGCACATACTCCAGTGGCGTTTACGCCGTAATACCTCTCAAGCAGAGGATCATCTGTCCAAGAGAAAAACAAGTCTTTATTTATAAGGTTTGGTCTGGACAGACTGAAGTGTACTAGACATGTACATGTACTAGATGGACGTGTGCTCTCATCTCTTGTTTATAATGTTCATGTTTTAAAAACGCAGCATACAAGTTAAAAGTTTAACTTCTAAAAAAGGTCTTATTTCATGCCCTGTATCTGGCATTTTTGCTTTAAATTAATAGCCCCTTACTGTATATATTTAGATTGTAAAGTGTTTTACATCACAGTTTTATTTGTAGTATTGTCTTAGAGAAAATCCTTGAATAGAAGTCATTTAAATTAAGAAAACAAAAATAGCTTCTCTCATTAAAATGTCAACGCATGGTCCAAAAATAGGCTTGTTTTTCATTATGCATTATTTTAAATATGTATCAAAATGTTACATTTTGGTAATTTTCTGGAAGCTTTCTGTGCATCTGAGCCAGACATGTTGAAGTCTAATCCAAGTGTCAAGTTTTAGTAAAGTAAAAAAAAATTTAGCACAGCTAGAAGAAAACAAAACTAGAGGTTTTTCGCATTCTGTGGTAAGAGAGCATGATCGCATACAGAAAGGCCGTAAAAACCGCTAGATCTGCTTATTTCTCAACTCTCTTAGAAGAAAACAAACACAACCCAAGGTATTTACAGTGAGGAAAATAAGTATTTGAACACCCTGCTATTTTGCAAGTTCTCCCACTTGGGAGAATCATGGAGGGGTCTGAAATTGTCATCGTAGGTGCATGTCCACTGTGAGAGACATAATCTAAAAAAAAAAAAAATCACAATGTATGATTTTTTTAACTATTTATTTGTATGATACAGCTGCAAATAAGTATTTGAACACCTGAGAAAATCAATGTTAATATTTGGTACAGTAGCCTTTGTTTGCAATTACAGAGGTCAAACGTTTCCTGTAGTTTTTCAGCAGGTTTGCACTGCAGGAGGGATTTTGGCCCACTCCTCCACACAGATCTTCTCTAGATCAGTCAGGTTTCTGGCCTGTCGCTGAGAAACACAGAGTTTGAGCTCCCTCCAAAGATTCTCTATTGGGTTTAGGTCTGGAGACTGGCTAGGCCACGCCAGAACCTTGATATGCTTCTTACAGAGCCACTCCTTGGTTATCCTGGCTGTGTGCTTCGGGTCATTGTCATGTTGGAAGACCCAGCCTCGACCCATCTTCAATGCTCTAACTGAGGGAAGGAGGTTGTTCCCCAAAATCTCGCAATACGTGGCCCTGGTCATCCTCTCCTTAATACAGTGCAGTCGCCCTGTCCCATGTGCAGAAAAACACCCCCAAAGCATGATGCTACCACCCCCATGCTTCACAGTAGGGATGGTGTTCTTGGGATGGTACTCATCATTCTTCTTCCTCCAAACACGTTTAGTGGAATTATGAGCAAAAAGTTCTATTTTGGTCTCATCTGACCACATGACTTTCTCCCATGACTCCTCTGGATCATCCAAATGGTCATTGGCAAACTTAAGACGGGCCTTGACATGTGCTGGTTTAAGCAGGGGAAACTTCCGTGCCATGCATGATTTCAAACCATGACGTCTTAGTGTATTACCAACAGTAACCTTGGAAACGGTGGTCCCAGCTCTTTTCAGGTCATTGACCAGCTCCTCCCGTGTAGTTCTGGGCTGATTTCTCACCTTTCTTAGGATCATTGAGACCCCACGAGGTGAGATCTTGCATGGAGCCCCAGTCCGAGGGAGATTGACAGTCATGTCTAGCTTCTTCCATTTTCTAATGATTGCTCCAACAGTGGACCTTTTTTCACCAAGCTGCTTGGCAATTTCCCCGTAGCCCTTTCCAGCCTTGTGGAGGTGTACAATTTTGTCTCTAGTGTCTTTGGACAGCTCTTTGGTCTTGGCCATGTTAGTAGTTGGATTCTTAGTGATTGTATGGGGTGGACAGGTGTCTTTATGCAGCTAACGACCTCAAACAGGTGCATCTCATTTAGGATAATAAATGGAGTGGAGGTGGACATTTTAAAGGCAGACTAACAGGTCTTTGAGGGTCAGAATTCTAGCTGATAGACAGGTGTTCAATTACTTATTTGCAGCTGTATCATACAAATACATTTTTTTTTTTAGATTATGTCTCTCACAGTGGACATGCACCTACCATGACAATTTCAGACCCCTCCATGATTTCCAAGTGGGAGAACTTGCAAAATAGCAGGGTGTTCAAATACTTATTTTCCTCACTGTATTTGATACAGTGGCTAAATTAACGAGAAATAAAGCTTCAACTTGACGTTTGCAAACAGCACAGCATCAGCTCGAGTTCTTACTAGAACCAGGAAGTATGACCATATTAGCCCCGTTCTGTCAACACTGCACTGGCTCCCTATTAAACATGAGTGTCCATCTCTGATGTGCATGACGTGCAGGTACAGTAAATCCTGATACTCAGCATCCAGAGTTCAGACAAACAGCTGATCATCAGGAAGTGAAGGTTAATAGAGAATGTTTAAACACTAGCACGCTTAGTGTTTCGAAAGGTGGCGGCTGTAAAGCTTTATGGAGGTTAAAGGGTCAGTGGCCGTATTTCTCTCACCAGCTCCCGTTCATTCGCTCTCTCTTTCAGACAGTCGTTCTTTGTTTTTAAATGTATCTTCTTTGCCATGCAAAAGTGCTCAAAGTCAAAGTTCACAAGGTATTTGAGATTACCGTTCGCTAGAAGAGTATGGCTTAAAGAATTGGATTAGACTGGCCAGTATTTGCATCGCATTATGAGTGGACGCAATTGACTGCCCACTTTTTCCTCAGCCTTGGTTCTGGAAGTATTGTTCCCCATTCACTCTCTTTCCCAGTATTTTTGACTTGATTTGATAAAAAATTAAGCATACCCCAAACAACTTCAATCTTCTCAAGATGTATCATTCTTGAATTATAATTATTCAAAAATCTCCAAGATGAATCAGAACAATGCTAACTTTCAAAGAATAATGTACTTGAAATTCAATAAAACAGTGCATGTAGAAAAGGAACTACAGATTCCGTTAAACATTTCTGGTTGGGCCTGTAACTGTGGCCACAAACACACTGTAATTCAGGAGCGACGCATTTAAATCCACCAAATCATCATTCTGTGACACTCCCGAAACAGTGATGATTGACAACATTGTAACCACAGACACATTCTGGCGTCTCACGTGTTTGGTATCTGTTAGTTTTGACAAAAGCATTATTACAGCGCCTCAAAAAAGTTATGTTCTGCCATTTAAATGAAACCATCGTCAACAGAGGCATCGTTTTTTTGTTCATAGTTAAATTATAGTAAATTAAAGACAAATCGTGTCCAAACCTTTTCACTGGTAGTGCGTTCAATTCAATATTGCTCATTGTTATTTAAATGCAAAAAGCAGCGTTGCTGGAAATGTAAATATGAGATGTTTGCCATGTTTTTGCTGTGAAGTCCTGAGAAGATGTTGCTACTGAGCTCACCTGACGTGATGTAAGGGCGGCAATCCGATGGGATGGACACCAGAGAGTCCACAATGTCTGACCTTCTCTGAAGGAGCATGGAGATCATCTCAAACCCCTGAGGACCTAGAAACTCGAACAACTGGCCGTGTGAGAGAGAGAGAGAGAGAGAGAGAGAGAGAGAGAGAGAGAGAGAGAGAGAGAGAGAGAGAGAGAGAGAGAGAGAGAGATGAGATTAGAAACAAAAAGGGGGATAGAAGATGTGTGAAAAAACACTAGAGCTGCACGATTCTGGATAAGTTGAGAATCGCAATTTATTCTTGTTTCAAATAGAGATCCTCCTATCATTCCGAACAGACAACTTAAACATAATTTTCTAGAGGTTCTGGAAAAATTATTATTTCAGCAGTCTATTTAACAATTTAAATTATAATTTTTAAATAATGATTTTTATTTAAATTAGGGCTGTCAATTGAAAAATGCATCTAATTAATTACATACTCTGTGATTAATTAATCTAAAATAATCGCATACGGGATTTCCGCTTCCGCCCGCATGGAGTGAGTAGCAGAGCTCCTTGAATAAATAAGTGATTATTGCTGGGTAATTCCACGCAAAAATGTCACATCCATAACGCCAACTAAATAGCATGGCATTGTGTTGGTGTTATGGATGTGACAGTTTTCCGCGGAATTGCCCTGCTCAATAGACTAGTCACTTGTGTAAAACTTTATCATTTTTGTTAAGGAGTCTTTGCTCCGTACATTTCGACATGAAACAGAGCTTGTGTAAAATAATCGCATACATAATTGTTGCTGTGAAAGTATTTTAAATATTTCAATTCAAATGAATCACTGAATAATCAGCATTAGTGACATTAAAGTTAAAAAACTCTTTTATTATTATTTTCACAGTTCAAATATTGGCCATATCAATCAACAATATGACCTAATATGCTGAGGAAATAAATTCAAAAGTGCTTCAGGAAGTTTTTTTCACTGTACACACAAGGAAACTGGTCTGCAGGACATTGCGATCCATTTAGCAAGGGAAACAGTCACATACAGATTTGCTAAGTTTGCGTTTCAGTGTTTGCTCCAATGTGGGTTGAAGATGACGTTGACTGCTAGAGTTGGTATCACGGGACGTGCTAGGTCGTACCTCTGGATTGACGTTAACTCCTGGATGCTTTGCATTGATGTGGTACTTTACCTTTAGAGTTAACGGACTCCGGTGATATGCAAATTCCTTGCTGCAGACATTGCAGACGACTTTATTTTTTATCAACACTTCCATCAGGCCGTTTTATAATAAGTAAATGTTCCAATCAATGATCCAGGCAGTGCGTTCTCGTCTCCCTCCCTTCATTTTAGCTCAGGGTCAAAGTTCAATACGGAATGGATTAATCTGCGTTTTTTTTTTTTTATAAAGCGTTAATTTTTCTCAGATTAATCGAATCGTTATTTTGACAGCCCTAATTTAAATAAATACATTTAAGTAAATGATTCAATGACTTCACGATTACTGGATGAAACAGCGTTTTTTCAATGAAACTTTTGAATGAATAATTCAATGACATACTTTTTTTTTAAAAGACACTTGTCGCGTAAATGTAATCGATACAAACGTTATTTGATGCACCAAGTTACTTTCAAAAGGTGATTTGCTCCATTGTGTGTATATCTTAAATGTATTTGTCCTAGTACTTCTGTGATGATTTGAATATTTGTTACAGAAATAACTACGGTGATGTTGAAAAGACTGCTTATGTAGCCGTTTCGTTAGCCTGGCTCCGCCCTCCTCCATACTTCCGCTCAATTTTAATTTTCCTTTCGTACGTCATCTAGGTTTGCGGTATATCCACTGTTTTCTCCGGCCAAACAGAGGGAGTGGCTGAGAACGATGACGTTAGTTTGAGTTGTAGTTCAGTAAAGGCGGCGGAGAAAGAGGCGAGCGAAGCCATCGGTCCATTGCGGCAACACTGTTGGTGGCCATGATGTCGTGCCCTCCTTCCCACGAGGTTCGGGAAAAGTTTGATTTTCCAGCTCGCTCCGTTAGTGATGAAGGAGTTGGCTAAGGCGAACACTAGCGATGCTAAAGCATGACATACGTCACGACCAAACGTTAACGATTGGATATGGCAGATCCAGAGTGGCTCTGGGCAGATCCAATAGTTTTAAACTTCCCGCCTTCGAGGAAGTTAACGCTTGTCAATGGAGTGGCCAGACTCTCTGTACAAATGAAATGTAGGACTGTTGAGGGTAGATGTGACTGAGGCGTTGTGAGTAGATGTAAGCACTCAGGAGAAGTTGGATGAGTTTTAACAGATGGGATCCTTTTATTTACCCCAATTAAGGCCAAAGAAAGGCAATCAAAAAATAAGGGAAAAAAAATATACAAAAAAAAACTATTTAGTAAATAAAATAAATGGACATGAGAGTCCAAAACACAACAATCATAATTTTATAGCTGCTTAGAGAATGACCTTTACACAAGCCACAATACATGGGGTATCAACAGACTTATGTCTTTTCACTTCACCCCCCCCTAAAGATTGAGACTACTAGTCTTTTATACCCATGAAGCACCCCTGGAATTGGCACATACCAATTCAATAATCCAATACAGGGGTGGTTCAGGTACACAAACCATAAATGCTTAAAAACAGCCGAAATGCTACATCTAAACAATTTGAAAAATACAGAATATCATTTCTATGATGTCAGCTAACATTTGGCAAAGCCACAAGTCATATTAACAGCTAAACAAAAATAACTCCAAACTCCGGGTCACTTCCTATTGACCCGGAAGTCATAACGTTATTTAAACCCCACCATTGCAGCAAAAATTCCTCTACACAAACCAACAGGAGACGCTGGTCAGACGTAAAAATGGTATGTCAAAGCTATGTTCCTTTTAAACTAAATAAACAAATACACAATTAACAAAAACATGTGTTGCGTGGTTATTGTAACAGATTATGATTGTGAAGTAACTGGCATGGTTTTAAACAGTCAGATATGCATTGATAATAATAGCTATAGCCGTAGTATTAGATGTTAAAAGTGTGCACACAAAAGCTACGGGATTACTATGGGGTTTTGAGGAAAGGCTAGATTAACTGCTGATTTACAACAGTATGAAGATTAACAGAACACATTAACACGCTATACAAACAAATACACGCAACATTTGCACTCAGTCTTTGTGAATGGGAATAGGTAGCGCATCGCTACCGTGACGGTAGCTATGCGCCCCGTCACACACCCCCCCCCTTAAGAGAGAGCGTCCAGGTCCAGTTCATGACGCGAAAGAAAGTCAGCAATGACATTGTCCTTTCCTGCCCTATACCTCACAGTAAACCTGTATGGCTGCAAGGACAGGTGCCATCGGGTGATTCTGGAATTAAAATCCCGCATTCGGTGTAGCCATTGCAAGGGCCTGTGGTCTGTCTCCAAGACAAACTCTTTGCCAACAAGGTAATATTTTAAAGTGTCCAGAGCCCACTTGATAGCAAGACACTCCTTTTCAATGGTAGAATACCGAGTCTCGCGAGGGAACAGTTTGCGGCTCACAAACTGTATAGGTCTTTTGTCCTCCCCCTCACCCTGCAACAACACTGCTCCAAGGCCAATGCCCGAAGCGTCGGTTTGCACCGTGAAGGGTAAGGAAAAGTCAGGACTCTGCAACACCGGGCCGTGGCACATGCTCTCCTTGAGATTGTGGAAAGCTGCCTCACACTCAGCAGTCCAGACCACCTTATTGGGACTGGTCTTGCGAGTGAGGTCTGACAGGGGAGCTGCTCGGCTCGAAAAGTTGGGAATAAAACGCCGGTACCATCCGACCAACCCCAGAAAAGATCTCACCCCCTTTTTAGTTGAAGGCGGCTGGGAGCTGCGGATGGCCTCCACCTTGCTGACCTGAGGACGTATGGTGCCGGAACCCAGGACATATCCCAGGTAGCACACTTCAGACCGGGCAAGCTGGCATTTGCTGGCATTCACTACCAGCCCGGCCTGCCGAATCCTTTGGAAGACATCACTGAGGTGTTGAAGATGTTCTTCCCATGACGAACTGTGGATGATGACGTCATCGATATAAGCTGCGGCATGGTCCTCAGCGCCCCTCAGTACCTCATCCATGAGACGCTGGAATGTTGCTGCTGCTCCATGCAGGCCAAAGGGCATAACCCTAAACTGGAACAAGCCAGACGGAGCTTTGAAAGCGGTCAGTTCCCGTGCTTGGGGATTGAGTGGCACTTGCCAGTACCCCTTACACAAGTCTAAGGTGCTGAGGAATTCCGCCTTTCCCAGGCGCTCCACCAGCTCGTCCACACGTGGCATGGGATATGGGTCAAAAGCTGAGATGGTATTCAGTTTCGAGAAATCAACACAGAAGCGAAGTCCCCCGTCCTTTTTTGGCACCAGTACCACGGGACTGCACCACTCGCTGTGCGATGCCTCGATCACCCCCATTTCCAGCATCGCCAACACCTCCTGCTTCAGCGCGGGGATCAGTCGCGCTGGAACCCTGGTGGTGGTCTGCCGTATGGGGCCTGGAGACGTCAGCCGGATGTCGTGTGTGATGACGTTGGTTCGCCCCGGCTGGTCTTGGAACAGGCCTTTTGGGATGATTTTAAGCAGGTCCTCCTGCTGTTCAGTTGTCAAATGGGTAACGGACGGGTAGGTTGACTCGCCGCCCGCAGTAGGAAAGTACTGCTCCGACGGCTCTTCTTCCTCTTCCACAGTCCGTGCCCACAGCTGGTCTTGGATAGAAGATGATCGGTCAATCCATTGTTTTAGGAGGTTCACGTGGAAGATCTGTTTGGAGCGACGTCTGTCTGGCATTGAAATCTCATAGGTAACCTCGCCAACCTTGCGAAGTACCTTGAAAGGGCCTTGCCACTTCGCCAGCAAACTGCTTTCTGATGATGGCAACAGCAGCAGCACTTTCTGTCCGGACATAAAGGTGCGACTGCGTGCTGTCCGGTCATACCACGTTTTCTGCCTCATTTGGGCCTGGGCCAGGTGTTGGTGGGCCCTGGAACTCAGCTGGTCCAGCTTCTCCCGCATCTTCAGGACATAACTCGCAATGTTGGTTGGCTGGTGAGGAGCGTCCCCCTCCCAACTCTCTCGGAGTATGTCAAGTGGGCCTCTCACTTCCCGGCCGAACAGGAGTTCGAAGGGGGAGAACCCGGTTGATGCCTGCGGTACTTCTCTGTAGGCAAACAATAAGTAAGGAAGCCACTGGTCCCAGTCAGCTCCTGATTCTGACACAAACTTCCGCAGCATCGACTTCAGGGTCTGATTGAATCGCTCAACCATGCCGTCGGTCTGCGGGTGGTAGGGTGTGGTTTTAATCCCCCGGATCCCTAACAGGGAGTACACCTGTCTCAATGCCTTACTGGTGAAGTTACTTCCCTGATCGGTTAAGATTTCTTTAGGTACCCCCACACGGGAGAAAAGTTGAATTAAACTATTGGCCACTTGCCTTGCCTTGGTATTTCTGAGGGGGAATGCTTCAGGGTAACGTGTTGTGTAATCACAAATTACTAAGATATAGCGGTGCCCTGCCCTACTCCTCTCTAAGGGACCAACTACATCCATGGCAATGCGACTAAAAGGTGTGTCAATAATTGGGAGACTGATGAGGGGAGCTTTTAAGCCTCTTTTAGAGCGAGCAGACAACTGGCACTCTGGACATGACCTAGAGTACTCTGCTATGTCCTTACTGAAACCTGGCCAATAAAATCTTTGCAGGATTCTCTTCTCCGTCTTCTCCCTGCCTAGATGTCCTGACCACGGAATGCTATGACCTAGGTGTAACACTTTGGCTCTAAGAGTCTTAGGAACAACTAACTGCTCTGTATCTGCACTCACTCGATACAGTATCTCATTATTGATAACAAAACACATGTCACCCTCCCTTATGGCTTCTCTAGCCTCATCATCGGACTTAACAGAGGAAAAGCAAGAGCCAAGTGTGGGGTCTTCCTGTTGAAGCTTCTTGAAGTCTTCATCAATGATTTCAGTGTCCTCTAGTTGTGGGAAGGACAGACTTTCCTGCACAGCTGTACCTGCCACCTTTGCTCTACGTCTCTCTGCCTTGGACTTTTTAGGTTTGTCCCCAGGACAACCCTCAAATGGTAACTCTGACCACTCATTGGAGTCTAGTTTATTATTAGCCTGCGCTCTAGTTGTAACATAAGCACTGACTGTGTTCACACTTTGCAATAGCTCTGTAAGAACTGGCACATCCTGGCCTAAAATCACTGGGTGAGGGCATTTATCCAAAATCCCTACGGTTAATAAGTATTTTTGGCCATTAATCTCTATGAGAACCTCACTGGTCTGGTGCTCAGACTCATCACCATGGATGCAGCGCACCCTCACTTTGCCCACGGGCTGAAAATCAGACCTCAAACAGGATTGAAGAACGAAAGACTGACTACTTCCTGAGTCAACTAAAGCCTGGACTATCTTTCCATTTATCTTCACCGGGACAGTAACATCAGTAGACACACACGGTAAGTGCTTGCTAGGGCCAGGTAGGTAACATAGTCTGGAATCAGACACTTTCTTTAGTGTACAATTGGGCCTAATATGACCTTGCTGACCACACCCGTGACATATAGGTACTCTAGGTGTTCCAGCTGGAGTGGGACTAACACTGGGGCTATTGGGGCTGTTAGAGGGCCTAAACACCCGACCACTACCACCCGCAGACTTACCGGAGGCTGACTTCTCGGGCTCTCTCTGGACTGCTTGGTAGGGTCTTCTCCAGTCCTGCTGTTGTGGACCCAGGTGATAGCCTCTTCTGGTTTGTCTGGCAGCCATGAAGGTCTCCACCAGATCTGCTGCTTGTGCCGATGAACCTGGGGTGCGTTCTCTCACCCACACCTGAAGCTCAGGGTACAGCATGCCCAGGAACTGCTCCAGCACGATTTGGTCACACACCTGGTCCTTGGTCCGTGTCTCTGGAACTAGCCACTTCTCCAACAGGTCCTTTAGCCGGGCTTGAAGTTCTTTTGCCGTCTCACCCTCCTTGATGGACTTGGAGCGGAAACGCTGGCGGTAGGTCTCGGCACTGATGTTGAACTTGTTGAGAATGGCTTGTTTCACTTTCATGTAATCCTGGCTGTCTTCAACACACATGGCTACGTAAGCAGATCTGGCCTTACCATTTAATAAGGGCACAAGGTACAAAACCCAAGTCTCCTGGGGCCATTGACTTGCTGCTGCGAGCCTTTCGAAGGTGGTTAAATAATGTTCAATATCTTCATCCTCTTCATACGAGGACATCCTAGGGGGTTTCCACCCCCGCTGGAGGTTCAAAGGTGTGGCAAGGCCAAGGGCGGTGGAGTTGAGGGAGCTCTGCATCCCTGGTGCTGGGTGCTGATCTGGAGGTGGCTGAGGAGTTGGTACATCCAGAAAAGGCATGTTGAGTGGATCAAAGGCTGTCGAAGGGCGGGAGCTGGGTGGGTCCATCTGCTGCAGTCCGGCTACTGGCTGCCTCGTCGCCTGCGTCGATGCTGGATCACCTCTCACCAATTGCTGTAGTTGCTTGAATTGGTGCTCCATACCTTTCCATCTCCGCTCTTGCCGGAGCGTCTCTGCGTCTATCTGGTCCTGCTGATGCCGTTGAGACTCCACCATTGTTCTCACAATCTTCTCCAAGCGATCTGTCCTGTCTTCGACTACAGGAGTGGGATGCCTGGATGACTCTGTGGATTTGGGCCTGGCACCCATCGCTGAACCATCCCTAGGGGGTGCCGTACCTCTGCCCCGATTGTCCATCTTGACTCACCGAGTGCTGCTCGGACACTGTTTACCCGGAAACCGCTGCCACCAAATGTTGAGGGTAGATGTGACTGAGGCGTTGTGAGTAGATGTAAGCACTCAGGAGAAGTTGGATGAGTTTTAACAGATGGGATCCTTTTATTTACCCCAATTAAGGCCAAAGAAAGGCAATCAAAAAATAAGGGAAAAAAAATATACAAAAAAAAACTATTTAGTAAATAAAATAAATGGACATGAGAGTCCAAAACACAACAATCATAATTTTATAGCTGCTTAGAGAATGACCTTTACACAAGCCACAATACATGGGGTATCAACAGACTTATGTCTTTTCACTTCACCCCCCCCTAAAGATTGAGACTACTAGTCTTTTATACCCATGAAGCACCCCTGGAATTGGCACATACCAATTCAATAATCCAATACAGGGGTGGTTCAGGTACACAAACCATAAATGCTTAAAAACAGCCGAAATGCTACATCTAAACAATTTGAAAAATACAGAATATCATTTCTATGATGTCAGCTAACATTTGGCAAAGCCACAAGTCATATTAACAGCTAAACAAAAATAACTCCAAACTCCGGGTCACTTCCTATTGACCCGGAAGTCATAACGTTATTTAAACCCCACCATTGCAGCAAAAATTCCTCTACACAAACCAACAGGAGACGCTGGTCAGACGTAAAAATGGTATGTCAAAGCTATGTTCCTTTTAAACTAAATAAACAAATACACAATTAACAAAAACATGTGTTGCGTGGTTATTGTAACAGATTATGATTGTGAAGTAACTGGCATGGTTTTAAACAGTCAGATATGCATTGATAATAATAGCTATAGCCGTAGTATTAGATGTTAAAAGTGTGCACACAAAAGCTACGGGATTACTATGGGGTTTTGAGGAAAGGCTAGATTAACTGCTGATTTACAACAGTATGAAGATTAACAGAACACATTAACACGCTATACAAACAAATACACGCAACATTTGCACTCAGTCTTTGTGAATGGGAATAGGTAGCGCATCGCTACCGTGACGGTAGCTATGCGCCCCGTCACAAGGACCAGACTACTGTCTCGTATCTATACGTGATAAATGCTTTCTCTGGATCAGCGGCAGCTCCAACACAGATACGGTGTGGGTGTGTCAAAGGTTTAACAGACACAGGCGAATCATTGCAATTTAGTAAAAGATTGCGTGGCTGTTTGAATCGAAGTCGTGATCTTTTAACAATTAATCGTGCAGCTCTAACAAACACTGTACAGTACAGCATTTAAAGGGTTAGTTCACCCAAAATTGAAAATTCTGTCAGTAATTACTCACCCTCATGTTGTTCCAACCATGTAAGACCTTCGTTCATCTTCGGAACATAATTTAGTATATTTTTGATGAAATCTGAGAGCTGTCTCACTCCTCCATAGGCTTTCAGAGGGACTGAAACTTGATGAAACCTGACGCCACGACGCATGCGCGAAAACTGAGATTAGTAGTAGTAGAAGAAGAACGCCGTTTTCGCGCATGCGTCGTGGCGTCAGAGGCTCAAATTGAACAACAATAATAGTGGGATAAAGTCGTTATTTTTGTTGTTTTTCCGCTCAAAAAGTATTTTCGTCGCATGATAGACTTAATACAGAGCCACTGTAGTCATTTGGACTCCTTAAATGACGTTTTTACTTACTATTCTGGGCCATCAAGTTTCAGTCCCTCTGAAAGCCTATGGAGGAGTGAGACAGCTCTCAGATTTCATCAAAAATATACTAAATTATGTTCCGAAGATGAACGAAGGTCTTACATGGTTGGAACAACATGAGGGTGAGTAATTACTGACTTTATTTTCAATTTTGGGTGAACTAACCCTTTAAGGTGAAGCATAGAATTTCTACACAAGTAATGACATGTCCAAAAGGTAAAACCACCAATCAGAGTTTAGCTTTGGTATGTGATGTTCATGACACTGATTATATACAACACCACAAGAGTTGTGAACACTGGCCTCAAATACAAATACAAAAACCCTGGCCTCAAACAAACACTCCATTATTTGATGTCCTGGACCTCACAAATTTTGGCAAATCAGTGGCCATTGTTCTCAGTGCAGATCCAGTCCATGCTGCTGAATCATAAATGTCCTGTATGACAGCGCTTGTCTCGTGTAGTTCGTGTGATCATATGGAACAATTGAGGGTTTATAAGGGGTGAACTAAAGCCATTCTGAAAATCAGGCTTAACATTTAAACACTCTTCAAGTTTGGTATTCTCCAATACCTCCAATTAAAACCTTAAACACGCAAATCAATCAAATAATATCCATCTTAAACTGTAAAGATCTGGTAATTATCCCAATACAACTAAACCCAAACTAGACAAATGGAGGCAAAGCTTTTAAAAAGATGTACTCAAGAGTTGAAAAACATGACAAAAGCCACAGCCTAGTCTCATGAGCAAATCTATTTTACATAAAGAATAATGCATATGATGTTGAGCAATCATCTCTCAGGGGGAACTGCCACATAGCAGATACAGAAGTGATAAAGTACAATCATATAATTTATGGTGGAACAATGACACTGACACAGTTGATTAAATTAATGAGAACAGTACTTTGAAAATCTGGTCCAATCAAATTATCATGCTGGACTTCTTCAATTACAAGAGCCATTACCTCTCTAAGGGCAGGTTTTGAAGGATAATACGGATCTAAAAAGAGGGTGATTCTTTAGGAATGTGACTTATAGTGCAGTTTTTCTTTCCAGACATGACTAAATGAGGGAGATAACTCATAAATCAAAAGAAAAATTTGTTGCACCAATTTCTAAGACCAGTTTAAAAAGCTGCACTGCGAACGTTGATCCTTCATGTGCTAGAAGAGTAATATACATCCTATGAATATATGTAAATACACCGCTCAGGCATAACATTATGACCACTGACAGGTGAAATGAATAACACTGATTATCTCTTCATAACCTGTTAGTGGGTGGGATATATTAGGCAACAAGTGAACATTTTGTCCTCAAAGTTGATGTGTTAGAAGCAGGAAAAATGGGCAAGCGTAAGGATTTGAGCGAGTTTGACCAGGGCCAAATTGTGATGGCTAGACGACTGGGTCAGAGCATCTCCAAAACTGCAGCTCTTGTGGGCTGTTCCCGGTCTGCAGTGTCAGTCTCTATCAAAAGTGCTCCAAGGAAGGAACAGTGGTGAACCGGCCACAGGGTCATGGGCGGCCAAGGCTCATTGATGCACGTGGGGAACGAAGGCTGGCCCGTGTGGTCCGATCAAACAGACGAGCTACTGGAGCTCAAACTGCTCAAGAAGTTAATGCTGGTTCTGATAGAAAGGTGTCAGAATACACAGAGCATCTCAGTTTGTTGCGTATGGGGCGGCTCAGCCGCTGACCAGTGCCCATGCTGACCCCTGTCCACCGTCCAAGCACCAACAGTGGCACGTGAGCATCAGAACTGGACCACGGAGCAATGGAAGAAGGTGGCCTGGTCTGATGAATCACGTTTTCTTTTACATCACGTGGATGGCCAGGTGCATGTGCGTGGCTTACCTGGGGAACACATGACACCAGGTGCACTATGGGAAGAAGGCGTGGTGGCGGAAGCAGTGATGCTTTGGGCAATGTTCTGCTGGGAAACCTTGGGTCCTGCCATCCATGTGGATGTTACTTGGACAGGTACCACCTACCTAAGCATTGTTGCAGACCATGTACACCCTTTGATGGAAACGGTATTCCCTGGTGGCTGTGGCTCTTTCAGCAGATAATGCGCCGCCACAAAGCACAAATGCTTCAGGAATGGTTTGAGGAGCACAACAACGAGTTTGAGGTGTTGACTTGGCCTCCAAATTCCCCAGATCTCAATCCAATCGAGCATCTGTGGGATGTGCTGAACAAACAAGTCCGATCCATGGAGGCCCCACCTCACAACTTACAGGACTTAAAGGATCTGCTGCTAACATCTTAGTACCAGATACCACAGCACACCTTCAGGGGTCTAGTGGAGTCCATGCCTCGACGGGTCAGGGCTGTCTCGGCAGCAAATGGGGGACCGACACAATATTAGGATAATATTCCTAATATTATAATATCATAATATTATGCCTGATCGGTGCACATATCAAAATGCAATAGTGGAAGTGGGAATCAAATGTTTTTTGTTTTTTTTACAAAGTGAACAACAAAAACGTACCTACATTGTGCAAATAAATAAAACTGTTTAAATCACAGTTGTTTTCTTCCTTCACGTTTGCAATGTCAAAATTAGTGCTTGGTGTACATAAGCCCTAATATTACTGCACAATCCTTCATTCAACTGACAGGTGAAAGCCACTGTACTCCACACATCCTGTGTAATCTAAAATCACTCTGTTCCCAAAATGATGTCAAGCGCCAACTAACAATAAAACGATATGTATAATAGGACAGTTACATTGATATGACTGAAATCTTCTCAGCAGATCTTTTGTACAGACAGCACTCCTGCAGCGAGACTAGACAAAAGCTGTAAACATGCTAAAAGAGAAAAGAAAGAAAGAAGGCAACTAATATGCACTTCTATAGTGAGAGTGGAAATCCCATTCACTTTGGTAGAGATACACACTACCTGTACTCTCCAGAGACTATTTCAAAACCTTTCCAAGCTTGTTTGTCTTTTCTGTGAAAGTGTGTGTGTGCCCTGTACAGTTTTAAATTCCCTAGCAGTCTTTTCCTTTAAATGCAGTTATATTGTTATTTTGCTCATTGTATTTTTCCTACCATCACAGAAAGTGTTTCTTAGTTCATGAATGGGTGACTTTCATGAAAACTCAAGACATTTCTTTAGTCATTTTTCCAACTGAATGCTTTTGCTTACAGAAAATGAAGCCTATTTTTTGCATTCAGCTTGCACTTAAGAGTAGAGTTCAACATTTAAAGGGTTAGTTCACCCAAAAATGAAAATTAGTCCGAGATTTACTGACCCTCAAGTCATCCTTCATTCCCACTGACCGATGGAAGTTAGTTATTTTAGTCTATAAAGTTTTAAATATGGATATTTGTCTTACACAAACGCATGGCTTCGCTTCAGAAGGCCTTTATTAACCCCCTGGAGCTGTGTGGAGCAGTTATATGATGGATAGATGCACTTTTATGGACTTCAAAAACGAATCAAGTCAATGCCATTATAAAGCTTGGAAGAGCCAGGACTTTAATATAACTCTGATTGTGTTCATTTCAAACCATTACTTTATTTTTAACTGACATTAATAAATTAATAAACGTAATAAATGTATTGCTTATTGTTAGTTAATACAATAACTAATGTTAACAAATGAGACCATATTGTAAAGTGTTACCAATTGTATTTATATATTATATATATTATATATATATATATATATATATATATATGGAAAACTGAAAGATTGTGAAATACCATTTAAATTTAAAATAGCTGTTTTCTATGTGAATATATTTTATTCTTGTGATCAAAGCTGACTTTTCAGCATCATTAGTGTCCCATGATCCTTCAGAAACCTCAAGAATGCTCAAAAAAACAATTCTGATTAATATCAATGTTGAAAACTGTTGTGCTGTCATATATATACATATACGTATACATATATATGCTCACCTAAAGGATTATTAGGAACAGCATACTAATTCTGTGTTTGACCCCCTTTGGCCTTCAGAACTGCCTTAATTCTACGTGGCATTGATTCAACAAGGAGCTGAAAGCATTCTTTAGAAATGTTGGCCCATATTGATAGGATAGCATCTTGCAGTTGATGGAGATTTGTGGGATGCACATCCAGGGCACAAAGCTCCCGTTCCACCACATCCCAAAGATGCTCTATTGGGTTGAGATCTGGTGACTGTGGGGGCCATTTTAGTCCAGTGAACTCATTGTCATGTTCAAGAAACCAATTTGAAATGATTCCAGCTTTGTGACATGGGGCATTATCCTGCTGGAAGTAGCCATCAGAGGATGGGTACATGCTGGTCATAAAGGGATGGACATGGTCAGAAACAATGCTCAGGTAGGCCGTGGCATTTAAACCATGCCCAATTGGCACTAAGGGGCCTAAAGCGTACCAAGAAAACATCCCCCACACCATTACACCACCAACACCAGCCTGCACAGTGGTAACAAGGCATGATGGATCCATGTTCTCATTCTGTTTACGCCAAATTCTGACTCTACCATCTGAATGTCTCAACAGAAATTGAGACTCATCAGACCAGACAACATTTTTCCAGTCTTCAACTGTCCAATTTTGGTGAGCTCGTGCAAATTGTAGCCTCTTTTTCCTATTTGTAGTGGAGATGAGTGGTACCCGGTGGGGTCTTCTGCTGTTGTAGCCCATCCGCCTCAAGGTTGTGCGTGTTGTGGCTTCACAAATGCTTTGCTGCATACCTCGGTTGTAACGAGTGGTTATTTCAGTCAAAGTTGTTCTTCTATCAGCTTGAATCAGTCGGCCCATTCTCCTCTGACCTCTAGCATCAACAAGGCATTTTGGCCCACAGGACTGCCGCATACTGGATGTTTTTCCCTTTTCACACCATTCTTTGTAAACCCTAGAAATGGTTGTGCGTGAAAATCCCAGTAACTGAGCAGATTGTGAAATACTCAGACCGGCCCGTCTGGCACCAACAACCATGCCACGCTCAAAATTGCTTAAATCCCCTTTCTTTCCCATTCTGACATTCAGTTTGGAGTTCAGGAGATTGTCTTGACCAGGACCACACACCTAAATGCATTGAAGCAACTGCCATGTGATTGGTTGATTAGATAATTGCATTAATGAGAAATTGAACAGGTGTTCCTAATAATCCTTTAGGTGAGTGTATATATATATATATATATAGCTCTGTAAAAAATTAAGAGACCACTCAACATTGTGAAATCAATTTTAAGTGGTCTCTTAATTTGTTCCAGAGCTGTGTGTGTATATGTGTGTATATGTGTGTACTCATGCACTCTCTCAATCTCTTTTATATTATATATATTATTATATTGTATTATCTGGGCACTGTATTACACAATGCTGTCAAAGCAAACACCAGTCCCTTTAAATTATCTAAAGCAATTAAGATAATACAGAATTATACATCCATATTTAAAATGTGAATGTTAGCATCACAAACAATACTAAAATCATCCTAATATAACCAGATATCTGATTTAAGTTTTCATCCGTTATATTTTTAAGCGTCCCATCAATGTGCAATTTTCTCCTGGAAAAGCGCTCCTAAATTGCCTTTAAATTACCTTATCTAATCTCTCCTATTTTCCATGGTCTTAAATACATTTGCTTTAACAGCAAATGACATGATTTATGAAGAACAAATGTGAAATAATAAAAGCTGCTCTTCAAACTGTGTCTGTCAGGTTTAATGGCAGTGAATGCACAGCCTTTCAACTTTGCTGTTGTTGACTTTGGAGTGACACGTGCAGAGAATAGTGGAGAGACGGCACAAAAAGGCCATCCCACATCTAAAGATGTCAGTGGGATAGCCGGCGCCCAAATGTCAACTACGTGAGGAACATTAGAACAGTGTGTAACACGGGTACTACAGTGCTCAGTGTTGGCAAAGGGGAGACACCCCTATCATGGAAGGTTATACCTCAAAAACACTGCATTCTGAGCCTATGATTTAGTAATATCACTTATAAGTTATTAGAAATGTACTAAAAGTACTACAACCTATGGTTGTCAAAAGTACCAGTACTTCAGTACCAAGTTGATACTTGCATTTAAAAAACATTTCAAACGCATTCAAACGCTCCCCTGTGTATTTGTGTGAATGATCTGTGAAGAACATCAATAGTTTCTATTTATGGTGCGTTCACACCGGACGCGATTCGCGCGAGTGTTTTACATGTTAAGTCAATGCAGAGACGCGAAATGGCATTCTGCGACGAATGAGGCGGCCAGATTTGCGCGATTGAGGCGGCGCAAATGACGCGAATTGAGCGTTTTGAACACGCGATTCACGCGAATCGCTCCAGTTGAAAAATCTGAACTCTGGCGGATATTTCGCGCCGCGTTAACCAATCACGAGCTTGCTCTAGTAGTGACGCATTTACAAGCGGAGGCAGAAATCTGAACAACAATGGAGGACAAGATAATTGTGGCCGTATGTGGAGACCCGGAGCTGTACAATACATCATCCTATCACTACAGGAACAGGAACAAAAAGGATCTTGCTTGGAAGAAAGTGAGTTATTGTGAGCCATTGTGAGCCAAGTGAGCCATTTCACAACGAGACAGGAGCAGAAAAAAAGAGCCAGAGCCAGCGGCAAATGTGAGAAGGACTAGCCGAGGAAAGGCGGGTCTCGCCGGGTAAACGAGCGCGGAATGTCACTGATCCCCTGGATCTCACAACTCCGAAAACGCCAGATAAAATGCTCAAATAGGAACTTTTTATAAATTAACCACAGATTTGAGCTTTAAACAACTATATTATCGCCTGAAAAAGTCTTTAAACTACGTTTTGTCACACATTATTAGTAGTATTTTTTACAAAAAAGACGTAAAGTGACCGAGACGAGCTGGCTCATATAGGCTCATATAGAAGCCCCTCCCATGACGCGAATTCGCGTCTGTTGTGTAGTTGTCACACGCGAATTTCACGCGCGAATGAAGCGAGCAAACTCAAAATGTTCAAGCGTCCACCTTCGCGCGATTAGCGCGAATTATTCGCGCGAATCGCGTCCGGTGTGAACGCCACATTACAGGGCCCTATTTTAATGGTCTGAGAACATGGTCTGAAGCGCATGGCGCAAGTGCACTTAGGACGTGTCCGAATGCACTTTTGCTAGTTTAACGACAGAAAAAACTGTCAGTGCACGAGGTGCATGGTCCAAAAGGGTTTTACCTAGTCTCTAATGAGTCATGGGTGTGTTTTGGGCGTAACGTGCAATAAACCAATCAGAGTCTCATCTCCCATTCCCTTTTAAAGCCATTTGCGATCATGCCATGGGGGATTTGCTATTTACATGGCGGAATTAGCGAGGGGAAAGACTGAACGCTTCTCCAGGGAGGAATCCTTTAATTTTTCATATTAAAAAATGCGCATGTGTGTGTAATAAGCAGAGTGTACACGTGTTGTGCACCGCCTATAGGCTCATATTACTAACACACCCTTTAAATAACACAAAAAATACTGCGCTATTGACTTTAGACCAGGTTTTTGTTGGTCAATATCGTTTTCAGTTCCTCAAAATAGCAATGCACCAACAATGCGCCTGAACACACCTGGTTTTTAGACCAGACGCCCATGGCCGAACAGATGACGCGAGTGCATTTGATATTTAAACAACGTGATGCAGGACGTGAAAATGGGCCCCCGGTGTTTTTGCTGCGTTGAGCATTGTACCCAATCACAGACATGCTTGTTGAGCTTGTGAACACATTGGCCAATCAGAGCCATTTAAATTATTCAGATTAATACGAGTTTTGTTCAGTGTGAGCTCTGCACATTTGCAAATCATTTAAAGCAGTGGTTCTCAAACTTTTTATACCAAGTACCACCTCAGAAAATATTTGGCTCTCCAAGTACCACCATTATACCAACATTAAAATAGGGTAGCGCAGAAGGCCTAACTATTCAGCTACAGCTCTGCACAGTTAAAAAACAAGGCAGTTTATTCATAATAAGAATATTTATTGTTGTCAGTCACTTTAATAATGTAAATACACAGTTTGTACATTAACACTACACTGTGCTTGCATACAGGTTTACTCAGATAAAGATTCAATTAAAATGTGTTTTAACATTAATTTATTTAGTGATTCCTCTGTGTACCACTAGAGGCAGCCTGAGTACCTCTAGTGGTACTCGTACCACACTTTGAGAACCACTGATTTAAAGTATAAAGACAATTTAAATAAGAGATTCATTGTGCAGTATAGAGTTTTTTTATTATACAGACTTTTCACTCAGTTCAGTGAGTTTGTAGCCTGACGTCGTCATACTCAATTCTAGTCAGAATTTGAGTCTGATACTGCTCCGTTGGGCTGTGATTATGGGGCGTGTTTAAACCGAACCAGGAAAGACCTCAATTGGATAGACCTACAACCAATCAGAGCAACGGAGCGACGCTTAACGTTAGTTGTCAAATGTCAACAGAACTCAACTGCACTGTGTTGCCAAGTCCGCGGGTTGAAGCGACCCCAATTATGTGATATACAGACCCAGGAATGCGAAATTTAGCAGCCGTGCCAAAATAACACATATTTTACCCCCCAAATGCCATTTTTCCCGGATAACCCCCCTGGAAAGCTATTGGGCTTGTTTTTGGCTAGTTTTGAGTAGCAATTGGGCGAGTTTTGCTGTAAAAACTTGGCAACCCTGTCCGCACGCACGCTGAAATAAGTCACGTTAGAAGAAGAAGATGAGTGTAAACGATCTTTGCCGGTGTTGTAAAAAAAGAATTTAAGGATACACAGAGTACTTACCAACACGATCATCATTTCTGAGAGAAATAGTAAAGGTGAATGCATATACGAACAAGTTCTCCGTTTAGGATTAGAACAAACTCAACCCAATCGCCTTTGATGACGTGGATGATTACGTTACTGTTTATCATCTGTCCATCATCGTCTAAAGCCCGCCCTGACAATTTCATTGGTCCGAACAGTTTCTGTTCGGGCATAATTACTTCTCTATGGATCAAGTCCAGACCGAACTGCCCGTGCAAAAAAATTTGTGGGCGGGGCTAAGTTCGTCTGGCATCCAGGCTAGTGAGTTTGACTATTTTAATTGAAATTGTGATGTTCAACAACGGACGGGACAAAAGAAACCTGGTATGTCAAATAGATCTGTGCAATAAGTCACTTGAAATGGATTTCTTAGTTTTTCATTTCATTACTAACTTTTCATTCGATTTTTTTAATGCAATGTTTATTAAATGAATCAATATTTGAAGGCTACATGCTAATATTTTAATGTATTAATGGCATTAAAAATAGCATTTCATATTTTATTAAAATTTATATTTTTGCTATGGTACTAGAATTGGTATTGAGAACCATGAAATTTGATTGGCATTTGTACTACTGTACTACTTCAGTGTCACATGATCCTTCAGAAATCATTCTAATAGGCTGATTTGCTGCTCAAGAAACATTTATGATTATCATCAATGCTGAAAACAGATGTGCTGTTTAATTTAGTGCATGTCCGTGCGTGCCTGACTACCTCAAAAACTTAAAGGTGCAGTGTGTAAATTTAGCGACATCTAGCGGTGAGGTTGTGAATTGCAATCGTCCACCCCTCCCTTTCGAAGCACAGAGAAGCTAAGGTGGCCAACACAGGACAAAAAGAGTGACTAGCGCTCTGTAGAGTTTGTCCATTTAGGGCTACTGTAGAAACATGGCGACACAAAATGGCGACTTCACTGTAAGGGACCCGTGGAGTGTGTAGATAGAAACGGCTCATTCTAAAGGTAATAAATACATAATGGTTCATAAGTTATGATTATTATATTGCATTTCTGTCAATAGATCCTCATATATATTACACACTGCACCTTTAAGCACACAAAATCATATCAGAACACTGTTTACAGGAAAGGCCTTCAGATTCCTGATGGACACAATGAATGTGGTACAACTGAGTGATTTGCTAAACAGATCAACAAGTGGGCTTTATTCACAGTGGACTGCACTCTAGGGTAACAAGCAGTTGTGCATGATATAATTAATTATCCGTCCTTCGGATCAACAGAATTTTAAAGTAGAAACTTTGCTTCATATTAAAAGTAACATAGCTTTAAGATTTAAGAAACCATACCATTACTGGCGATTAAAATTGAGAAAAGAATATAGTCAACCCAGAGCTAGTTTCCACACAGGTGACATGTTTAACTGTTGTAGTTTATCCACATTGTGTGCACAAAATAGACGATGAACACAGTCAAACCATGCCATCAGAGAAGCGCTAATCAAACATCTGCTTTGGTCACTGATTTCGCCCCTTCAAAACCATTTTGGCCCGAAACCGAATACTGCCCGTTTCAGCTGAAAATCTTCACTAGCCGAAATTTCAGTGCATCCTTAATTACAACCATTCAGAAAATTGTGCTATAAGGCTCTGAGG
Organism: Romanogobio albipinnatus; assembly: GCA_023566225.1. Taxonomy (NCBI): domain Eukaryota; kingdom Metazoa; phylum Chordata; class Actinopteri; order Cypriniformes; family Gobionidae; genus Romanogobio; species Romanogobio albipinnatus. The sequence goes on along the minus strand of CM042252.1, from coordinate 4,558,600 downwards.
GGATAGAGAAGGGGAGGAGAAGCAAAATAAAAAGACTTTTGACTCTATTGGAAAAGAAATTGCCAATCACCATTGAGTATTTCACATTCAGTTTTGAGGGAAAAATACACTGCAGAGGAGGCTAGCCTCTGTTGGTATTAGGGCTGGTCCGAATACCATTTTCTTGAGCTTCGAAGCTTCGGAGGGAAGGAGCTGAACATATCCTTCTCTCTAATAAAGGCAGGAATCTGGAGAAGCGGCGCACCTCACGCGGGCAGGGCTTATATGCTCCGAGAACGGACACTGCACTAGTGACACAAAACACACAGGTCTGTTACGTCCCAGTTTTTATATATTATAGTAGTAAAAATCATTTTGTTCAGTTAGAGAACAGATTAAAAACTAAACGTGCAGCGTGAGCCAAACAAGAGTCAGATTTCATTCATCATGAGAGTGAGGAGCTGAATGACAAGATGATCACGGGAGATTTGGTTTCAAAGCAGAATGTTAAAGCGCCTATTTAAGGGAGTCTGTCATTGTACCGTTTTGTTGTTGTTTTCATTAAGAATAATAGGCTAATGAACCCACAATTCAAGCAACCCGCCTCCGAATTGGCAAACCGAAAGTAAACTGCGCACGGCTGCATTCGTTCACAGCCGCTCAGTGCACAAGCACTCTAATGTGACGGTGAGGGAACATTTTCTGTTAAAAAGCAGGGCTGTACAGTGCATACATGTTGCACGTGCTACAAAAAAAAATCGGTCTGTGCGATGAATATATACGCGTGCGATACAGTTTAGCATGTGAGACAGAGCTCATTTGAATGAAGGGAGAATTTGTTTTGTGCTCGTGTGAGGTTAATCTAGGGCTGCACGATTGACTGAAATTAAACCAAAATCGAGATTTGTTGAAATTATGAAAATCGCTTCAATTTTTTTAATAAATAAATGTGCAGATGAAGCGCAGCACTGTTCAGGGCAGATTGATCAGTTCGCAATAAATGCTGCTCTATCTGCATGCACTGTGAGATGGAGTCATTGGCATTTTAGTTCGAAAAGGGGCTCGGTTTGCATGAAAAATTGCTAATGTAAAAGCTGTCAATCGCGGGCTCGGTGAGCACCGGGGTACCGAACCCGAGACTCTGAAGGAGGTGGCACTCGAACTGTCCCGCGATTCACGTGAAACGGACTCGGGTGCGCATTTGTTCAGGAAGAAACGTAACCTGCATGTTTTAGCGTATTACAATGTATTTAGTTCAATAAAACACATGTAAGGGATGATGATTTACCTTGGATACGAGTGTATTCACGCATATGTGTGCAATCAGGGCAACAATAAATGAACTTCAAGCGACGCACACACAGTAAACCCAAGAGTTGTTCACTCAGCTGCGCATAATAGCACCAAATTAATAAAAACACAATTTACTGCAGTGTGTTTTCTATCATCCGCCGTGCACATTTTTGATGACGTAAGATGAACAAGTGCACCAGGGTTCGACAGAATCAAGTTGAGTGTGAAACCAGACCAGGAACAATCGCGTTTGGACATGACCACAGCAAACGTGCCCAGTGTTAAAGCCCCTTAATATAAGAAGCCTGTAATCTGACAGGCTTCACATCACATAATGAGGCAGAAATTATATTATTTTATATATTCTGCAGTACAGTGATAGATTTGCGGTGTAGAGACGTGTTCAGTACTTTTTTTCTTTCTCAGTGAATACATAAGATAAAATAAGACATTACAGTCACACATTTTTTGATCATAATTTAATATTTTATTATAAAACCTTGGTCTAATTATTTATGTTTTCTGTAAAATATAATAATAATAATTGTTATTATTATTTTTATTCTTAAATATTTGTATTGTATAGCCCTTTTTGCATTTTTCAGACATGGTAACAGACGTTTTATACATGTGCTACAATTTTGTGCTACAAATCTTTCAACCTCTGTAGCACCAGTGCTATGTGCAAAAAAAGTTAACGTTCAGCCCTGAAAAGGCTAATACATTTTGATTCTATTATTCTATTTTCCACAATGTCAAACCAACGCAGCTTAACCCAAAATGCAAGCTCAGGCATTCTTCCATATAAACTCAGAATACTCAGGGAAAGCCAAGAAGAAGCAAATATTTGTATTAAGTATAACGAGGTTGGGTTCCTATTAGTGGTGGGTATAGACTATTTTTTTTTATCTAGATTAATCTAGATTAAAATGGTTTATTTGAATTCTGCCGAAGGCATTCAGAATATGTGTGTTCGTAAGTGATCGTTTGTCTTTTTGTAGTTTGAATAATAAATAACTTCTGTCCCTTTAAGACCTGACGCACACACATCCAAACACTGTACCTGTGAGCAGCTTACGACTGTGTTTACCTTACATCTCACCAAGATGGGCATTGAGACATTTTTGAGTGTATTTGACCATTAATAAAATGGAAAAAGGAGCTCCTTGCGCGTTCGCCATGTTCAGAGGATTAACCGGACTGAATGAGAGGAGGCGGTGTGTGTCACTCGCGGTCGGTCGGAGAGGAGAGCGCAGCTGATATCGATACTGTAGAAAATGAGTATTGTATCGTTTCAGATATTTCAGTATCGATACATAGCGAAATATGGATATTTTTGACAACACTAGTAGGCATACACACAGCTTCGAAGACTCGTTCTCTCACCCCTACAGTGCAATTCGGCTAGGTGTACATCCGCGCTAAAATATCAAGGTGAAAGTCATCATAGCTTGCGTAGTATAGACCCAGCTCCCAACCCAACTTTGAGAATAGATTAACGGCGATATTTTTTTTAATCGCCCGATAAGAGTCTCGCAGCACGTTAACGCCGATAACGGCCCACCGCTAGTTCCTATTCAATTGTCCATCCTATTAAAAACTGCTAGGCTATAAAATAATTGAGTATAAAAGAATAAAAAAGTATTGGTCATTGGTATTGGAGTATTGTATTTTGCCAGATTTTATAGTGTAAACATATGATAAATGGACTGCATTTATTTAGTGCTTTCAACAGACCCATGGCCATCCAAAGCGCTGTACACATTGCCTCTCATTCACCCATTCATACACCAATGGCGGTGTCAGCCATGCAAGGCGCCATCCAGCTCGTCGGGAGCAGCTGGGGTTAAGTGTCTTGCTCAAGGACACCTCGACACTTGGTCAGGTGGAACCGGGGATTGAACCACCAACCTTCCAGTTTGTAGACAACCTACATGAACCACTGAGCCACTGCCGCCCCATGCATATGCAAGCGCGAATGAGAACCGTTTCGAGGTGGATGGCAAAAAAACTCACGAATACCAACCCATTGAACGAATATTCGTATATTCTGGTCCAGCCCTAGTTGGTATATCATGGTATATCTTTTTTTTCATATTTCCCAATTAGCTCATAAGTGTCAGAAGCATTTTGACAGTGCAGAGAACTCCACCACCTGAGTGCAGACGCAGAGGAGCTCCCATTCTCCGTCTTCATTAGCTTCCTGTCTTTGTTAAACAGTTCAGTCTAATAAATTATTAAACAAAACCGTTCTTGCCAACTTTCTCCGTCTGCATTCAGCATATACCTATATTTATTATTCAAACAAGTTTTTTAATATTCAATAAATAATTAATTCCAAGAAACGTGTGTACTCTGCGAATGAAAACATATCGACAGTAACTAACTCTAACGAAGAATGTGTGCAAAATGATATGTCCACCCAACCCAGAAATCATCAGTATATGTCATACAGTAAATTATGTACATGAAGACCAGATCAAATCAGATAACTTAGATCATTTATTTACAAACATTTCTCACCTCATTTTGTAGCTCGTCGTCACTCTTTGTGGAGGCAAGCATCTCAAAAAGAGAGGTTGCGAGCTCTTCGGCACTGGACGATCCCATGTTCCCCTCGTTCAGGTATTTCTCCACCTCTTGTCTCAGGATGGAGCTGTCTGCGTTTCTCTGCTCTAGTTCTTCCGCTGAGTAAGCGTCATCTCTCTCAGCTCCAGCCCTCCGCTCGCCAACATGATTATTTAGGAAGCTGTGAAAGTCCATGGCCGGCTCCATATCCGTCCCCTCTGACCAGTGCATAGCATCGTGAGCATCCAGCACATACGTGTCAAATGAGAAAGCAATGTTCCGACCAAAGACAGAATCACGGTTCACTGCCTTGAGAGAACTCTGTGTTTGTATGAAAGCATCCACCTGAGATTCTCCAATCTGGGCCACTAAACGACCCACAGCTGCACAAGACAACTCCGCAGCAGACGCCGGAAAAGGTCCAAACATCTGTTTTATGGCCCTGGTTTCCTCATGACCAATCTGGTCTTTGTTGTGGAATGTTTTAAACAAGACGACTCCAGCACTTTCAATGGTGTCCTGCCCAAAATCCGTACCAACTGCAAAAATGTAAAAGGAACACATTAATTTGATAACACACAAAAACACATGTAAATGTTCAGAATTAACCTGAACTAAACACAAAATATCCGCCTTATTTTTTGAGCATACAGGGCCATTTGCAAATTGAAAATGTCTGGCTTCCAGTCTCAAACACATCCAGTTATTTTTAGATGTACAAAACAGATTGTTATGCTACTTGAAATCGTGATTCCTAGGGTCTTGCTAGATGGTTGCTTTATCCAGTGCAGCCATATTACAGGAACTTTTCAATGCTAAACTTATACCTTTATAATACCGTATTTTCCGGACTATAAGTCACACTTTTTTTCATAGTTTGGCTGGTCCTGCGACTTATATAGTCAGGGGCGACTTATATATCAAAATTAATTCATACTGACTGACAAGAATAAACGTTTAGTTACGTCTACAGCCACGAGAGGACGCTCTATGCTGCTCCTGTAGCCTACCCCGGAAAAAATTTCTAAAAACTGAAATATTAACTTAAGGGACAACTGAGAAAGACTGGACACAAACAAAATGCCCCCCAAAAAGAAAATCCTATTCTGCAAATTACAAACTGCAGGTAGTAAACTATGCAGCCGTAAACGGTAATCGAGCAGCAGAAAGAAAGTCTGGAGTGAGTGAGAAACTTGAGACACTGGCGAAAAGCAGAGGTTACTTTAACTGTAATGAAGAAAACAAAGAAAGCTAATCGTGGACTGAAAGCAAAATGGCCAGAGCTGGAGGATCGAGTCCACAGATGGGTGCTTGAATGGAAGAGGGAGTTGGGAGAGGCTCAGCTGCGCGAGACAAACACTGCCAGTGTGAATGCACCCGCTCCCTACACTGCTTCTGCCCTGCCAACGAACTGCGTGCGCGTGCGGTGTGATGCTGGCGTTATAGTCCAGTATAATGCGACTTATAGTCCAATGCTTATATATGTTTTTTTCCTCTTAATGACGCATTTTGACAGATGCGACTCCGGAGTAGGCCTATCGCGATAGTCAATAAATCAATTAGTCGCACGATAATTCGCCTGGAGCTCGTGCTTCTTCGGTTGCGGAGCTGCGCGCAAAGTTACAAAATTTAACGTGCACACCGCCAAGCGAAATGGGGTCTCGCACACTCAACGCGCACTACTGCCCGCTCCGTGTTGACCGCATTTTTGCCACGCGCACCCCTGGCTCGTGCGGACGCGACGAGTTACACTGAAGTTGGCAGTTTGATAAATGCAAGTTAATTCTTCAGCTTAATCTTTGCGTGCTTCAAGTTCAGTCTTTGTGTGCTAAAAAGGCACATAAGTTCCTGTAGAGATAGCAATACATATTCTCCTTTTTTGGCCAAATAAATGAAAAGCATGTCATCAGTGTCTTCTCTCTTGCTGTATCAAAATCTCCCCTAGCTGTGCTCAGAGATGGTCCCAATAATGTGCTTAAAGTCAAGTCAAATTCAGTTTGTGCATGATTACATGATATCACAATTTTTATAATACTGTATCCTAAAATGTGGATAATTAAGCTAAATATCATATGCATTATCAAACATCAAGTACATTTCTGGAGTGTTAAAGATTAAAAGAAAAAACAACAACAAGAACCGCACAGAACCGAAAACCGTGACCCTAAAACCGTGGGTTTTGTGAACCGTGCCACCCCTAATATGCACCTAAAACACAATCTTCCGTTGCAGTTTTCATCCATTTTATTTATTGTTTTTGGTATTTACTCAAGATAATTTTTTGTTAACAGACTGAGAGTCCATTGCTTTTATTGTTTTGTTCATTTATTGTGGATATTTAAAATGTTTTCCATTTTCAGTGTTAAATAGTCTTTAGAAATAAAAGTTTATTGATCTTTGAAAAGATGTACCTGCATTATTATGCCATTATCGTTATTTTAGATGAAAATGGTCTCAGAACGACAATATTATCATTTATTGCAATAATTTCTTGGCCAATTTATCGTCCAGCAAAATTTGTTATCATGACCGGCCTACTCCGGAGCGACTTATAGTCCGGAAAATATGGTAGCCATGCTGAATTCTGTTAGGATCTCGAGGAGGACAAAAGACAGCAAGTATCTGTAAAATACCTGTTCCCAAGATAATGCTTGCCAAAACAAACACTAATACACTCCTTTGATGCATCCAAAATAGAATAACTTCCTACTATATAGTATGCGAAATACAGAACAGCAAAATAGTAGTATGTCCGAATACATAGTATTCGGAAAACAGTAAGCGAAAAGCCCCTGGATGACCTTCTACTTCTGCCGAGATACTGAAGTGCGCATTCAAAGGACACTTGACTATCCCATGAGGACACGGGAGAGGATTTATGAATGGAGGTGAAGAGACGCAGCTGATGCTGGTAGGCCATATGATAATGACAACATGGCAGATGTAGCATGTCTGAATTTCATTCATACTACCCATATTCATACTATATAGTGTTTAATTTTTTTAACGGTCATGAAGTAAGTTGAAATTCAAATGTATTACCAATTCAGACAGTACATGATTTCAGATGGACAAGTCTTCTGAAGCCATATGTTAGCTTTGTGTGGAACAGACAAAAGTGATGCATTACATTTAAGCCAAAATGTAAATAACTATATTGTTTATACTCACAAAAAAATGACATGGGGGTGTGAATTTTAACTTTTATACATTTTATGCCCTATATTTAAGCGATTACTTACTTGAGGAGTGTGATGAAGCGTAGAAAACAGACAGGAAGAGCTTTTGCAAAAATGGCACGGCGGAGACTTTGTATGAGTCAGAGACACATGGGGCCAGATTTACTAAATAGGGCAAATTAAGCGTGAGAGCGCAATCCCATAAAAGCGCAGACGGGAGTCGAAAGTTCTACTACCCATCAATCTACCCATTAGCGTCTGGTTTAAAGGTCCCGTTCTTCGTGATCCCATTGTTCAAACTTTAGTTAGTGCGAAAAAGGGGGCGTGGTCTTGTTGCTGTCCCACGTGGAGAAGAGGAAGTGTCGCGTGGAGAAAAGGAATTGTTGCGTTTGAGTGTGTTTGTCGCCATGTCGTCGAGACGCTGTTATTTTCATCCCGGAGTCAAATCACCTTTGTTTGGCTTTCCCAGGGACGCTGTAGAGATCATTGAGCGCATACATCTCCCGTTAAGAGGCGTGACCTTTCCGTGCAACGTGCGCTAAGCTGGGGTCGAATCACAACACAGGAACCGCTGGCACAATCAGAACTCGTTACGTATTTCTGAAGGAGGGACTTCATAGAACAAGGAACTCATCAGCCGTTTTTAGGACAGTGAAAACAGCGGTGTACAGATGAGTAAATTGTGTGAAAAATACAGTGTTTTTTTACACGCGAAACATGAACACATGTTATATTGCACACTGTAAACACAATCAAAGCTTCAAAAAAACACAAAGAACGGGACCTTTAAGATGTGCTTTTTTTGGGTGCTAAATAATGGCACAAACACCAGTAAATAAACCTTAGTAAATCATCTTGCGTGATTCATTTACATACTCTCCTCACATAAATACTGTGTCTGAAAGGGAAACGCCTACAAATGCATATGCAATAAGATCAGCCGCAAAAATAACCCTGTCCACGCCTTTTCAGCGCTAATGTATCACTGCGTGTCTTTAGTAATCCTGACAGTAGTTTAACACCAAAAGAGGGTTTGCACTGGTGCAAGCTGTTAGTAAATCTGGCCCATGGTATCTGTGCTGTCTGTATCTGAGTCAAGGCATGAGAACATTAGGGGATATTTCAGTCTCTACAAAAGCAGTGTGTCCTTTATGTAAAAGAGAGTGGACTGTGAAGAACTTCCTAATAAAGAAAAGCCTGGAAGTGTAGGTAGCAGCAGCTAAAGAAGACACACTGTGAGAATGGAAACTCTACAGGAACAAGCTGGGTTGCTAAATTGGAATGGAAAGGAGTGAAAAAAATTCTCAAGCTTAATTAAAGACCTGAAGCGGTTTTCCCAACAAATTTGATTCAGAATGATGGCACAACAGTGCACTCACAGCAAGAGGGTCCCTGGTCCGAACCCTGACTGAGCAGCATATGTGAATTAGAGACTGTAAATTGTTCATAAGTTTGAGTGTGCGTGCAAATTTTTGTGAGCTCTTTGATGGACTGGCCATCCATCCAGGGTGTTTCCTCAACCTGCGGTCTGAAATGTGGCCACCTGAAGATGGACAGTCCTCCTCAGAAACCACTAGAAGACAATACTCAAATGTCTCCTACACCAAAACTGTCCCTCGCTACAGCAGAATCTGCATCAAGGAGGTCAGGGGCACTTGGGTAACCCAGTCTACCAACTGATCTACAAGAATATTTTCCATTTGTCATTCTGGGTTGTTTTGAGGAAAAAAAAGAGGGTCCTCATAATTTAGAAGAGCCAGAAGAATGTACTTTGAAGGTCAAAAGGACCCGAACATTCTGGAAGCTGAGAATACCTCAAAGTTATGCTTGCAGGAGCATAACCTTGTTGCAGGTGTTTTTGTTAGTGTCCAGTGTTTCCCACACATAGAAGAATTTGTGGCGTTGCGCCACAGAATTAACACCGGCCGCCACATATTGCGCATCATTCATTAACTTTTTTAAATCTCACGCCAAAGTCCCAAACCTGGATTTGATATGAAAGTCTAAGCTTTTAAAAATGAATACAAAATTCAAACAATAAATAGCGTTTTGGCTCTAATGTGGCATAACAGTTAAAGCCAGAGGCGGCGCGCACTGTCACATGGTTCATGGAGCTTCTAAACAAACCAGCGCTATGTCAATGCACTTGAATGGCTTAAGCAGATACTAGGCAGTCCTTCCAGAAAAATGCGGCTTTTTTTTGTAATTGTTGCGGGCAAAAATCCTTGATTATGCGGCACGTTTTCTTAAAAAATGCGATGGAAAATGCGGGATATTTATGCAATTTTATGCAATAAAACTTGCAAAAACTGCGGTTTGGTGAAAAAGAGAAAAAAAAGCTAATATTTTTAATTGAATATTTAAGTTTGCATCTTGTTTTATTGAAGACCTTAATAAACACATGGCTCAATTTGGACCTATTTCAAAACACAGCATCATGAAGCTTCGAAGGGTTATGAATCAGTGAGTCGATTCATGATTCGGATCGCGTGTCAAACTGCTGAAATACGTGACTTTGGCGATCCGAATCGACTCATTGATTCATAACGCTTCAAAGCTTCATGATGCTGTGTTTTGAAATCGGTCAACACACCGGGAAACTGCTTTGCTCTTTTACTGTTATTTTTGTTGGCAAATGGGAGTTTGCGCTTCATCATGGTTTCACCGATATCTATGGTTTCTCCACGGGGGTTTGCAGCTTTTCGATGATGTTCACGTCGGGTAATTACGTCACTTCAAAACGTTCCCATGGCAACAGGCGGAAATGGCATCTTGTGTGAAGTAAACAAACATTTGTCAACTCTCTGCTAATATATAATGACTTTTTTTGCAACGAAAATGCGGGGATTATGAAATCATGCTAGCCCCGCATATTTTGCACGCGGAAATAAGCAATTTACGCAGCGAAAGTGCGGCGTATTTGAAAAAATGCGGCCCCCGCATAAATATGCGGACTTTGGCTGATTATGCGTTAAATCATGCGATCGCATAATCACGTTATTCTGGAGGGACTGACTAGGGCTGTGCAATATATATCGGAATTATCTAAATATATCGCAAACGTAAATAGTGCAATATGCATATCGCAAGGTCACGCAATATCTGAATGATTTTAATAGGCTACTTCAACATTGTGAAAAGTGTACGTTTTAGGTCGATGCATATAGCAGAGAATAGACTGGGCACACGACTGTTACTTATGTGACTTGCTTGACGTTAAAAAGAGTTATTTAATGCAATAACTTGCGAAAAACAACTCCTTGTAGTCTCACGCTGTCTGCTGTATGACACACACGGAAACGTGTGAGCAAGCCGTTCTTTTTTACGTGTCGTTACACACGCAAACTGTCAAATACACACACAGTTATGTCAAAATGGCTGTCTTGATGAGTATTCATGTAAACACAGTCAGGTATGCTTTAAGTGAAAGATATCAGTTGGGGAAAGAAATAGATTTTACACACTTAAAGCAATATCGTATCGCATATCGAATATCGCATTATTTAACAAGGATATCGCATATCGCATTTTTCTTCAATATCGCACAGCCCTAGCAGATACACAACAGTTTTACTTTGCAGGTATTTTCAGCCATTTTTTATTACACCAACCATTTTTACAGGATCATTTTATTATGGAGAGTGATGGAGATGCAACATTGTTAACATTAATGTTAATGCTTTTCTTGTAGCCCTCAGGTATTCCTTACACTCACTCATTGGTGGTCAAATGTGACCATACACCTTAACTATTTTTCATTTAAATAAAATGTTCTATATTTTAGTTTAATAATATTTATTGAATATTTTGAGGATATCTTTTGGTACTAAATAGGTCTACTATTTGTGCAATATTATGGTCCATTAATGACCACTTAAAATATTTGTTTTTATTATTTATATTACAATTAGTGTAGTAATTAAGGTTAAAATAGAGAATTCCAATGCAAAGAGGCAAATTAGAGTCATTTTGTGGCTGGAAAAATAATAATTTTCATTTGTATAGCCATGGTTTACCTACTAGGTGTTTGTATGGTGCTTAATAAATATACATGTATCTAGTCTGGTTGCTCAAAAAAGTATTGCAGATCATAACTTCTTACTTATTTTTAGGTTTTGCATTTGGATAAATATTTAGACATGATCAAACACTTAAATCTTAGGAGTGAGATTCAGGAAGACAAGAGCTTCCATTGAATAGAGTGAACCTATGGCCAATAAGAAGCCCTCCTCTTCACAGGGCTTTGTCTTATCTGATGTTGTTCCAACAGAAACCCAATCACACTGAAGTGAACCTTTTCCACATTGACCTTTGAAAAGGGGGTTAAGAATGGCATCCTGTCAGCTGTCCACTTCACAAAGCAGAGAGATCAAACAGAGAGAGAATATAGTTGTGAAATAGTCCTACGAGTTCCTGGGAGTTCGCCATCACTTAAGGTGAACAAGATAGACAACACATTGGCGATGGTCAGGAAAGGCCAATTCCCAGTGCCAGCCCAGACTTCCTACCCCATCCCAGACATTCACGACAGGATCGGAACAGCAAGATTTAAACAGTGGCAGAGAAAGACCATTCCTGGTTATTTAACCACAGCAGCGTTATGTGGGACTTCATCAAATTGAATAAAATTCATCAGGACAACTGAATGCCATTGAGGTGTGGCTATATAATCATGAATCATTAGATGCTAAGTGAGTTGCTGACATGTGGAAAATGATCCTGACCTTAAGGTGGTTCAGTAACTCTACTACCTGTGCTGGATTTGATTAGTTCTTCATGGTATTAGGTAGAAAATGAACCACAGCAAAGTTGCTGCAAAAGAAAATCTATTTTGACAGATGGCTGTGAAAAGGTTAACTTGAAGACATTTGCTAAAATATTACTGAATTGGATATTGATATGTAGCATAGAGTGCTCTATACACACTCATCTAAAGATATTTTGTTTTATACTTGATAAATTATATATCTATTGTTTTTTTATATATATATATATATATAATTAACACTATGCTACAACCCCTATGCCACATAATGTAATGAAATGGTGGGAAATTATCACTTTATCAATGAGATGATAGTTAGTTCTCTATTCCCTATAAATACCTCCCTTATCAAAAAACATCTAACATTTTGTTTTTCACAACACAAGTATGTGATCTCTGACTACAACAAAGGATTGTGGATGCCCATAGGCCCAGAAAAGGTTACAAAAATCTTGATAAACACTTCAGCATGCATAAATCAATGTTAAGGCTGCGAGCACAATGACTCTCAATAAAATGTTGTTTTTTAAAAGAAACTGGATGTTATTATCTGACCTGAAGCAAGAGGTTTATTCAAGATGATTATTTAAAAAAAAATCAATTCAATGATTCTGTTATATAAGGGGAAATAGACCAAAATACATTCAAGCCAATTGCTGACAAAAGAGAGGCAGATATTCAACAAAAATGGTGATTACTGAATCAAAGTGGCATCTTAAATGTTATTTCAATAGATCTTCTTTATATGTTTGATTTCCAGGACACATTTTAAAGCAGAAATACCCCACAATAATCTATAAACTTTCTTAGTAGTTAAATTATTATTCTAATAAAATATGCAAAAAATGTTGAATTTATTATATAATGAATAATACTAATTCAAATATTGGCAACACTTTATTTATACAGTGTCCTTGTTATACGTTACATGTAGTAGTTCATGTTCATACAGCACAAATAATGTATAAAGCAAAACACAACCTACTATACTATACCTAATATATTCACAAATATTTTTAATAGAGAAGGGAGTGCAGCTTTAAACATTTCTGTGTCTGTACAACATTTAAAAAAAATCTATTTCTATATGTGGACTGAAGCTGTGGAACAGATTAAGTTCAGTGCTCAAACAAAGTCCAAGCATAAAACAAAATATGTACAAAAATATGTTTTTCACAAGGTAAAGGGAGGAATAAGGTCTTTGACTGGGTGTTCTCACAGTTTGTTTATATATTTATTTTATACACAATTTATTATTTATGGTGGATATAAACATGGGTAAATATGCATGTTATTTTTGTATTTCTTGGTGTGAGATAAACAGACCGGATATTAACGAGTAGTGCAGAAGGGGTATGATTAAACAAGTTTATGCTTTTTTATACTCTTTTCGGACATGTATAAGTTAATATTGTTTTGCTTTCTGTTTAGTTGTAGGGGTGTGACGAGATCTCGTGCCACGTGTCTCTATTTGCACTTTGAATATTGAGAATATTGAGTACTTTGATTATGGTTGCAATTAGGGATGCACCGATACCACTTTTTTTCAGACCAAGTACAAGTACTTAAATTTGGGTACTTGCCGATACCGAGTACTGATACGAGTACTTAATACCATTACAGTTCTTCTAACAATGTTTTATTTTCATCAGATGTTTTTCACTTTCTGACTGTAACAAAGTAAATACACAAATTGATGCTGTTGCTGACATTTTAACATTCAACTTGGTGTTTTCCTAAACAAACATGGCACTGCTGCCCATTTCACATAAATGTAACATTCAGTGGATTCCAGTACCACACAACAGTAGCAGAACCACTGAATTCAATTATTATATGTTATCATAGCTATACAGCCCTTTTTGGAGATGAAAAGAAGCTTCTCTGCATTATCAGCTATGAGCCTGTTTCTGTTTTCATCTACAATGTGTGTCACTGAGCTAACTTAGGGATGTGCGAGACTAGTCGATTAAACGTTAGTGCTGCTGCAAGACGACTTGGAAAATACTAGTCGTTTACTTTTCTTTGGCACATTTAAGGTTTAGCTTTAAATATATATTTTTTACAAAGGCTATGTTTAAATTACTGTCGTGTAAATGTTATATCTTGAAATTAATATATTATTTTGAAAAGTGTATATCTGCAGCAAAACAAAATATTTAATTTTACCTCAGGTTTTGCATGTGTTGGTTTTCTCTGGCGCTCGCGGAGGCTTCAGATAAATCTCCACTCGGGTGAAGGAGGATTTTGAAAGCTTACACAAAACTTTTCCATTTTCTTCCATGTCATGTCAAACTAGTATAACAATTAAGCTTGCTTTGGCTTGTTATAGTACTACCGGGGTTAGGCTAGTCATTGCACACATCCCTACTAAACAGTCCTTCACTTTCAGCACTCACTACCGAGCGGTATCTGCCTCACGAGCGGTTAAGCTGGGTTTATACTTGCTGCGTCCGCACTAGCGTTCAGGTGTGCGCGGCAAAAATGACGCCATACTATGGCAGTCATGCGCTTTGAGAGCGCGAGACCCCTTTGCACTTGGCACGGCGGTGTGCGGGTGTGCACGGCGAATCATGTAACTTTCCATGCGGCTCCGCATCCGAAGATGCGTTGCCATAAAGTGGTATCGGGTGCGGTTGTATCGGGGTAGTTTTACGAGTACGAGTACTTGACAACAGTATCGGACCGACACCCGAGTACTGGTATCGGTGCATCCCTAGTTGTTTGCACTTGATCTATGTTCAATTTGTGGGAAGGAGTTCAGTTAAGAGGTCAAAAGTTGTAGAAGCTCATAAATCATGTGCAGTTCTAAGGTCTAAAGAGACAATCAAAAAAAGAAAGAAGCCAGTCAGTTGAGTTTGTGCAAAACCTTCTACAATGCTTGAGTATTGTTGTCTTTCACTCAGGAATATGGTAATTCCTATTCAGAAAGTAGAACTGAAATTACATTCATTACAAGATGATGAGTTAAAAGTTAAAACATTTCAAATGCACCTGCAACATTTTTTCTAGTCGTGTATTTCATCATTGAGGATTTCTTAAAAATACTATGTAAAAATCTTGTTCTCGTGAACCCAATCTCGTGTCTCGTCTCGTGAGAAAAGTGTCTCGCGTCACACCCCTATTTAGTTGTGTAAATAGGTTAGTTGTGTAAATTTTGTTTTGTTTTCTTGTCCATTAGATTTTATTGTATTATTTTTACATGTTCAAAATAAAGCCATTCATTATCATTATCAGTTACTATAAATTGTGCATAATTCCATGCAACTAACCCTAAACCAAACCTAATCCTAACCCTATAGGAAGTACATGTAGTTAATCATTATTACCCAATACTTAAATGTATAATTACACTGTAACACGGACACTTTAAAATAAAGTGTAACCAAAATATTACTCATAGAATACTGAGAATTGAATTCTGATTGTGATCAGTGCAAAAATAGCTTTACATAGTAGCATAACAGCCTTATAAATATGACTGAATGATCCACGTTTGAAACCGTTATAAAATAATCAATATACTCACATTTGTGACAGTGTGGCATGTTTGACTACCGTAAACAACCTACAGTTATACTACACAAGAAGCAATTGGTTTGTCACATATGCTGTAGATTCCTGCTTGGGTCGTTTTTGAATCGTGCCAAAGATATGAAATGCCTACCAATCTGTTTGGCTGCTTGGAGGATGCTCTTCAGTTCGTGAGTGGCCGCTGGCTGATCTTTCTTTTCCAGATGTTGGGTGAAGAACTGAACAATCTTCTGCCATGTTAGACCGTCTCGGGCAAATATTTCCTGCCGTTTCAGGCGCTTGGTCTGCAAAAAGATTGATGTTTCAAAAGCTTAAATTCAAACAACAAGGACATTTCAATAAACACCATTTATAAAATTTAAAAAACAAATAAGACGACTAATAATGATACTGATGTGCAATGACTGAGCTGGCTTTTTAAAGGGGTGGTAAACCACGATTTCACTTTTCTAACTTTAGCTAGTGTGTAATGTTGCTGTTTGAGCATAAACAACATCTGCAAAGTTACAACGTTGAAAGTTTTGCAAAGGGAGATATTTGCTTTTAAAGAAATCAATTTCTAAGGACTACAGCAAACGGCCGCTAGGGACTACTACACATTCCTCCAGGGTCTCTGACATCACCAGCCCCAATATTTACATAAACCCCTCCTCCGAGAATATGAAATAAGGGGGGCGAGGCCATTTTGTATCGCCGCGGGGAAGCGTTGTTGTGGTATAGTTAGTAGGCTGGAGTGTTGTTGCCAATGCCGACGAAACGCTGTTATGTTCATCTGGATTGCAGGTCCACTTTGTTCAGCCTTCCTAGGGACGGGGGTGCGTTGCAGTGCGTTTAACATACAACGTTATATGCATGTGTGTATGAGACAGAGGGGAACACGGTCACATTTGCAGCAGATATATGCTGCCCATCATAAATCAAAGCACGAGACAGACAGGGCTCGGAGGAGAAGACCGGAAAATGTGACAGAATGGACAATATTTGTCTGTATTTGCAATACACGAGCCGCGGTTCAGCTGCGCGAGACAAACACTGCCAGTGTGAGACGGGCGCGCGCGGCTCCCGCTGCACATTTCACGGAGGAAAGCTTCCACAATCTTCACAAGTTCAATGCAGGATTCGCACAACGGCTTGTCCTGAAAGATGGATTTAAAAACAGAAGCTGTTTACGGGCCACAACCTGTAAGTATGATTTATTTATGTCGATGTGTTTTCCTATAATAGTTTGTATTAGTACAAAACCGCATATTATGCCAAACGATCAGCCACTTGTTGGAACCAGCTGATAATCACTGCCTTTGATTCAATATTTCTCAACTTGACGCTTACAGTTAATTTTGTATCCAGAAAACAAGCTAAATACAGTAATAACATTTATGAGAGGAGGTCTTGAAGTCTCGGGATAAATAATAAAACATCATCAGCATAGAGACTTATTTTACGCTGGGGGAAAATTTTACTTCTAATTAAAATTTTTAAATCTAACAGACTACAATGGTTGTTCCTCGGATTTTAAAAAGTCAGCGATAAATCAAAATTTAGCCCATTTATTTGGGGTGAATTTTATTTTATTAGAGACCATATTATGCCATATTATTAGTCTATTAGAGCAGGTTTTCCTGCTTGAATGTTGATTATTTTCCCATATTCTCCATTGTTGCAGTTCGTCTCTTCCTAGTCTGTCAGTAATGCTCCGTTTAGTTCCTGTCTCTATGAAGCCCCTCCTTCTGAAAAGCACAATGTGCTCGGATTGGTCAGCTGTATTGTGATTAGTCAAGGGCTTCAAGTGTGCATGGGGAAATGTCCCACCCCTTTCCATAACCATGAGTTTCAACACACTACTAACTGACTCAACCAGGCCCTGCCGTTTATTCTGCGTATGAATTATTTAAATGAGTAACACTAGCTGGGTTTATTCCAATTTACAATCTGCCCATCCCTATGTGAGACTAGTAAATTAGAAATCATATTGAGTTGACATCCTGTAAAACGTTAATGAAACAAGTTGTACTTCATACAGCTGAAGGGTAAAGTAAAAGGGTTATTTGAATACGTGCCTCAGTTTGTGATGTCTGCTCAATAGGTCATGTCACCGGGGCAGTAAGTAAATTAACACCACACCATTGTATCAGCACTTCAGTGGCCTCTCAAACTCAGCATTATGATTGAGCGCTCGGAAAAACCTGCACCCTTTGCTCTCCGCCCAAAACCAGCAGCAGTGCCGATAAAGAAAACTGAATTTAGAGGAAAGATTTTACCCTGGACCATGGTCTGCTTACGCAAAATAAAAGCAAAGTCAAGAGAGAAACAGAGAGATTAAAGAGAAACACAGCAGTCAAAGCTCATATAATACACTATGAATCACACTCTCAAGGTCGGAGAAACACGATTAAATAAAGTACAGACAGAGGACATCAGATTACAAAGAGACAAAAGCTGTTTTTAGCTATTAATTAGAGCGATATAAATCTGTAGGCTGATATTATCAGCATAAACAGCACTTTGCAGATTTATCTGTGGCCTTAAGTCCACTTTAATCCATATATCACAGCTAATCAATTGGTTAAATTTCCCAAGTTTTGCTGATTATGTGCCCAGCCTTGGACATGACTATATGACTAAAACTATTTAGACGTTGCTTGGGCAGATAACATCTAACCAGCTAGTTCTTACATTTTCTGAGGCTTGTCGCCATGATGTTATGGTGTTGTAGGTACCAGGGTATTATTATGCAATTTTATGGATGTCTGAATGGTTGCCTAATGCAGATTTCACACCAGTGTTAATTTCGTTGACAAATAATGTCATAATTTTCGTCAACTACCTTTTTTCACTGATGAGAACGAGCCGAAAACTAAATAAAAACTAGTGTTGGATGACAAAAACTATGATGAAAATCAACAGTCATTTTCATCAACAAATAAAAACGAGACGAAAGTGTTAGGGAGGGTCGATTAGGGAATAAACAAACTTATTTGAAGCTTTAGCTTAACCTGATATGGCCAATGGAAAGGCATGTTGACGCGCGTCTGGAGGTCCCGCGGCGCGGAAGGCACGTTTCGCGCGAAGGACGCAAATTGGACATGAATTGACCGTCTTGCGCGATACGCCCGTTACACGTGAGTGGTGCTTTTGTGCATTCACGCGTTTGAAGTGAATTTGCGTCTGACGCCCGAGTTGAAAAATTTGAACTTTGGCGTCAATTCGTACCGCGTTAACCAATCAGGAGCCTGCTCGCTGCGTTCACGTGGTAAAGTGACGTGATGAGAGACCCCGCATAATTTAAAAATACTACTGTTATTGTGTCACAAAATGTAGTTTTAAGACTTTTTCAGGTGAGAATGTAGTTGTTTAAAGCTCAAATCTGTGGTTTATTTATAAAGAGAGCGCCTATTTAAAAAAATGATCTTGTGTTTTTGGAGTTGTGAGATCCAGGCGATCACCGGGCGCTCGTCACTCATTAACCCCGGCGAGGGCAGCCTTTCCTCGGCCAGTCCTTCTGACGTTTGCCGCTGGCTCTGATGTCCAGTAGTGGTGCATCTTGTGTGGATCTAACGGCCGATCTTTGGACTCATGAATCTATCATTTGTTGTCAGCCAAATCGTTTTGACTGAGGGCAAAGAGAAGTTTCATAACTTTTTAAGGACATTTAAATATACAGTGAAGATAATGTAGGAGTTGCCTGGACCACATTTGTGTGGTTATTAATGTTTAATATATATTTTTAATGAAAATGAAAAGAGGCAGAGTGGTGTTTTATGACATATTTCTCCTGGAGCGCCTTGATTTTGCGTCTATTTCGCTTCAACCGCTCGATTTCGGACGCGCGAATGGATTCAAAATGTTCAAGAGTCAAACTAGACGTGGTAGATGCGATTTTGACGCCCTATTCGCGTTTGATGTGAACGCAGCATTATGATATTTAGTCGACCAAAATATGACTAAAACGAAATGGCATTTAAGTCAAAAGACTATGACTAAAGCTAAATCTAAATCAAAATTTACTGTTTCACACTCCACGATTTTAGCCCCGACTTTGACTCGCCAACAGGTTTTGCGAAATCGCAGACAAATGCCCAAAATCATAGGCCAATCGGTGCTCGTTCACACCAGTGTGAATTATCAAAGCCTCAAACTGAGAGAATCGCCATTGAGTCACCGACACCCATGAGATGTTTGCCGTGCTCAATATCTGGTGCTGTCGGCGATTCAAAATCCTGCTGTGTGAAATCTGTTCTGACTGAAAAATGACCGACAGCCAATGAGAGAGCAAGACACGGGGCAGCAGGAAGTTCGGGGAGGAGTTATAGACCAGGGCCCGTATTTATCAAGCTTCTCAAAGTGCCATTTTAGTCTTAAGTGCTGAGAATTTGTGAAATTTACTCCTACTTTCAAACTTAAGTATAAAAGCAAGTTATCAAATTTCTTAAAGCTAAGAATCACTCTCCCAGTTATTTAAGACAGCGCGAGAGGTCTCTCAAGTGGTTAGGAGTTGCCAGTAGGGGCTTGTGATGGCACTGAGGAGACAGACGTACGCAACTCTTTCAGAAGAGGAAGGACAAATGTTTTTGAAATATTTGACGAAGAGCGGTTAATCACATGGTTTTGTTTGGACTGAGCAAGCATTATCTTTTTCAGCGCTGGTTAATGTTGCAATTTATTAAAAAAAAATTCCGCTGTTCAAATAATTCGGCAAGCAGTAGCGCTTCTCCCTCCCATCAATTCTGTATTCTCTTGGACTATATCATAAAATCTAGCCTATATATAAGCAGGTCAGTTAACAGCACACCGGTTTAAAATTTGTCATTTGTAAGACATGGTGGTTTATCTTTCATTTCTATTGTGAATATCATGATGTATTCTCTTGAAGATTCTTTATTGTGTGTTGAATGCAAACTCCCCTTAATTCCACCATTCAATGTGAATTTATCTGAGAATATTCTTAAATAAGGAAATCTATTCAGTGATTGGTCCATGCCTCTGTCGTTATCCAAAATCCTGTTTGTGGCACAGAAAAGTGTCGTAAATCCTCTCTAAGACTCACACTTAAAGGGTTACTTCAGTGATTTAACATTAAGCTTTGCATTAGTAGAAACCCGGTAGTATATTCGAATTATGGTACTTTCCCCACTCATGTCCTCCTGAGACGAGAGAATTCTGCATTTTATTTCTGGAAAATCCTCCAATGACGCAAATATCGTCATAAGGGTCCAATTCTAATGGTGCGTTCACACCGGACGCGATTCGCGCGAGTGATTTACATGTTAAGTCAATGCAGAGACGCGAAATGGCATTCTGCGGCGCGATTCGCGCGAATGAGGCGGCGAGATTTGCGCGATTCGCGCAATTGAGGCGGCGCGAATGACGCGAATTGAGCGTTTTGAACGCGCGATTCGCGCGAATCGCTCAAGTTGAAAAATCTGAACTCTGGCGTATATTTCGCGCCGCGTTAACCAATCACGAGCTTTCTCTAGTAGTGACGTATTTACAAGCGGAGGCAGAAATCCGAACAACAATGGAGGACAAGATAATTGTGGCCGTATGTGGATACCCGGAGCTGTATGATACATCATCCTATCACTACAGGAATAAAGGAATAAAAAGGATCTTGCTTGGAAGAAAGTGAGTTATTGTGAGCCATTGTGAGCCAAGTGAGCCATTTCACAACGAGACAGGAGCAGAAAAAAAGAGCCAGAGCCAGCGGCAAATGTGAGAAGGACTAGCCGAGGAAAGGCGGGTCTCGCCGGGTAAACGAGCGTGGAATGTCACTGATCCCCTGGATCTCACAACTCCGAAAACGCCAGATAAAATGCTCAAATAGGCACTCTTTTTATAAATTAACCACAGATTTGAGCTTTAAACAACTATATTATCGCCTGAAAAAGTCTTTAAACTACGTTTTGTCACACATTAATAGTAGTATTTTTACAAAAAAGACGTCAAGTGACCGAGACGAGCTGGCTCATCTAGGCTCATATAGGGCAGAAGCCCATGACGCAAATTCGCGTCTGTTGTGTAGTTGTCACGCGCGATTCGCGCGAATGAAGCGAGTAAACTCAAAATGTTCAAGCGTCCACCTTCGCGCGATAGGCGCAAATTATTCGCGCGAATCGCGTCCGGTGTGAACACCACATTAAAATCCCATATCCAAGTCTCTATAGTCCTGTTTACGTAAGGAATAATTGACGACGGGCCGTTCAATTATTAGAACAATAATGCACACCCGAGGTGGTGATGCGGTCACGACGCGAAGCGGAGTGCATTATTATTCTAATAATTGAACGCCCCGGAGTCAATTATTCCGCTTATACTACGGTTACCACACCTCAAGACATTCGTCCGGTTTTTGTACTTAAATCGCTATTGTGAGTAGGACTATTTCTTCCGCGTCTCATCCAACGGCTCTTTTGCTAGTTCCGAAACGTCATTTTAAAGCTGTTAACAAAGGCTTGAGCCGTTGATAGCATTCTACTGCAGTTATTAATAAAGTTATTAGAAAGAGAGCGCGCGAGAGAGAGAGAGAGAGAGAGAGAGAGAGAGAGAGAGAGAGAGAGAGAGAGTGCTTGTGTGAATTAGGCTGCCTCTGTGCGTCTCTAAACAGCGCTGTTATTACCTCACTAGTGAAAAAATGTCACGTGTAGCCTTTAAGTTGCTCCACTACATAGGCTAACTGATCAAATGGTCAGGGCAGCGCTGACACCTTTAGTGCAAACTGTAGTGCGTGTGCGAGCATGTGTGATTTCAGTAATGAGACAGAAAAGCTTGCCTCTGATGTCCGCTTCCGTTTGTTGGTTTTCATCTGGACTGTCTAATACTGCTGCCGCCCAGTTGTTGAACGTTTTATATTCACCGTAAATATTAAGATTTACTTTAGGAAAATCGTCTGTCATATTGTTGTTTTTTAGTCCTGTAATTTCCGTTATTACGGTTAACTATGCGAAGTGATATGGAACTGTAATGCGGTCAAGAGCTGCTGGAACTACGTTCGCTGTGCGTCTCCCAGAAAATAATTGCACACCTCAGAACGTTCATCAGCCAATCAGATTCAAGCATTCAACGGCCCCGTAGTATAAGCTTGGTATTAAGATTGGTTGAGCCAGTTACAAGTGGTCAGCCCAGGCACCACAGACATAATTTGAACTAAAACTTAAGCAAGGTTTGAGTTGGGTTCATGTTGTCTTACCTTCAGATCATAAACGTCTTGTGTTAAATCGTCCTGCTTGCTGACGGTAGAAAAGGAGCGCAGGGCTCCAGTGAGCCGAGGGGGAGACATGGTCAGGCACGCCGAAGGCCGTCTGTGGGCAAGGCCTGTTCCTGAGGAAAAGATGATAAATGTGAATACAGACGGTTTCTTTGTGTGTCTGTAATGGAGCAGACCGTTTAGATCGGGTGTCCTGGTCTCAGACTAAGAGGACTCGGGATTTTATCTCAAGACCACAACTGCGAGGATATCACTAAATTGCTGGTGTATTGATTTATTTGTTAACATCATTAATGTGATTTGATGTAAAACTTACAGCTTAAAATGCAATCAATATCTTTTTATGTGATTTATTTTGTTACTGTGGTGCCGCCGGGTTAGAAATCAATGCAGGATTGTCTCAAAAATACCAAAAATGTATATAGATAAATGCCCACATAATTCAAGATATGATCGCAAAAATGATCTTATTTTTATTTAACATAGGATATCAAGCAGCGGTTTTCACGAGTATGAGCACGATTACAAATAAGATTTCGATTTTATACAAACATTCAATAAACAATTCGTTAATATACGTGAAATTAATTTTAGACACAATTTTGGACAAGTTTCGTTACTACTAAATGAATCAGCTGCTTTGAATAAATGATTCAGTGGCTCACTCATGAAGTGTTTTGATTTCAGTTTCACTTTTAAAAGTAGACCTATCATTTTATTTTTCCATCACATTTCTATATTCAAAATGTTACTTTAAAACAATTATTTATGCAGGTGTAACTGTACCAATTCAGATGCAACACAAAGATTCATTTTGTTTTATTGTTAGTGGTTTTATTGGTAACAGCTGTATAGAGTCTTACTATTCTAATTGTATTTATTGATTAAATATAAGACATTAGATATTTTAGATGAATTTGAGGAGTGCTGGTCTGGTCTTGATCTCAGTTTAGGTGATCTTAACTACTATCTATTCCACTAAAGTTTGCGAAACCCACACAAAGTGTCACAATGCTTTTTGTCGTTTGTTTACTGTTTTATCCTTTAAAACCTACATATCAAAAAGCCCTAATTCCTCAAATCGATCATTCTTTACTATAAATGATACTTGGGTGTATCTAATGCCATGATATTTACATTTTGAAGTGTCTCTATTCTTTCTGGGACCTTGTGCAAGTGTAAATAAGACACTAACATGACAAAGAATGTTATATATACATATAACTACATCCTTATAAGATGCCTTTGTTTATCTAATGGTGACAACACTGTGATTACAACAACTTCAATATGAAAATCTCTCATTAGACACGATTTCCACACACGTTTGAGGGTCTATAAACTAAACAATCTGTGTTATTTTGGTCAATCCTAACTTAAACCGAGATGACAGCATATGGTAACTCATCTAACACAGCTAACGTCTCTCATTCGTGTTCATATCAGTGTATTTAAAGCCAAAAATCATTGTTAGGTGATATAAAAATGAATGTGACTGACCACTATTAGATTAAAATCTTCACAGCGGTGAAGAAGTTCAGGTGAAGTGGACTGGCTCTCTCTCAGCTGGACAAACCGTCAAAACCGCGTCAGTCAAGTCGGCGTACATGAGGCAAATGTAAGGTGCAGTGCATGGTGGGGATTGTAGTTTTGTAAGGTTACTACGCGCTTGCTTTCTAGAGCCGAACATTAGTCCGTGGACTACAACATCCAAGCATAAAGACAAACGCGGAAATAGCAAGGCAGCAGTCATCAATACGTGATAAACTGATGCTTCTCTTGCAAAAAGCAAAAACTGTACTCTCCCTTTTGTTCAGTTTAATGCATCCTTTATGAATAAAAGCAATCTTACTGACCTTAAACTTTTGAAAGGTGTATTTCAACAGCTTCTCGTGGGGATTGATTTAGGTGTGAGCCTAATATGTATCAAATCTATAATCAAATCTATAATCAAATGTTTTCTATTACTTTAATTTATGTGATGTATTACTGTAATTTAACAAATATTGGCATATTCTTGTTTACTCAGAATTGTGGCATGTATACAATTGTTTAATCAGTTGGTTTAACCATTAGATATACCATGATATTGAATTATTACCATATATTCCTATTTTTTACCAAGTGATACCGATAATGTTAACCCCGCTAGAAATTTTACATTACCAGAACGTACCTGCTGGTGTCAAGGGGGTCGCCTAGACTTCTGGGAATGTTTAGGGGACCATTAGGACGTTCCCTCTAGGTCTCTAAACTGCATTTCTATAACGTTTGCAGGACCTTTGGGGGACCGGAACAATAACCAATGTTATTTTTGGTCCTATTTAGGACCTTTTACTGAATGTTTTCAGGACATGTTTGTGTGAATCAATGTACCACAATATTGCACAAAAGTTATTGCTTCTCAAAGATGGATTAATACCAACTTTTTGTGATCTAACTTCATATCAAGTATACTGCACTTTATAATGTGTGTGTTTGCAAATTGTCTTTCTAAATGTGCTAATGTGGCTAAAGCTACCATTGTCTCTTACTCTAGAGACCAGGGGCCTCATTTATAAACGTTGCGTACGCACAAAAGAAGGCGTACGCCGCTCTCTACGCAATAATTGGTATTTATAAAAAGCAAACTTGACGGGAAAATGTGCGGTCCTTCACGCAAGCTCTGACCCAGGCGTACGCACAAAAACGGGTGAAATGAGAAATGGCGACACCGTCGGCAGATGGAAGGAACACGTGAAAGTGTGTGAAACTGTAGACCGTTGTGCAAAAGAAATGGCAATACTGCCTCTTATATATAACATGAAGACTTCACAAAGCAAGTCTTACAATTAACAGCCTACACGAACACCCGTTTGATCGATCTGCACTGCAAAACAAACAAAATCAAACGAAAATTACAACAGAAATGCAAATTAACACATATTTGCAAAAAGAAAAGTGAAATTTGTTCTGCAATAATATTGGCATATTATGCAATTCATCCTCATAAATAATATGGTAAACAGAACGAAATAGCTAATGTACGAAACTGATATTCTCGTCAATGTGTCCGTCTGGCGGAGCAGATATAGATGCAATTAGATAGACAGATAGATAGATAATTAGGGATATATATATATTTAGATAGATAGATAGATAGATAGATAGATAGCTAGATAGATAGATAGATAGATAGATAGATAGATAGATAGATAGATAGATAGATAGATAGATAGATAGATAGATAGATAGATAGATAGATAGATAGATAGATAGATAGATAGATAGATAGATAGATAGATAGATATAACGCACGGTTTTATAAATCTGAATATTTCTGTGCGTACGCACGTCCTATGTTTCATCCGTACGCCACTTCTGACGCAAATCCTACGCAAAGTTTTATAAATGAGGCCCTCATTTATAAAACTTTGCGTAGGATTTGCGTCAGAAGTGGCGTACGGATGATAGGACGTGCATCGATTGCGAAATCATGGCAAACACAGAGAGGAAATTTAAAAAAAAAAGTAACTTCACTCAATGTGAAGTAGAAGTTATCGTTGGCGAGGTGGAAAAGAAGAGAAATATGTTGTTTTTGAGGGCACAAAATGCTGCAGCATTAAATGCTGTAGCCTCACAACCTCGGACCGCGGCCAAAATAAAAAAGAAATGGTCGGACATCAAAGTCGAGGCAAAAAAGCGTCTAGCACTCCATCGCCAGAGTGTGTCCTCGTTTGCCAGCAAGTCTTCTTGCTGTCTGAAGATGCGTTCACTCCGAATCCTTCCATTTGCCACATCTTTAAGAGTGCAAGATTGTGCGTCATTACGCATTGTGATAGGGCATTTTATTTCCATCCATTTAATTGCATCTGACAAGCTACAGATGTCAGTTATAATCTACGTGAAAATGGGAAATAGTTCAGTGCAAATGTAATGTCTTGCAGCTTTCTGAATGGTTGAGACATAGGCCTACGTCATACGTTATTTTATCAAAAATAAAACTAAAGGCATATGCATGAATACCATGATTCCGTAGGGAGATATATAGATAGATAGATAAATAGATAGATAGATGTATTAATTGTCCACTGGGGAAAGTTGTTTTCATAGTATTTTACATAGACAATTAATACATCTATCTATCTATTTATCTATCTATCTATATATCTCCCTAATTATCTATCTAACTGTCTATCTAATTGCATCTATATCTGCTCCGCCAGACGGACACATTGACGAGAATATCAGTTCCCTTTCAGTCGGTCACGTTCGACGTACGTCAGACGTACCAACGAATTGGGATCACTTTTGGGAGCCCCTATCAGCTTCGAGCTATATAGAACCGGCCAATGAACAATTGGCGTGCGAGATTTGCATCTCGCGCTCCGCCCCGCACCTCGCGTATAAACAGGAAGCGAGAGCGAATGCACGCTGTCATTCACTTCGGAGCCGAACGGCGTATGAAGAGGACTCTCGTCATTGAGTTACAGCTGCTATCAGCGAAAAAGTTATTGAGAAAACCGGAGATCGGGGATCAATGCGTGTTGGAGAGATGGCAAACTTCAGCGGGATCGCGGTGCCCACTGCTGCCTCTGTATAGAGAAAAACTGCTGTTTTCACAGCAACCTGTTGGTTTGTGAGGGCGTTTTTCCATTGAGTACAGGCACGGGCTGCACTAAACCCTGTGCGCTGTCGCGTTTTCCCCCTGAGTGCTTCAGCACAAGAGCGTTTCCTCACAAAAAGAGTACATGGGTGACGCTGCGTCTTTTTCAAGATGTCATTCCACCCGTGCGTTTCTGGATGCGGTCGTTCCCTGGCGCCTGCTGATGGTCACAATCGCTGTCTCACGTGTTTGGGCAAACAGCACGCTGAGGCGGCGTTTGTGGATAGTTCGTGTTCCCACTGCGGGAACATGACTATCTCGGAACTAAGATCGAGACTCACCTACCTTCGGGAAGGCGGAGTCCCCTTACCCATCCCACGATCTAGTTCTATTCCTAACCAGAATAGACCTACTTCTTCGGATGGCCAGGGTGATCTGAGGATTACGTTTAGGGCACACCCGCCGAGTCAATCTCCGCAGGCCCCTATTCCCTCAGTTCCGCAACCG
Source organism: Romanogobio albipinnatus (assembly GCA_023566225.1). Lineage (NCBI taxonomy): Eukaryota > Metazoa > Chordata > Actinopteri > Cypriniformes > Gobionidae > Romanogobio > Romanogobio albipinnatus. Next base: position 4,530,989 of record CM042252.1, on the reverse strand, counting down.
GTAGAGCTCCCGAGAGAAGTCGCTGGTCCCTCCCACGGGCGGCCAGCGGTGACTTTTGGAGCTCCGGCAGACGAGCAAATGTCGATCGCTGCATTGGAGGGGGAGTTTCAGTCCTCGGAGGATGAGGGTTCGGCTGGACTACCTCCCTCTGGGAGAGTAGCTTCGGCCATACCGGACCCCGAGATGGCTACTATGCTTGCCCGGGCCGCCGAAAGGGTAGGACTCACGTGGAACCCTCCACCATGTCCCGAACCCTCTAGGTTGGACGATTGGTTCCTCTGGGAGGGTCGCGCTGGTTCTCAGCGTCCCGCCCCGACACCATTCTTCCCAGAGGTGCATGAGGAGCTCACGCGGCCGTGGACGGCACCTTTTTCTGCCAGAAACCGGCCGAGTGACTCCTCCCCCCTCACTACCCTCGACGGTGGACCAGCCAAGGGGTACGCGGGGATCCCGCCAGTGGAGCGCGCTGTCGCAATCCAACTGTGTCCGGCGACCGCCTCTAACTGGCGTGGTGACCCACGTCTCCCGTCCCGAGCCTGTAAGTTCTCCTCCGGTCTGACAGGGAAGGCTTACAAGGCTTGCGGACAGGCTGCCTCTGCCTTGCATGCCATGGCGTTGCTTCAGGTCCACCAGGCCCAGGCACTCATGGACATGCACGAGGGTAGGCCTGACCCAGAGCTCCTCCGGGCGACGAAAGTCACCGCCCGTTCCATCGGTCAGGCGATGTCCACGCTTGTGGTCCAGGAGGTCATCTCTGGCTCAACCTGGCTGACATGAGGGAGACTGACAAGTATCGGTTCCTGGACTCCCCTATTTCGTCGGCCGGGTTGTATGGCGACACGGTTGAGAGCTTTGCCCAGCTGTTCTCGGCCGCCCAGAAGCAGACGGAGGCCATCAAGCACATCCTGCCCCGGCGGCCCGCTGCTGCCTCCACCCAGCCGCCAGTGGCACCGCCTCTGACTGCTCGTCGCCGAGGACGTCCGCCCGCCGCCGCCGCCTCAGCCCCCGCCAAGGCACCGCAGCAGCCTTCCACCAGCCGACGGCGTGGGGCCGGCCGTGGGAAGGATGTCCAGCCGCCAGGTGGCAAGCGTCGTCGCAAGCGACCCTGAGACGGGCCGCCCAGAGATGGTGGAAACTGCTCTTCGGGAGATGGCTGCAGCACCACTCCCTCCCCCGAAGGGGGGCCGGGGGAGAATGTTTTGTTTCAATTTGAGTTCTGTTCCGCCAAAACTTCAATAAGAGAGCAGTTTCCAATATCTCTGGGTGCCAAGAGAGCGCGCTTGGTGATGGTCGACACTCCCATGCCTCGCCACCCTCAGGTGCCTCTCCTTTCGCCAGCAGGGGACGCCGGCTGTGGGGACGCACTCAAGCGGCCTCCCCACACTCGCACATCCCCTCCGCGGATGCAGGTAAGTGTTGCACAGCACACTCAGATCCCGCTTCGGGCCGCTCCCATGCCGTCCGAGCCGGATCCCTGCGTTCTGGCTCGCTGCCCCGCTGCGGGTACGTCTTTAGTGCCGTTGATCCCCCTAGTTCGGAGTCTGGGAGCCTGGCTAGCGCTTCCCAGCCCATCTCGGTGGCTCCTCCGTACCATCAGACTCGGCTATGCGATTCAGTTCGCCCGGCGTCCCCCCAAGTTCAGGGGCAGTAGTGGAGGCGAACGCCCCCGTACTCAGGGCGGAGATCACAGTCCTACTGGCGAAGGACGCGATAGAGCCGGTCCCTCCAGCCGATATGAGGTCCGGGTTCTACAGCCCATACTTCATTGTACCCAAGAAAGGCGGCGGGTTACGGCCGTTCTTGGATCTGCGATTCTTGAACCGGTCCCTTCACAGGCTGCTGTTCAGAATGCTAACCCAGAAACGCATCTTCAGGTGCATCCGTCCCCAAGATTGGTTTGCAGCGATCGACCTGAAGGACGCGTACTTTCATGTCTCGATTCTCCCTCGACACCAGCCCTTTCTGCGCTTCGCGGTTGAGGGACGGGCATATCAGTAACGCGTCTTACCCTTCGGCCTGTCCCTGTCGCCCCGCGTCTTTACGAAGGTTGCGGAGGCAGCCATTGCTCCCATGAGAGAGCATGGTGTTCGCATTCTCAACTACCTCGACGACTTGCTGATCCTTGCCCAGTCGCGAGAGCAGTTGTGCGAACACAGGGACAGGGTGCTCAATAACCTCAGCCAGTTGGGACTTCGGGTCAACTGGGAGAAGAGCAAACTCTGTCCTTAACAGAGGATCTCTTTTCTCGGTATGGATATAGACTCGGTCGCCATGACAGCGCGCCTCACCGAGGAGCGCGTCCAGTCAGTGTTGAACTGCCTGAATTCGTTCAGAGGCAGGACAGCGGCACCACTGAAACATTTTCAGAGGCTCCTGGGGCATATGGCATCCGCAGCCGCAGTAACGCCGTTGGGATTGCTTCATATGAGACCGCTTCAACGCTGGCTACACGACCGAGTCCCGAGATGGGCGTGGCACAGCGGATCCCTCCGCGTCCAAGTGACTCCGAGGTGCCACCAAACCTTTAGGCCGTGGTCGGACCCTTCGTTTCTACGGGCGGGAGTTCCCCTAGAACAAGTGTCCAGGCACTCCGTTGTCTCCACGGATGCCTCATCCACGGGCTGGGGTGCCACGTACAACGGGCTTGCAGTTTCGGGATAGTGGATGCCATCGTCTTGGCGTATGAATCCCAAGACGTGCCTTGCCCACTCGGGTTAAGAGCCCACTCCACTAGGGGTGTTGCTTCTTCCTGGGCGCTGGCTCGTGGCACCTCGCTGACAGATATTTGTAGAGCTGCGGGCTGGGCGACACCTAACACGTTCGCTAGATTTTATAGCCTCCATGTAGAGCCGGTATCTTCCTGTGTGCTCACTTCCCATAGTCAGTAACACCGAAGTGCCCGTTCTAGTGTCGGCTTGCTGCGCCATTCCCTCCCTCATGGTACGGATACGTGCGCTTATCTGCTCCAGTTGAGTTCCCCAGAACGGCGAACCCTGTTGAGTCCTCCGCAACCCGCGGCAGTCGGACGTGGCGGAGCGTGGCGGTCTAACACTCATATGCATTGGTGGAACTTGTGTTAGGCTGGGTTCCATATGTTGTGACCCCCACGGCGGTCCCATATGTGTATTCTTCCACGGTACGGCTCCCTACGGTGAGCCCGTGTCTTTCCCTCGGCAGAGTCTCCACTGCCGTCTCAGGAAGGTGTTGTCCCCCTCCTCTAATTGGCCGGGGCCTCCCCTGGGACTTCCGTATGTTGTGCTGCCCACGGCCAGCCCATACGTGTATTTTCCACACGTTAACTCCCTCTGGGCATGATGTGGCTTCCGCAGCGGCCTTCACAGGCATGCTTTCCCAGCGTTATCCAATACAGTCAGCTGAGTGGGTCTTGCTCGACGTACGTCGAACGTGACCGACTAAAAGGGAACATCTCGGTTACGTATGGTAACCCTCGTTCCCTGAAGGAGGGAACGGAGACGTACGTCCCGTCGCCACAGTTGCTGTACCATCACTGCAGGGCCGAGTCACCAAGTTTGGCTCCTCAGTGAAAAACAGCGTGCATTCGCTCTCACTTCCTGTTTATACCGAGGTGCGGGGCGGAACGCGAGATGCAAATCTCGCACGCCAATTGTTCATTGGCCGGTTCTATATAGCTCGAAGCTGATAGGGGCTCCCAGAAGTGATCCCAATTCGTCGGTACGTCCGACGTACGTCTCCATTCCCTTCTTGAGGGAACGAGGGTTACCATACGTAACCGTGACGTTTTGTACATTATTTAGTTCTGTTTACCATATTATTTATGAGGATGAATTGCATAACATGCCAATATTATTGCAGAACATATTTCACTTTTCTTTTTGCAAATATGTGTTAATTTGCATTTCTGTTGTAATTTTCATTTGATTTTGTTTGTTTTACACTGCAGATCGATCAAACGGGTGTTTGTGTAGGCTGTTAATTGTAAGACTTGCTTTGTGAAGTCTTCATGTTATATATAAGAAGCAGTATTGCCATTTCTTTTACACAACGGTCTACAGTTTCACACACTTTCACGTGTTTCTTCCATCTGCCGACGGTGTCGCCATTTCTCATTTCACCCGTTTTTGTGCGTACGCCTGGGTCAGAGCTTGCGTGAAGTACCGCACATTTTCCAGTCAAGTTTGCTTTTTATAAATACCAATTATTGCGTAGAGATCGGGGTACGCCTTCTTTTGTGCGTACGCAACGTTTATAAATGAGGCCCCAGAGTTTTTTTTTTTTTTTTTGCCCCAAAAATGCTCACCGCCTGTACAATTCAGAAGCACACTTTTATTGCTTCTTAAAAATAAAACTATGACATTACCCTGATCTCTGTGATGCAGCCAGAGGCATTTGGTAACTTTAGCCCCATTAGCCGTCAGTGTGCCAACAAGCACAGTCTGTCAGGATACTGAGAGTGAGGACCCAGATGCAGAATGAGCAGGGGGTGAAATTTATTAACAATATTTGACACAGGACAAGACTGGTGAGACAGGGACAAAGTCCAAACAATAGGGGCAGGACACAATGGGAGAAGTGGCTGGTCAGGGTAGAGACAGCAGGGATGGGATGGCCAATGATGGAGACGAGGCAGCAGCTCGAGGAACCAGGCTTGACAGTAGGTGATGTGACTAGCTGTGAAACCAGACTGGTTGCCAGGCCAGGAGAGTCCAGGGTGACCAGGGTGGAACAGGATGCAGGACGGGAAACACCACAAGACAACACACAAGACAACAAGAGAAACAAACAGGAGCAAAAAGCAAAAACTAAGAATAGGGATAAATGCCAACAAAGTAACTAGAATCCAAAAAAGAAAACAGAAGAAAGATTTCTCAAAAGAGAGAAAAAGGCAAAATAAATAAAAAATAAAAATAAATAACTGGAACTAGAAACTAAATCTGTAACGTTGCAGGAAACTAGAGAGAGAAAATAAGGATAGGGAAAAAGTAACCAAAAACTATACTAGACGAGATAAACTACTATCACCAGGACAAGGTTAGCTAGACACGAGGCATACAACAAAAGCACACAACGAACCAGCAAGGACAAGAGGGAAATGAGCTCAATATAAAAGGGAAGAGCACATGAGGATCAGGTGAACACAATTAGTCAAACAAGGACTAGACGAGGACTAAACAAGGGGGCGTGGTAAAGGGAAACAAGGAGGTGGGACGAGAGGAGCACATGGCCAACACAAACAAAGACAGAACCATGTGGTCAGACACAAGACAAACAAAGAAACATTGAACAGACACAAGACAGACAAGACTGACAGGGCAGGACCCTGACAGTACCCCTCCCCCAATGGACGCCTCCAGGCGTCCACACGAGGCAAAGGAGTCAAAGGGGGTAGCAACTGGGAGGGCAGGAGGGGTGTAAACGTTGGCGTCCCATAACAGCCAGGAAACAGAGGGGGTGGAGCAGGGAGGGTAGGAGTCAATCCAGCGGTATGGTTAGGAACTGCCCATGGAGGTGCTGGCTTTGGAGGAACATGACGGCCAGGCAACACCAAAGATGGGATGGGAGGGATGGGAAACTGATTAGAGGCACTTCTAGAGATCGAGGGCCACTTCACTGGTGGGGACCTCCAGCAGGGTTTGGGGTCAGGAACAGATGCAGGGAAAGTCTCTTGATTAGGGAAATGCTTGGGAATGAATTCAGGAGCCATAACGGCACTGGCTGGTAATGACAACTGTTTTGACGCCTCCCGGACAAACGTGATGTCAGGAACAGCTTCAAGGGCTTTATCAGATTTAGAAGAAATACACCCTGCTGAAGACTTTAGGGCTGAAGCAGACCTCTTGGCTGAGTCGAGAGTGGCAGAAACAATCACAGTGGGCATGACGAGACTGGCAGGAAGTCTTTCATTAGGCGAATCATTGCTGGTGAGCAGCTCAGAGGTGGCCTCCGTGCCTATAACGGGCAGAGAAAGATGCCCTGAAATGGCCTCCGTGACCAGGTCAGAAGCAGACTCAGGAGAAATAACAGGACTGACAGGGTCAGTCTCTGTGGGCATGACTTCACTGGATAATATTCCTGAGACGGTCCTCGTGACTTTAACAGGAAGACATGGATGCTCTGGAGAAGCCTCGGTGGCTGGAACAGGAACGGTTTCAAGGGACATGACATTACAAACAGGAATGGTCTCTGAGAACATAACATGACAGACATCAGTTTCTGAGGGCTCAAATGGGCTTGCTAGCTGTTCTGAGGTAGCCTCCATGGCCAGGTCAGGAACGGTTTCCGTTGAGGTAGCGGTGTTGATTTGAATGCCCAGCTTGGCCATGACAGGACTGGTAAGTGATTCAGGCTGCGCAGTCACAGGTTCCTTCAGCACAGGAATAGCTGGTGAAGTAGGTGGCTTAGGGTTTGGTTCAACCAGACTAAATGCCTCTGAAATCACTGGATACAGATCCAACAGGGTTGGGTCTTCCTGGACCATTTGATTAGAGACCGCTGAAACCGGACCCTCCTGGACCAGTGGGTTTAGGATCTCCGAAAGGGCATTTGACTGCACAACATGCCCTCTCCTCTGGGGGCAGAACCGCGCATGACTGGCCGCTTCTAGTGTGACTGCAACCGTCTCAATCGACTGTGGGAGGACTTGAGTGAACTCCTGGGCAGGAGCTGACTTGACAGATTCTGGAGCTGGCACAGGGGCTGGAGCCGACACTGGACTTGGCACAGGGGCTGGGGCCGACACTGGACCTGGCACAGGGGCTGGGGCCGACACTGGACCTGGCACAGGGGCTGGAGCCGACACTGGACCGGGCTCTGGGGCTGGAGCCGACACTGGACCGGGCTCTGGGGCTGGAGCCGACACTGGACCGGGCTCTGGGGCTGGAGCCGACACTGGACCGGGCTCTGGGGCTGGAGCCGACACTGGACCGGGCTCTGGGGCTGGAGCCGACACTGGACCGGGCTCTGGGGCTGGAGCCGACACTGGACTGGGCTCTGGGGCTGGAGCCGACACTGGACTGGGCTCTGGGGCTGGAGCCGACACTGGACTGGGCTCTGGGGCTGGAGCCGACACTGGACTGGGCTCTGGGGCTGGAGCCGACACTGGACTGGGCTCTGGGGCTGGAGCCGACACTGGACTGGTCTCTGGGGCTGGAGCCGACACTGGACTGGTCTCTGGGGCTGGAGCCGACACTGGACTGGTCTCTGGGGCTGGAGCCGACACTGGACTGGTCTCTGGGGCTGGAGCCGACACTGGACTGGTCTCTGGGGCTGGAGCCGACACTGGACTGGTCTCTGGGGCTGGAGCCGACACTGGACTGGTCTCTGGGGCTGGAGCCTCTTGATTCAGGCTTCATATGTTGCAGCGCAGTCCCGAATAGACGGTTTCAACGACAACAACATAAACAAACGTTACTGCGCATGCGCGCTTTTGTGGCCCAAACTTAACTTCAGGTAGTCGTCCGCAAAGAATCAATGACAACAGAGGCTGCGTTATCTTTCTTATGCGCTATCATGTTTCATTTTAATTGGGCAGCATTATCTTAATTTACATGTTTTTTATTGTTTCAGCATGTTTATAATAATTAATCTCCCATTTCTGTCTGCAATATAGAGTGGGGGAAACGCCCCCCCTTAAAGGGTTAGTTCACCCAAAAATGTAAATTCATACATTAATTACTCACCCTCATGTCGACCCCAACCCCTAAGACCGTAGAGAAGAAGAGAACAGGGGACCATGTGGGAACGTTCTGTTAACATCCCAAATATCCTCTTTGTAACGTTGCTGTGTGATATAAAATTAGCAAAATGGCACAACCCCCTAAAGTCATATCAGGAACGTTATTATATGACCAACAGAGGACCATGTGGGAACGTTTTGTTAACATCCCAAATATCATCTTTGTAACGTTGCTGTGTGACCATAGAATTATCAAAATGGAACGGCCCCCTAAAGTCATATCAGGAACCTTGAACTTTCATAATGTTCTGTAAAGTTTCGGGATTTCCGTCACCTTTAGAGAACTCTTAGGGAACGTTGTAAAAGGTTGCAAGATGTGTTTAGTGCTCAATGTAAACGTGCAGGCAAATTAAATGGTATTTAATGTTTGCGGGTAGGTTTTCAGGGCAAAGAAACATATGCAGCAAGTCTTAAATCAAATAAACTGGTTAGATGAATAGTCATTAAACAGTGGCTGTGGACTCAGTGCATCCTGACACCAGGAATTTAGTAATACATGATGTCTGAAGGACTGTCAAAAGCAATATCTGTTATATTTTCACAAAATTGGGCTCCATATTTTCCATGAATGCACTGCTGAAATGCCCAAGGCAAGGCTGTTCAAAGAGGTTCATATCTCAGAAGACCTCCTCTGAATGGTGTCATTGTGGATATAGCAGTGCGTAACACTAACCTGATTTAAACAGCAGAGAGGTGCGCCCTGACTTAACCATGGGCAAAGTCATTTAGTGTAGTGTTAAATAACCCCACGTCCAGATCTGTAGTAACACAGCCCAGCAGTTATTTAGCACTCAGAAAAAGCGAAGGTACAGTCAAAGGCTAACCACAAGAGAACTGTTTGTGTAGATGATCAGCCACCCACAACTGTGCACCTCGATTAATGACAATTTATTCCTCTTATTGTTCATCACTCGCTCGGCTTCTTGTGTGAATATATGTAGAGCACAATAGACGAGCACAGCAATGTAGATATTTAATTTGATCAGTTTTAACAATCATTATATTTGACCACAGACGGACAAATCACATGCAAATATTTCAGAGATCCGGTTAAACGCATGTAAGGTTTGTATAGTCTAGCAAAAACAAAGGAACATAACCTCTCTACTTAAAGCTACACTGTGTGATATTTTCCCCCATCTAGTGGTGAAACGGTATATGACCATCCAGTAAATATTAGTTTCTGTTCCTCCCAATTCCGATTTCGTTTTAACTCCTACGGTGGCCGATTTAGTCCAATATTAACATGGCTTCCAGTTCGACCTCGTCCATTAGTGTTCCTTCAAGTGATGAGGTTACTTTAGAAAACGATTATAATTTGCAGTTATTTAATTTGTCAGTTAACATGTAGGTTATGACATCTATGTAAAATGAATGATAGTTTTACGTTTTCGTAATTTATTTACCATTTCATTGCTAACATCAGCTATCAGGTTCCCAGACGAATGCAAGCTAATCTTAGTAAAGTAACTTTTATCAGTGCTATCGTTATTCTGTATATTGTACGACATCACTAGCGTAAGGCAAAGTTTACATTGTAGGCTATATCATTTTCTCCGTGAGCAGAGATCAGTTGATGTGACGGAGGTGACATTCGACACGGTGCCATCGAGTGTTAAAACGCGAAAGGCGAAGCTTGAATTTACGGGTATGTCCCTCTTTGGCTAATGTACTTTCAAGATGGAGGGGCAACATGGCGACCCCCATTCGAACCCCTTACCCGTATGTATTTTCAATGGCATATTATAAACTTACGAGAATACTTTATTACTTGAAAGAAGTAAATATACATTAATGAGCACATATATTTTTGAAAGAACTAAGTGTTTTTAGCTAAGAATAAACTAAAAAAGTTACACAGTGTAGCTTTAAAGAAATGTATTTTAATAAAATCCCTCCCGTGCTGGTTTATGCTGGTTAGAGCTGGTTTAGCTATGGACCAACACAGTCATGCTGTTTTCAAGCAACACTGAGCCAGCATCATAAGCTGGAACCCGCATGCAAAACATACCTTATGCTGATGAGCAGCGATGCTGGATCTTTTCAGCAGGGCTGTGATTTAACCGATTCATTTAGAGTTCCCGTGGGGTAAATTATACTGTATCACTCGAACCGGGGCAAATTTAGTGCCAGTCACAAATAACAAAGCGTATTGGTGATTTAAAGCAATGTCACTGCGAACAGGCTTTCCAATGAATCAATATTTACATAGTTTAATAGTAGTACATTTATCTCTCCCATGTGTCCTGCATTGTCCAGCAAATCACATCTGACATGTCCTGCAACAGAGCAACAGCCTGAGTTTATTTACATTTTGAATATTAATATTTTGTGTTCATTTTAGTACATTTTTTTAGTCATTTTATTAGTTTTTCATTTCATTTAGTTTTAGTTTTTATTAATTTCCAGTTAATAATTTTAGTGATTCAGCTTAGAGTGTCCCTATTATGGTTTTTCGAAAACTCCCTTTCATGCAGTGTGTAATATCAGCTTGATCTCATGAAAATGCATATCTATAGCACGAATTGTATTTATAGTGGGGGTTTTTTATGTGCATATGTTACGCAGTTTTCGAAGTGCATATTGTAGGATTACAAATTCAAGAAAGTATATTGTATTTAGCATTTAAGGTATAGATCTGGGGTTTCCAGCAGGAGATTCACATTGTTTTACAGTGAGCATTTGAGGTATAAAGGAAGATTGTTGAGTTTCAGCAGAAGATGTTTTCAGACTCTCACCGTCGTTACCTCCATGCGTTTTGAATAGTTATGCTGATTAGGAGTAGAACTGGTGATACTCTGTCTGGGCAGGTTTCTCAAAACCTGTATATTTAATTAACATGCTTTGTTCAAATCTCAATGTAAATCCCTCCCCCTTTGGAGTGTATATAACCTATCAGTTAGACTGTTTGAGTCAGACTGTTTTCGGACGACCTACAGCACAGAGTGTTCTCATTAAAAGAATAACTTCTGTTTGAATCCCGAAGTCTCCTGGTCTTCACTTCTGAGTCCTACACTTTAGAAGATAAAAGTTCACAACAATATGAAACGCACTTAGGTAGACCGAGTACAGTTGGTACAGGGGTACAATTGAAACGCCTCAAATAATAAAGTCTGATATCTGTGATATTTGCTTAGCACATGCGCATTAGCGCCCTCTTTTCGATAGTGGGAAATTTAAAGTACATTCGCTTCTCCAGTCTGAAGATATCGGTGAAAGTTTTTTTTCTTAGGTACGTTTTTCATTTCACCATGTCCTTCCAAACCTTAATCTGTGCTATAAAAACTGACGTATTGCATGACTTTGTGTCATGTGAACTTTGTGAACTGAAAGCCTTCAGTTTTGGTGTGGTAACGGAAAAAGCAAAAAGTGTACCAACTGTACTCGGTCTACCCATATGCACGTACCCCACACCATTAACCTACCCAATGGGATGACAATGCGTAACATATGCACGTAAAAACACATTTTGGCATATAAATGGAACAATAAATACAATTCGTGCTATATGTAAGCATTTCATGAGAACGTGTTGGTAATATTGCTGTTTGTGAATGAAAACTTTCAGATGTAAAGTCAAAAGTGCATCATAAATCAAGTTATTGTCTCCCAAAAGAAAGAATTGACTCTAAACATGTCGTCAGGGATTCGAATCCCACTGCGTTACGGTTCTCTGTCACTAGCTTACACATTTGCATAATGCTATGTTGTACGTCATTCACCCACGAACAACTTCAAATGTCATTTTACTGACGACTGCTTCTCAAAGCTCAGAGTTCAATGCGTGATTTACAAAACACTTGCTCTTGAAAGATGGGTCAGTATTCAGTTTATTTGGACCAGCTCCTCAGAATCACAGCCTGTATGAATAATTACTGATGTAAATATTTTCTAACAGGTGTTCAAAGAAATACATAGTTTTGCAAACTGTAATGTTCCATCAGTCAATCACATCAGTGCTGGACTAACGTATGCGTTGTTATTGATACAGTTCCCACATGTGTGTAACGCAGGCCAGCTAGTAGTTGCTGTGCGGATAAACCTCACTCCTCTGATCTAAAGAGATGCTCTAGCGACTTATTGTGCGTTCACACCGCCGCCGGCGAGAGCGTCAAACTTCGCTCTGGCCGCCCTGCCATCGACGCTGTAGAAAGATTCGTGGACGCGCTGCCGCTCTGACGTAGATCGAATGCTTGGTCTTTTTTAAAACTGCATTTAAAGGGGCTGCAAAGCAAACAATCATGTTGATCGACGTTTGTGCAGACTGACCACAGGTAGGGTATAACCGTATAATATAACCTCATGAGATCATTTAAATGTGAAAGTTTAAAAAAAGCAGATCGATGGAAAGAACTTTACAATTATAGTTACATGTTTGCTAACGAAATAAACCAATTAAAAGCCATTTGTGTGGTGTATAAATAATGTTGCGCGTCTTCTTATCAAACCCGCCGCACCAGCAGTGATCAACCTCTCCTCTATTTTGCTGGGGAACTAATGTGGTCGGAACCAAAGTTTACAGCACTGCGTTCTCTGGAATCCTCTCAAGCGGAGCACTTCTATATTCCCATTGGTTGCCGCTGAACCGCGTCATAGCTCATTACCATAAAGTTGACCTGATTCCAACTCTCCTCGACGCCCAAATCGTCCAAGACGTGCCGCGCCGGGCTCCCATTGAAAATGAATGACTTCCGGCCACTTTGACGCTCTCGCCGGCGGCGGTGTGAACGCACCATTAGGGGTTGCAGCCTTTAGCCTCCTTGTTAGAGCATTCGTCTCTCATGCTGGAAGACCAGAGTTCGAATCCCGTGTAGAACAGGAGGGGTTACATGTGCTCTGCAATAAATGAGAAGTTGATGGACGTACTCTTGTTAATGCTGATGGTGAGGAATTACAGCTCAACATCTCATAATGAACCTCAGATGAGTAGTGCATCACTGAGAAACTTCCTGCTTGTGATGGAGGTTCGGGTTGAATAACTAGTTCTTCCAATGTTTCATCATCAGACTCGCACTCGGCTTTGAAGTTCATGGTAATGGGCGTTTAGCTTCCGACATGCACTGTACTCGACCTATCACAACACACTGGGCCGTCTGACCAATCAGAGCAGGCTCTCAGAAAGCAGGGATTTGGAGAGTCTTTTGAGAATCATTGAAAAATGTGGTGATGTGCAATGTATAATATGAGAAAATCTAACTTTTTTGACCTTTGATGCATGTAAATCTGTTGTAGGAAACCAGAAGCCTTTCAAATAGCATAATAGGGGCACTTTAAACTTATTTCTAATTTCTTAGGCAACATTTCAGCTAATATATTTTTTTTATTTCAGTTTAGAAATTCTTATAGTTTTAGTTTTACTTTTTATGTACTTCCAGTTAATAATCTTAGTGTTTCAACTAAAACGTATTAAAACATTTAGCAGAGGCAGCATTTCTAATTTCCTTTTAGTTTATGTTTTTCAACTAATATTTTTATTTTATCTTATTTGTTTAGTTTTATTTTAAGCAGGGGCTATTTGCAATAGCAATAAAAGTGAAAATACCATATTTCCGTAGCAATATTTACACAGTGCAAATAGCTATAGATTCAATTTACACGTATGTAAAAATAGCAGTATTTTCTTTGCAATAAGTGTAAATAGTAGTTAGATGCTATTTGCACCTCCGTATATTTAGTACATTATAAAACATCATGCAATAATAACATATGGAGTGTAAATGATTATATTTACTAAATAAATGCTGCCTTATTAAAGCCCTCCCTACCCCCTAACCCGACCCGATAAACACTTTATTATTAAACAACGGTCACGCACATTAATATCACTTTTCACATATTTTCTTCATATTTGTTCATGGGCGTCGGAACCATTGTATGTGTGCGGGACAAGACCCACCCACTTTTTACGATCAATGATATTGGACCCACTCACTTTTATCGTCTCTAACATTCAGCACATGTGTGTTTACCTACCCCTAATCGATAAACACTTATTATTAAACACATGTTAGACGCTTTATTTCCACTTTTCTAATATTTTCTAATATTCTAATATATAGAGAAGATTGAGTTTGGCGAAAGGCGGACTCGAACCTTGGGTCAATTTGTGTCAAAACTAGATGCTGTTTATCTTACCCCTACACCTCTGCCGCTTTCAATGATACGGCGATTTCTGTAATTTTGTCTTTCCGAACTATACGTTTAGCAAGGACCCACCCACATTTTTTTTGCTTCCGACGCCCATGTATTTGTTAAATATGAAGAAAATACATATCTGTATTTTAAAACAGGAAAAGGGAGAAGAACGAGTTCAGCAAAAGGTGGATTCGAACTCGTATCGATTGCTTCAAAAGTATCTGTCTGGCCCAATCAGATGTCAGTGGGCGGAGTTAGTGTAAATAGCCTCTGCCAATAAGGCGGGCTATTTGCTCTTAGTGTAAATAGACACTCCGTTTATGGCATTCAAGGATACATGCAAACTGCTCTAATCTTTCTGTGTTTGAAACGCTGGAGTTGGTTCTCCCCGCAGTGACCTTGAGTCTGTATAAGCATGACCGCTTGTGCCAAAGGCCGTCTGAATACAAATAAATCCGATCTGCGGCACCATTCTCTGATCGGGGCGACCATGGCACCTGTGCTGCAGTGGAGGTCCGGTCCAGCAGCATTGTGTTGCCTTTAGAGCGGCTCAGCAGACAATACACGAATCCGTCCAGCCAACTGAGATCTGCTGACTCGGTTTCCATCATTTCAGCTCTAAATGATGGCCTGCTCCTCCTCTTCCAATTCATTCAGACCTGATGTTATTTCATTTAGGAAATGCTGCACGCTGATCAATATCTGTAACAATTGCCTCATTATACTGATGGAGATGAGCATTGTTCACTGAAAGTGTCCAATGAAACGTAACTGCATTTGTATTACAGAAACAGTGCGGGTATTGTTCAGATTCCAGCATAGTTATTGTTTAATTAACAAAACAACTAACATGCGCAATCTAAAAAATACATGAAATTCCATCAAAATTGGATCAATTTTCTCCTGCTTTGCAAATTAAATAAAAAGTATGAATTAAAGATGAATTAATTCACTTAATGTAACAGGATTGCAGATTTTGTGGGGCTCTGAGAGAAAGTGTTCACCATTTGTGCATGTGGGAAGCTGACGTGAAATGCTATAGTCTTGTCATGTGGTGCGACATCATGCCATAATCCATCTAAAACTATCATAATTTATGAGATTACCTGCAATATTTGTACTTTTAAAAAATAATGCGTCACAAAAAAAGAGCAGTTATCATGAAAAACTTACAGTAAAGTGATGTCCGGAGGGGATATTTGTTTTTAATGACCCTGCGAGTTCAAAATATGAGGAAAATATTTTATATTTCTTAAATATTTTAAATATGAGGGAAGAACAAAGCACTAAACTTGGTTTTCTGACTAAATTATTTGGCCACAAAAAATGCACAAAAGCATTGACTACGACATGATCAGTTATTCATATTTTGTGGGTTCTCTCTTGTTTTTGTATGTGTTTATAGTTTCTTTGTAAAGAAATGTTGTTGGCACAAATTTTATTGCGTTATTATCACAAATAAATCAATCGACTCCAAGCAGAACTGCAATGCTTACAAAATCTTTAACACATTATAATAATATTTGAATAAACGTTGAAGATGTCACTTTTCCTACAGGCCAGACATCCCTTTTGGCCACTGCTGTACATTCATATTTTAACCTAAAACCTTGATTTAAAATTGTTTTAAGTACCTGTAACAAATATCTGTATTGTTATGCAGAGCATACATTTGCGGCAAGTGCAGCTTGACATTAAAACTTCCTTCCCAGGTCCTTCCCACAGCCACAATAATCCTAATATTAATAATATAGGAGGACTATGGCTATCTGCTGCAGTGAATGGACTCATTTGTTTACGTCTGAACGGTGCTGAACACTTCACTAATGCACTTCAAGAATGCCTCACGCTGGCGTCTCTCTCAGACGTGGATACCCATCCTAATTATTCACAGAGTGAAGAGCACTCAGCAGTGAAGGTCTTATCCTGCGGAGCTGCATCCACCGGATACATCTTAATAACTCAACCTCAAATCCAGACTCCAATCTGTCCCGGCCTCCGACAGGATCTCTCTCTCTCTCGCTCTCTCTGTGTGTGTGTGTGTGTGTGTGTGAGAGAGAGAGAGAGTGTGTCTGTGTGAGTGTGTGTGCATCTGTGTGTTACTGCTGTTCAATCTAAACTGCTTTATAGTATAGACTGTAAATATTGCTGTAAACAACAGTTAAATTCTGACAGTAACACTGTAAAACAGTAATGTGCTGTAGAAAGCAATGCATTCTGGGCAATATTTTTACGGTAATTATAAACCTAATTATAAACGCACTAAACGGAGAGAGGGCAAACTCCTGTGGATTCACTGTAATACCTTCTTTATTCCCAAATGTCAGGCTTTCTGTTTCTTGGTGGCCTGTTCCTGATGGCTTTGGTCGTAGTGCTCATTGGCAGGAGAAAAGAAATATACAAAATAATTGGTCAAATTTGTTCTAAAAAATGAATATCAAAATTTTAAAACAATTTTTGTTTAACTGTATAATAGTGTTTGAATATGTATTATTTTCTGCACTTTTTCTTACAAATGAAGTCCCTCACAGACAGTCCCTCTCCCTGTCTGTGGTCCCCACATGCTTCAAAACGTCCACCATTGTTCCTGTACCGAAGCAATCAAAAACACTCTGCTTAAACGACTGGCGTCCTGTTGCTCTGACCCCCATCATCAGCAAATGCTTTGAGAGACTAGTCAGAAACCACATCTGCTCTGTTCTCCCCCCCTCACTGGACCCACTGCAGTTTGCATACCGCACAAACCGCTCCACTGATGATGCCATTTCATCTACAATTCACACTGCTCTCTCCCACCTGGATAAGAGGAACACGTATGTGAGAATGCTGTTTGTGGACTACAGCTCAGCATTCAACACCATTGTGCCCTCCATACTTGACATTAAACTCCGGGCTCTAGGCTTAAACAGCTTGTTATGCAGCTGGATCCTGGACTTCCTGTCAAACAGACGCCAGGTGGTCAGAATGGGCAGTAACATCTCCTCATCACTGACTCTCAACACTGGAGCCCCTCAGGGCTGTGTTCTCAGCCCACTCCTGTACTCTTTGTACACACATGACTGTGTGGCAACCCACAGCTCCAACACCATCATCAAGTTTGCTGACGATACGACTGTAGTAGGTCTCATCACTGACAATGATGAAACGGCCTACAGAGAGGAGGTGCACACTCTGACACGGTGGTGTCAGGAGCACAACCTCTCCCTCAACGTCAGCAAGACCAAGGAGCTGGTGGTCGACTTCAGGAGGAATGAGAGAGAACACCGCCCCATCACCATCGATGGAGCACCGGTGGAGAGAGTCAGCAGCTTCAAGTTCCTCGGTGTCCACATCACAGAGGAACTCTCATGGTCCGTCCCCTCCGAGGCCGTTGTGAAGAAGGCTCATCAGCGCCTTTTCTTCCTGCGACGGCTGAGGAGGTTTGGAATGAACCGCCACATCCTCACACGCTTCTACAGCAGCACCATCGAGAGCCTGCTGACCGGCTGCATCACCACCTGGTACGGCAACAGTACCGCCCGCAGCCGCAAAGCCCTGCAAAGGGTAGTGCGCACGGCCAGCTGCATCATCGGAGGTGAGCTTCCCTCCCTCCAGGACATTTACGCCAGGCGGTGTGTGAGGAGAGCTCAGAGGATCATCAGAGACTCTAGCCACCCGAACCATGGGCTGCTCTCACTGCTGCCATCAGGCAGACGGTACCGCAGCATCAGAACACGCACCAGCCGACTCCAGAACAGCTTCTTCCCACAAGCAATTAGACTCATCAACTCCTGATCCATCAGTATCATAACACACTCTGGACAGAATATCACTCAGCACAACCCACTGTAGATACACACACATTATATACACATTTATTTATCATTTATTATTTATCATATAGCATCTATTGTACATTGGATCTCTACTGTGAATAATAATGTATACTGTACATTGTATATTATTATTATTATAGCTTAATGTATATTGTTTAGTGTATGTTTAGTGTATATTGTTTAAAGTATATGTATATTGTAAGTATGTGTATATTGGTTAAAGCTGTGAGAACTACACTCACATTGTGTAAATTATTATTGTTTATTGTAGTGTATACTGTGCTGTGAGTAATTGTGGGCGCATCAGATGTGTAATCTGATGCTGCTTTAAATGTTGTACATGTCATGTCGTGACTACTATGTTGCTCGGAACTGCACCAAGAATTTCACCTGCTGTTGCACTTGTGTACATGGCTGTGTGACAATAAAGAGATTTGATTTGATTTTGATTTGAAATGTTCACGTTGCTTTTACTATATTTTTGTAAATTTTGCGTGTTCTTGATTATAAATAAATAAATAAATGTTCACCTTTTTTAAACTATAGAGCTGTGCAGCAAAAATGACCCAAATTGGTTTGTTTTTACCTTTTTTGTGTGATAATTGTAAATTGAAATAATCACAGAAATGTCTTACATGTCATTGTACAGTAAATTACTGTAAAGTAATCATTTTACAGTATTATTACTTCCCTCATAAACTGCAAACTCTCCTACCTCACACCTACATTCACTTTGTTATTTGCACTACCGACTGTTTATTACAGTAACAACTGTTTACTTATGCATTTTGCACCACCATATCTTAACTGGAATATGCTCATTTGCACTGCCGACTGTATTTATAGTAACCATGTTTACATTTGCATTTTGCACCGTACTTCTAACTGTAATATGCAACCACTTTCCACTGCACTTTTACACTTTCTTTCGGATAGCTCTGTCCATAATTTATTGCACTACCTTAATCCACTGCTATATTCCTCATATCAGCCTAACATATTATTGTATACCTCTATCTGTAAAATTCTGTTCATAGTAATAGCCATCTGTATATTATATTCACAGTACATATTCACCTGTACATTCTGTTTACATTCTGTTTATAGTAATAGCCATCTGTATATTTATATTTATTCACTGTATATATTCATCTGTAAATTCAGTTCTGTTTATAGTAATAACCATCTCTCTACTTATACATATTTATATATATTCAGTACATTTTTATGCCCAGCACTTACGCAACCATTGTATATATCCTGCACTTGCTGCTATTGCACTTCTGGTTAGACCTAAACTGCATTTCGTTGCCTTGTACTTGTACTTGTGTAATGACAATAAAGTTGAATCTAATCTAATCTAATACCATAGAATTACAGTATTGCAGGCGACTCTGCTGCCAGTATTTTACTGTAAAATAAAATAATACTGTAAAATACTGTATTTCATTTTTACGGTAATATTAATACAATAGAATTACAGTATTGCTGACAACTCTGCTGCCAGTATTTTACTGTAAAATTAAAAAAATACTGGAAATTATTGTATTTCATTTTTACAGTAATATTAATACCATAGAATTACAGTATTGCAGGCGACTCTGCTGCAAGTATTTTACTGTAAAATAAAAAATACTGCAAAAAATACTGTATTTCATTTTTACAGTAATATTAATACCATAGAATTACAGTATTGCAGGCGACTCTGCTGCAAGTATTTTACTGTAAAATAAAAAATACTGCAAAAAATACTGCATTTCATTTTTACAGTAATATTAATACCATAGAATTACAGTATTGCAGGCGACTCTGCTGCAAGTATTTTACTGTAAAATAAAAAATACTGCAAAAAATACTGTATTTAATTTTTACAGTAATATTAATACCATAGAATTACAGTATTGCTGACGACTCTGCTGCCAGTATTTTACTGTAAAATAAAAAAATACTGTAAAATATTGTATTTAATTTTTACGGTAATATTAATACCATAGAATTACAGTGTTGCTGGCGACTCTGCTGCCAGTATTTTACTGTAAAATAAAATAATACTGTATTTCATTTTTGCGGTAATATTAATACCATAGAATTACAGTATTGCTGACGACTCTGCTGCCAGTATTTTACTGTAAAATAAAAAAATACTGGAAAATACTGTATTTAATTTGTACGGTAATATTAATACAATAGAATTACAGTATTGCAGGCGACTCTGCTGCCAGTATTTTACTGTAAAATAAAAAAATACTGGAAAATATTGTATTTCATTTTTACAGTAATATTAATTCCATAGAATTACAGTATTGCAGGCGACTCTGCTGCCAGTGTTTTACTGTAAAATAAAATAATACTGCAAAATACTGTATTTAATTTGTACGGTAATATTAATACAATAGAATTACAGTATTGCAGGCGACTCTGCTGCCAGTATTTTACCGTTATTTTACAGATAATTTTTTACAGTGATATACCTCTTTCTATTAAATCTAGTATCTAATTGGATATCTGCAGTGACAAATTATTTTTGAAAATTAATACATTTGAGTGAATAATAAATAACTTACAAATGTTATGATTTGTTATATCATTATTTATTACTTATATCAGTAATTGCTTTCATCGTTAATATTTGTCTATCCACAAGTTTCCTATGCCCCATGATGCCTTGCGTCAAAAGTGGGAGCGTCTTCCGGTTCGAAGTAAACAAGCGGGACGTGACACTCGTGACATTGACATTCAACAGTTGACAGTCATTCAAGATATCCAAACTTTCTAGCGACGTGGGAACACAATCTCAACGATTTGAAGCGCTTTGAATCAGTGAGTCGATTCAGCGGTTTGAAGCGTTATGAATCAGTGAGTCGATTCAGCGGTTTGAAGCGTTATGAATCAGTGAGTCGATTCAGCGATTTGAAGCGTTATGAATCAGTGAGTAGATTCAGCGGTTTGAAGCGTTATGAATCAGTGAGTCGATTCAGCGGTTTGAAGCGCTATGAATCAGTGAGTCGATTCAGCGGTTTGAAGCGTTATGAATCAGTGAGTCGATTCAGCGGTTTGAAGCATTATGAATCAGTGAGTCGATTCAGCGGTTTGAAGCGTTATGAATCAGTGAGTCGATTCAGCGGTTTGAAGCGTTATGAATCAGTGAGTCGATTCAGCGGTTTGAAGCATTATGAATCAGTGAGTCGATTCAGCGGTTTGAAGCGTTATGAATCAGTGAGTCGATTCAGCTGTTTGAAGCGTTATGAATCAGTGAGTCGTTTCAGCGGTTTGAAGCGTTATGAATCAGTGAGTCGATTCAGCGGTTTGAAGCGTTATGAATCAGTGAGTCGATTCAGCGGTTTGAAGCGCTATGAATCAGTGAGTCGATTCAGCGGTTTGAAGCATTATGAATCAGTGAGTCGATTCAGCGGTTTGAAGCGTTATGAATCAGTGAGTCGATTCAGCGGTTTGAAGCGTTATGAATCAGTGAGTCGATTCAGCGGTTTGAAGCGTTATGAATCAGAGAGTCGATTCAGCGGTTTGAAGCGTTATGAATCAGTGAGTCGATTCAGCGGTTTGAAGCGCTATGAATCAGTGAGTCGATTCAGCGGTTTGAAGCGTTATGAATCAGTGAGTCGATTCAGCGGTTTGAAGCGCTATGAATCAGTGAGTCGATTCAGCGGTTTGAAGCATTATGAATCAGTGAGTCGATTCAGCGGTTTGAAGCGTTATGAATCAGTGAGTCGATTCAGCGGTTTGAAGCGTTATGAATCAGTGAGTCGATTCAGCGATTTGAAGCGCTTTGAATCAGTGAGTCGATTCAGCGGTTTGAAGCGTTATGAATCAGTGAGTCGATTCAGCGGTTTGAAGCGTTATGAATCAGTGAGTCGATTCAGCGATTTGAAGCGTTATGAATCAGTGAGTCGATTCAGCGGTTTGAAGTGTTATGAATCAGTGAGTCGATTCAGCGGTTTGAAGTGTTATGAATCAGTGATTCGATTCAGCGGTTTGAAGCGCTATGAATCAGTGAGTCGATTCAGCGGTTTGAAGCGTTATGAATCAGTGAGTCGATTCAGCGGTTTGAAGCATTATGAATCAGTGAGTCGATTCAGCGGTTTGAAGCGTTATGAATCAGTGAGTCGATTCAGCGGTTTGAAGCGTTATGAATCAGTGAGTCGATTCAGCGGTTTGAAGCATTATGAATCAGTGAGTCGATTCAGCGGTTTGAAGCGCTATGAATCAGTGAGTCGATTCAGCGGTTTGAAGCGTTATGAATCAGTGAGTCGATTCAGCGGTTTGAAGCGTTATGAATCAGTGAGTCGATTCAGCGGTTTGGAGTGTTATGAATCAGTGAGTCGATTCAGCGGTTTGAAGCGCTATGAATCAGTGAGTCGATTCAGCGGTTTGAAGCGTTATGAATCAGTGAGTCGATTCAGCGGTTTGAAGCGTTATGAATCAGTGAGTCGATTCAGCGGTTTGAAGCGTTATGAATCAGTGAGTCGATTCAGCGGTTTGAAGCGTTATGAATCAGTGAGTCGTTTCAGCGGTTTGAAGCGTTATGAATCAGTGAGTCGATTCAGCGGTTTGAAGCGTTATGAATCAGTGAGTCGATTCAGCGGTTTGAAGCGTTATGAATCAGTGAGTCGATTCAGCGGTTTGAAGCGTTAGCAGTAGCAGCAGTTCTGATCGCCAAAGTCACGTATTTCAGCAGTTTGACACGCGATCCGAATCATGAATCGACTCGCTGATTCATAACGCTTTGAAGCTTCATGATGCTGTTTGTTTTTAAATCGGTCATCACTATATAATTCGTTATTTAGGTTTTAGCACAAAAACTATTCTGGTCGCTTCATAAAGTTATTGTAGAACCTGCACTGCAGTGAGATGGACTTTGTAACGACGTCTTTAGTGCTTTTATGGGTCTTGAGAGTGCACATTGTGCCAATGGAGCCTTTCTGAGCCATCGGATTTCAACTTAAATATCTTCATTTGTGTCTGAAGATGAACGGAGGTCTGACGGGTGTCCAACGACACGAGGGGACGTCATTAATGACAGAATTTTCATTTTTGGATGAACTAACCCTTTAAGAGATTGCACTTTGTGCATTGGAAGCACTCAAATGTCTGTTTTGTAAAGCTACCTCTGTAAAACAGGAAGTTATTTATTCATTTTTTCAGAAGTTGTAGCATATTCCTTTTGTAAAGCTACAGAACTTGTTTGACTCAATGTTTTGTAAATTTGAGCCGTGTGTTTATTAAGGTCTTCAATAAAACAAGATGAGAACTTAAATATTCCCAGCACTTTCTGTGATGTAGTGCTTTTTTTCTCTTTCTCATCAAACCGCAGTTTTTCATAAAATTGCATAAATATCCCGCATTTTCCATCGCATTTTTTAAGAAAACGTGCCGCATAATCAAGGATTTTTTCCCGCAACAATCACAAAAAAAAGCCGCATTTTTCTGGAAGGACTGGTATTTAAAGTGCAATTTTCTCATATTTTCTCTTCTCGTTTTTCTTGTTCAATTTGCAATAAATACACTACAGGTCAACAATTTCAAATAATTATGCTTTTGTATTGTTTTTGAAAGAAGTCTCTTCTGCTCATAAAGGCTGAATTTATTCGATCAAAATTACAGTAATAATGTATAATATTATTACAGTGTAAAACAGCTGTTTTCTATGTGAATATATAGTAAAGTGTCTTTTATTCCTGTGATCAAAGCTGAATTTATCATCATTACTCCAGTCTTCAGTGTCAGAAATCATTCTCATTGGAGGATTTGATGCTCAAGAAACATTTATGATTAGGCCTATTAACTGTTTTGTTTAAAGGTCTAGGGTAATTCAGAAATATATTATTATAATTTATATATTTTTAAAGAAATGAATGCTTTTATTCAGAAGGAATGCATTAAATTAATCAGAAGTGACATTAAAGACTTGTATAATGTCACAAAATATTTTCAATAAAAAGTTTTCTTTATATTTAGGCCTATCAAATTGTATTAACAGTAGGCTATGTTACAGAAATATAGAAATAGTGGCAATGCTTGCCTGGTTTGAAAATGTCCTGTGAATTATTGTAAGGATTTTCTGGGATGTGTTTTTGAATTATTGATCGCTGCGGTCTTGTTGGACTTCCTGCCTCTTGCACGTCCGTCGAGCCGTAGTTTGGCCAGTGAAACTCGAGGCCTCGTTCAGATTGTTGGTGTGCACTTTAATGAAAACGTACAGTTCAGCATGAGGGCGCTTCACACCACGGCCGCTCAACTGTTTGCACTTTCCAGATGATCAGCCCGAAAGAGACACAAATGAACAGATTGATTTAAGCTCTCCAAGTGGCCAGACCCCAGCGCACCTCCAAACTCCATCCATCAGCAGCACACAATAGCTTTCTCAAGCGCATTGCAGGTAAGAATCACTCCATCAACTCCGGGCTGAGAGACAGGGAGCCAAGACTAACTACAAATGAGACTGGCCTTTCTCCGTCTCAAACTAAGCAGGTCGTTGGAGCGAGAGGGGTAAAAGTGCTAGAAAGGAGAAACAAAGAAAAAAGGAAAGCAAACGTACCGCTGCTGCCCGTCTGAAATCACAGGACTGTTCTCATGGAAACGAGAGTTTACCTGTGGAGCTGTCAGAAATATCATGTTTGACGGCGGCGTCCATTGGCTGGAGGCTATAGTGAAATGCTGCTTTTCCATTGTTAGCACCTTTGTTACAGTACTGACACTTTTAGATTTAGGAATAATTACCCCCCGCTTCTCCTGTGTGCATCTTTTACTTCAGCATACAATCACTTTCTGCTACAACTTTCTGTAACAACCCAGTGTTTGGGTAGTTTTTGTTCTTACCCAGATCCTGGGTCAGACGTAACAACCCAGTGTTTGGGTAATTTTTGTTCTTACCCAGATCCTGGGTCAGACGTTACAAACCAGTGTTTGGGTAGTTTTTGTGTAACCCAGATCCTGGGTCAGACGTAACAACCCAGTGTTTGGTAGTTTTTGTGTTACCCAGATCCTGGGTCAGATGTAACAACCCTGTGTTTGATAGTTTTTGTGTTACCCAACTCCTGGGTCAGATGTAACAACCCAGTGTTTGGTAGTTTTTGTGTTACCCAACTCCTGGGTCAGATGTAACAACCGAGTGTTTGGTAGTTTTTGTGTTACTCAGATCCTGGGTCAGACGTAACAATCCAGTGTTTGATAGTTTTTGTGTTACTCAGATCCTGGGTCAGACGTAACAACCCAGTGTTTGATAGTTTTTGTGTTACCCAACTCCTGGGTCAGATGTAACAACCCTGTGTTTGGGTAGTTTTTGTGTAACCCAGATCCTGGGTCAGACGTAACAACCCTGTGTTTGGGAAGTTTTTGTGTTACCCAGATCCTGGGTCAGATGTAACAACCCAGTGTTTGGTAGTTTTTGTGTTACCCAACTCCTGGGTCAGATGTAACAACCCAGTGTTTGGTAGTTTTTGTGTTACCCAACTCCTGGGTCAGATGTAACAACCCAGTGTTTGGGTAGTTTTTGTGTTACCCAGATCCTGGGTCAGATGTAACAACCCAGTGTTTGGTAGTTTTTGTGTTACCCAACTCCTGGGTCAGATGTAACAACCCTGTGTTTGGGTAGTTTTTGTGTTACCCAACTCCTGGGTCAGATGTAACAACCCAGTGTTTGGGTAGTTTTTGTGTAACCCAGATCCTGGGTCAGACGTAACAACCCAGTGTTTGGTAGTTTTTGTGTTACCCAGATCCTGGGTCAGATGTAACAACCCTGTGTTTGATAGTTTTTGTGTTACCCAACTCCTGGGTCAGATGTAACAACCCAGTGTTTGGTAGTTTTTGTGTTACCCAACTCCTGGGTCAGATGTAACAACCGAGTGTTTGGTAGTTTTTGTGTTACTCAGATCCTGGGTCAGACGTAACAACCCAGTGTTTGATAGTTTTTGTGTTACTCAGATCCTGGGTCAGACGTAACAACCCAGTGTTTGATAGTTTTTGTGTTACTCAGATCCTGGGTCAGATGTAACAACCCTGTGTTTGGGTAGTTTTTGTGTAACCCAGATCCTGGGTCAGACGTAACAACCCTGTGTTTGGGAAGTTTTTGTGTTACCCAGATCCTGGGTCAGATGTAACAACCCAGTGTTTGGTAGTTTTTGTGTTACCCAACTCCTGGGTCAGATGTAACAACCCAGTGTTTGGTAGTTTTTGTGTTACCCAACTCCTGGGTCAGATGTAACAACCCAGTGTTTGGGTAGTTTTTGTGTTACCCAGATCCTGGGTCAGATGTAACAACCCAGTGTTTGGTAGTTTTTGTGTTACCCAACTCCTGGGTCAGATGTAACAACCCTGTGTTTGGGTAGTTTTTGTGTTACCCAACTCCTGGGTCAGATGTAACAACCCAGTGTTTGGGTAGTTTTTGTGTTACCCAGATCCTGGGTCAGATGTAACAACCCAGTGTTTGGTAGTTTTTGTGTTACCCAACTCCTGGGTCAGATGTAACAACCCAGTGTTTGGTAGTTTTTGTGTTACCCAACTCCTGGGTCAGATGTAACAACCCAGTGTTTGGGTAGTTTTTGTGTTACCCAGATCCTGGGTCAGATGTAACAACCCAGTGTTTGGTAGTTTTTGTGTTACCCAACTCCTGGGTCAGATGTAACAACCCAGTGTTTGGTAGTTTTTGTGTAACCCAGCTCCTGGGTCAGATGTAACAACCCTGTGTTTGGGTAGTTTTTGTGTTACCCAGATCCTGGGTCAGACGTAACAACCCAGTGTTTGTCAGTTTTTGTGTTACCCAGATCCTGGGTCAGACGTAACAACCCTGTGTTTGGGTAGTTTTGTGTAACCCAGATCCTGGGTCAGATGTAACAACCCTGTGTTTGGTAGTTTTTGTGTTACCCAACTCCTGGGTCAGATGTAACAACCCTGTGTTTGGTAGTTTTTGTGTTACCCAACTCCTGGGTCAGATGTAACAACCCAGTGTTTGGTAGTTTTTGTGTTACCCAGATCCTGGGTCAGATGTAACAACCCAGTGTTTGGTAGTTTTTGTGTTACCCAACTCCTGGGTCAGATGTAACAACCCTGTGTTTGGTAGTTTTTGTGTTACCCAACTCCTGGGTCAGATGTAACAACCCAGTGTTTGGTAGTTTTTGTGTTACCCAGATCCTGGGTCAGATGTAACAACCCAGTGTTTGGTAGTTTTTGTGTTACCCAACTCCTGGGTCAGATGTAACAACCCTGTGTTTGGTAGTTTTTGTGTTACCCAACTCCTGGGTCAGATGTAACAACCCAGTGTTTGGTAGTTTTTGTGTTACCCAACTCCTGGGTCAGATGTAACAACCCTGTGTTTGGTAGTTTTTGTGTTACCCAGATCCTGGGTCAGACGTAACAACCCTGTGTTTGGGAAGTTTTTGTGTTACCCAGATCCTGGGTCAGATGTAACAACCCAGTGTTTGGTAGTTTTTGTGTTACCCAACTCCTGGGTCAGATGTAACAACCCAGTGTTTGGTAGTTTTTGTGTTACCCAACTGCTGGGTCAGATGTAACAACCCAGTGTTTGGGTAGTTTTTGTGTTACCCAGATCCTGGGTCAGATGTAACAACCCAGTGTTTGTCAGTTTTTGTGTAACCCAGATCCTGGGTCAGACGTAACAACCCTGTGTTTGGGTAGTTTTTGTGTAACCCAGATCCTGGGTCAGATGTAACAACCCTGTGTTTGGTAGTTTTTGTGTTACCCAACTCCTGGGTCAGATGTAACAACCCAGTGTTTGGTAGTTTTTGTGTTACCCAACTCCTGGGTCAGATGTAACAACCCTGTGTTTGGTAGTTTTTGTGTTACCCAACTCCTGGGTCAGATGTAACAACCCAGTGTTTGGTAGTTTTTGTGTTACCCAACTCCTGGGTCAGATGTAACAACCCAGTGTTTGGTAGTTTTTGTGTAACCCAGCTCCTGGGTCAGATGTAACAACCCTGTGTTTGGGTAGTTTTTGTGTTACCCAGATCCTGGGTCAGACGTAACAACCCAGTGTTTGTCAGTTTTTGTGTTACCCAGATCCTGGGTCAGAAGTAACAACCCTGTGTTTGGGTAGTTTTTGTGTAACCCAGATCCTGGGTCAGATGTAACAACCCTGTGTTTGGTAGTTTTTGTGTTACCCAACTCCTGGGTCAGATGTAACAACCCAGTGTTTGGTAGTTTTTGTGTTACCCAACTCCTGGGTCAGATGTAACAACCCAGTGTTTGGTAGTTTTTGTGTTACCCAACTCCTGGGTCAGATGTAACAACCCAGTGTTTGGTAGTTTTTGTGTAACCCAGCTCCTGGGTCAGACATAACAACCCTGTGTTTGGGTAGTTTTTGTGTTACCCAGATCCTGGGTCAGTGTTTGGTAGTTTTTGTGTAACCCAGATCCTGGGTCAGTCGTAACAACCCAATGTTTGGGTAGTTTTTCTGTATGCCTGGGTCAGACGTAACAACCCAGTGTTTGGGTAGTTTTTGTGTTACCCAACTCCTTAATCCATACCGATTCCGTGACAATAATAAGTGCATAGTATGTACATGCCTAACAGGACTGTAAAATAAAGTGCAAACCACATTGTTTTGTGACTAAGAAATCTTGACATAGATAATATATTTCCTGTACTTTACTCCACAGAGTCTTTGCAGCAGCCCATCTGTTGTTTAGGTGGATCGTATAGGAAACATGAGGGGATCACTTGCAGTGACAGTAAACATCAATCTCCCATCAATTATAATGAGCACACAAGTCATACAGGACTAGTTTGTTGAACTAAACACAATCTGTGAAAGCATATATTTCCACGTCATGTTGCAGAAGCTTTATGACACCACAGTCAAGGTAATAACATGACAGCGCTATCTCACATGAAGTGTTCAAACGATTCTCTCATTAGAGCTCAGTGCCTCATCTCTCAGTGTTTGACAAGTGTCACAATAATGTGATGGAAATTCAACTCCCCTTAAATCATCATGGCCCTTCAGCCTCCCACTGGCCAATGTCCAGACTCACAGCAGGAGCCATGGCCAAGAGGAGGAGCACAAAACCTGAACCCTGTTGAGAGGCACCTGATGCTTATTATGCCATAAATCCAGGTTTTCTCTAGTGCATGCAGCAAGTGTGCGTGAGGTCCAGCTAGGGCGCAGCAATCGTATAAAAAGACACTGGCTGTGTCCGAAATCACCCCCTATACCAGAAGGTCCTATGCTGAGGAACACTTCTCCCCAGCCTTAGACTGGAAAATGTCTGTGTGTGTGTGTGTGTGTGTGTGTGTGTGTGTGTGAGAACCAGTACTTATCTTTGAGTTAGGAGTGGGACCTATACTCACTAGCTGTGTGCCAGCTACTGTTGTCTAGTTTGTTTGCCACTTTATCCTTGGGAGGATAATTCAGAGGTTTCATTCTAGTATTGATGTCTGTGTGTAACTAAACGTTATTGTGAACCAGGTATTGAATGCATTTTCTGTTGGCATTTAAAAGGTATTGTATCACTTCTTGTTACCTCTATTGACTAGTGCTGGTTAATATGGGAAAGGTATGGAGAGAGTGCCTTTTTTATTGAGTGTATTCTCTTTTTCTCTCCTGTTTTTTGGTTAGAGAGTAAGCTCAGGGAAGTTTATGCTGTTGGTTTTCATCTTTGTTTTTGTGCAGGGCATGGGTAGCTCCTTTAAACCTTAGTTAGCGTCCATTCTGTTTGTTATTTAGGCCATACTCTCTCCTGAAAATGTATTCCCATATTTTTGTTAAGCCTTTTTGTCATATGTAGAACACTTTTCCTTTTCCTTAAAGTTGTGTTATGTTTTCACTCTGAGACTGAGGCTGAAGTGTGTTCTCCTATTATTATTTTTTTACATCTCTACGTACATTTTTATTATCATATTTGCTCTTTCTTTGTTATCTCCAACTCCTGACCCCTAGACTCAGAGGGGAACGTAACACCTCCATTACTCACTTAATATAGTCCACTTCAAGGAATGATTGAAAACAGAGTGAATTCGAACACAGCTCCAGTAGTAATGAAAATATTTATCTTGAACTCTGTCATGGAAACTATAAGCCTTAATTAAACAATTTAATAATTAATTAAAATGGAATTTAAACCTGTATGATATTACGCTATACCCACATTGGACCAGTGGTTTGGAAATTGGATGGATTGATGATTCAGCTGCGAACGCCATCTTCTGGTCAGATGTGGGAATTCAGTCGGCGTGCGACTCTCACAGTGCATTATGGCACATCGGTTGTACACTCGTTATTGAGGTGCATTGTGGGATTGAATGAGTGCACTCAAAGTTCACTATGGTTTCAGAAACCACTTGAAATAGAGTGGGAGCCTAGAAATCTAGACACACGCTAACAGCAGAAAATATAATTTGCAGTCAGGGCGTCTAGCAACTCTCCGTTGGCTTGCGAGCTGGAAAAACCAAACTCTGGTCAGGCCAATCACATCGTGTATAGAGTCGGTGGACGGGCTTAACATAATGATGGCAGAGTTGCCGGAGTTCTGCGTGCTACTTGTAAACAAAGAAGCTGGCGAACATAGATCTTTCGAATCGGCTTTGGCCGCGACTTGGAGTTAAGCTTTTCTTTGAGGAAAGAACAAAGAACGGCACTGAAGTCATTCTTAAAAAAGGAAGATGTGTTTTGCTGACCGTATACGAAAGTTGAATCTATCAACTAGCTCCGCTTCACCTTCTTCGTTGCTTTTTTTTTTTTTTTTTGACAAAAAACAGCAAAATACAAAACTCTCGTAGGAGAAAGAGAATATACACATACATGTAATTACAAATGTTGTCAAAATACAAAAGTTAATAACTAAACAGAAAACAACAAGAAAACAAAAAAAAAGAAAAGAAAGTGTCACGGCTCACACACAGGAAACAGTAAGATCCATTTGCAGTATCTTTATTAGGGTAATCCGTACTCACAACCAGTCCAGGCAAGGGTAAAACTCCAAATAGTCAATCCAAACACCAGAACAAACACAAGAAACCAGTGAACCAGACCTTGACAGTGACGTGACATATAGCAAGGACTCCATGACAACACTGAACCAAACAGGGTATAAATACACACACAGATACTAACAAGGTGACGGGAAACAGCTGTGTGCAATGATCAATGAGTGACAGAACAGTGAATGACACCGTGGGGGAGGAGGACCTCTAGTGGTTACCCGGGGAAACACAAACCCGACACTGTGACATAACCCCCCCTCTACGGAGCGGCTACCAGACGCTCCAAGACACAACTACAAAACAAGAGTCCAGGAGGGAGGAGCAACGGTGGAGGATCAGGGGGAGGGATGGGGGGCCAGGTTCATGAAGGGGAACAGGAACAGGGGGTGACGGCTTAACCGGCGGCCAGAGCGAAACCGACAGTCCATCGGACAGCCAGGACAAAGACTCCCCCACAGGCGGCCCGCAGAGTTCGGGAGGCCAGGGCGGCGCAGGCAGAGCAGGGAGCCAGGGTGGCGCGTCGGACACGGCAGGAACCGCCGGGATGGTCTCTGGGCTTGGGACCACCGAAATCAGCACCACCAGACTCGGGACCGCCGGAACAGGGACCACCGGAACTTGGACCACCGGAACTGGGACCACCGGAACTGGGACCACCAGAACTGGGACCACACCAGAGGAAACCCTGTGCTCCTCCCAGGCACGCAGGACTGCCGCCACGAAGAACCCCATCACAGCCCTCCAGGCCGTGTCAGGACTCGGGACCATTGGAACTGGGACCACCGGAAGAGGGACCACCAGAACTGGGACCACCGGAACTGGGACCACCGGAGCAGGGAGCACCGTAGCAGGGACCACCGAAACAGGGACCACCGGAACAGGGACCACCGGAACAGGGACCACCGGAGCAGGGACCACGCCAGAGGAAACCCTGTGCTCCTCCCAGGTACGCAGGACTGCCGCCACGAAGAACCCCATCACAGCCCTCCAGGCCGTGTCAGGACTCGGGACCACCGGAACTGGGACCACCGGAACAGGGACCACCAGAACAGGGACCACCGGAGCAGGGACCACCGGTGCAGGGACCACCGGAACAGGGACCACCGGAGCAGGGACCACCGGAACAGGGATTCTGACTTTAAACACGCAATTCTGACTTTATACACGCAATTCTGACTTTATACACGCAATTCTGACTTTATACACGCAATTCTGACTTCATACCACAGAATGCTGACTTTATACACGCAATTCTGACTTTATACACGCAATACCACACAATTCAAATCTGACTATCACACAATTCTGACTTTATACACGCAATTCTGACTTTATACACGCAATACCACACAATTCAAATCTGACTATCACACAATTCTGACTTTATACACGCAATTCTGACTTTATACACACAATGCTGACTTTATACACGCAATTCTGACTTTATACACGCAATACCACACAATTCAAATATGACTATCATACAATTCTGACTTTATACACGCAATTCTGACTTTATACACACAATGCTGACTTTATACACGCAATTCTGACTTTATACACGCAATACCACACAATTCAAATCTGACTATCACACAATTCTGACTTTATATCACACAATTCAAATCTGACTATCATACAATTCTGACTTTATACACGCAATGCTGACTTTATGTCACACAATTCTGACTTCATTCCACACAATTAAAATCTGACTATCACACAATTCTGACTTTATATCACATAATTCAAATCTGACTATCATACAATTCTGACATTATACACGCAATTCTGACTTTATATCACAACGTAACCATTAATTATTTATTACCATCTTCATTACCATCTTCATTCTTCGTTGCTCTGGTTGGTTGTAGCGCTACCCTGTTGTGTGCAGAGGGAATTGTGTGCAGAACGGAAAGACAACCGTTTATCCCGCCCCTCGGATTGAGCCCTGCCAATGGTGAGTTCCTGGCTTGTCAGGCTAATAGAGTGGTGTATATGACATCAGATTTGTGTGTGTGAAGGGAAAACATAATAATAATTCTAGTGTCATACTCACTGGCAACCCAAGCAGATTCTACGGTGGCTTTATTGTGTTGTGGCTTTATTTCGTTGTGTTGTGGCTTGTTTCCGTTGTGTTGTGGCTTGATTTATTTGTGTTGTTTTCGTTGTGTTGTGAACTTATGTTTATTTTTTAAATTATTTTAAAATTTCCAGCACTGGAATGCATTTTTATCACAGGCCATGGTGGCAACTCTCAGACTGGCTGTAGCCTAAAGGCTAAAGTTTTCAAGGGCAATGTAACGGATTAAAGTTACATTTATAGGTAACACTTTTTTTACAGTGTCCTTGTTACATATGTTACATGTACTTACCATAGTCATAACAGTAAATGATGCATACGCTAATTACATGCAACTAACCCTCAACCAAACCCTAATCCTACCCTAACCCTATAGTGAGTACATGTAGTTATTCAATATTACTCCGTACTTAAAAATATAATTACACTGTAACAATAGCACCTTAAAATAAAGTGTAACCCTAGTTACTCCACAACACTGCCTATGTATATGGTCCGCGGGTCTCGATCGCTTTTGTAAACAGTTTGGTGACTGGTCACAGTTGTGAATATGCAACTACTTACATAAACTCAGCAAGCAGAATAATTACAACAGAAAGAAAAATGTACTATAAGCTAGTGGTGTCAAAATGCCAGTCTGTCAGTCCAAAGCAAGACTCAAACCTGTATAAAATATTACGGCAACAATGTTTCAGACTGTCTGACTGCAGATGTGTAAAAATAAACACGACGTTTAAGATTTTTGAGCGATTACTTACTCTTTTGTACACTTGGCAAATAATTATACAGTCCTTCCAGAAAAATGCGGCTTTTTTTTGTGATTGTTGCGGCAAAAATCCTTGATTATGCGGCATGTTTTCTTAAAAAATGTGATGAAAAATGCGGGATATTTATGCAATTTTATGCGATGAAATTGCGGGAACTTGCAAAAACTGCGGTTTGATGAGAAAGAGAAAAAAAGCACTACATCACAGAAAGTGCTGGGAATATTTAAGTTCCCATCTTGTTTTATTGAAGACCTTAATAAACACACGGCTCAAATTTACAAAACATTGAGTCAAACAAGTTCTGTAGCTTTACAAAAGGAATATGCTACAACTTCTGAAAAATGAATAAATAACTTCCTGTTTTACAGAGGTAGCTTTACAAAACAGACATTTGATATAACGACTAAATAACGACTTATATAGTGATGACCGATTTCAAAACACAGCATCATGATGCTATGAATCAGTGAGTCGATTCATGATTCGGATCGCGTGTCAAACTGCTGAAATACGTGACTTTGGCGATCCGAACCACTGAATCGACTCATTGATTCATAACGCTTCAAACCGCTGAATCGACTCACTGATTCATAACGCTTCAAACCACTGAATCGACTCACTGATTCATAACGCTTCAAACCACTGAATCGACTCACTGATTCATAACGCTTCAAACCGCTGAATCGACTCACTGATTCATAACGCTCCAAACCGCTGAATCGACTCACTGATTCATAACGCTTCAAACCGCTGAATCGACTCACTGATTCATAACGCTTCAAAACGCTGAATCGACTCACTGATTCATAACGCTTCAAACCGCTGAATCGACTCACTGATTCATAACGCTTCAAACCGCTGAATCGACTCACTGATTCATAACGCTTCAAACCGCTGAATCGACTCAATGATTCATAACGCTTCAAACCGCTGAATCGACTCACTGATTCATAACGCTTCAAACCGCTGAATCGACTCACTGATTCATAACGCTTCAAACCGCTGAATCGACTCATTGATTCATAACGCTTCAAACCGCTGAATCGACTCACTGATTCATAACGCTCCAAACCGCTGAATCGACTCACTGATTCATAACGCTTCAAACCGCTGAATCGACTCACTGATTCATAACGCTTCAAACCGCTGAATCGACTCACTGATTCATAACGCTTCAAACCGCTGAATCGACTCACTGATTCATAACGCTTCAAACCGCTGAATCGACTCACTGATTCATAACGCTTCAAACCGCTGAATCGACTCACTGATTCATAACGCTTCAAACCGCTGAATCGACTCACTGATTCATAACGCTTCAAAGCTTCATGATGCTGTGTTTTGAAATCGGTCATCACTATATAAGTCGTTATTTAGGCGGGAAACTGCTTTGCGCGTCTTTTGCTGTTATTTTTGTTGGCAAATGGGAGTTTGCGCTTCATCATGGTTTCACCGATATCTATGGTTTCTCCACGGGGTTTGCAGCTTTTCGATGACGTTCACGTCGGGTAATTACGTCACTTCAAAACGTTCCCATGGCAACAGGCGGAAATGGCGGCTCTTGTGTGAAGTAAACAAACATTTTTCAACTTTCTGCTAATATATATATGACTTTTTTTGCAACGAAAATGCGGGGATTATGAAATCATGCTAGCTCCGCATATTTTGCACGCGGAAATAAGCAATTTACGCGCGAAAGTGCGGCGTATTTGAAAAAATGCGGCCCCCGCATAAATATGCGGACTTTGGCTGATTATGCATTAAATCACGTGATCGCATAATCGCCTTTTTCTGTAGGGACTGATTATATTTCAATGCATTTTTTTTATTGACCACAATATTATTGTTGATTAAATATTGAGAGGGGGCCTTTTGATTCATTTTGAAAAAGCCCCCGGGCAAACCACCCCCATCCCTGCACGTGACTTTTTAACAGATGTGGCCACTTTGAAATGTTGAGAATGTAAGTGACAACTTTTACATAATTCAGTGCACTTGAAGCTTAAAAAGCGCTGGCTTCTGAGAAAATGTTCTGATGTCACACTGCTCCGCTGTTCAGTTTCATAGAGGAAAACGATTACAAACACACACTCAGTCCTCCAGATAATGCCCGCTGATAACCAAAAGATTAAAGAGAAATTCATTGAAATCCATATCTCATAATCTGCTCCTCTGTGGAGGAGAAGAGTTGTCTTTTGTCTTCGGCTCGAATGATCACGCATTATGATGCAAACTGCTGTCCCTGCCAATTCATCTATTCATCGTGCCACTGAAAATACAAATCAGTTCAAAACAATTTTGGACTCTAAATGACTGATTCCACTGTCATAAATGTTTTAGGGGGAGCAAAGTGAAGCAATTTGTGCTCACCCTGCCAATACAATATCTGTTTGGAGGAGAAGTGAGAAGATGTGAAGCGAATTTCAATCCAGAAATCTTCTGCATCCGTGTGGTTCAGGGTCAGTCTGAACTTCAGTGATGTTCAGGGTCTTCACTTTTCACTTTTGACCTGTATTGCCTCAAAGGTCAGCACTGAGCCTCCAAAACACTCATATTCTATAGAGCATTTTAAGCAAAGCTCTACATCTCTAGAAATATTTCTGAAAAAGTCAATAATTATTTTCCTGGAGAGAATAATATATGCTGCAACATATAGCCTGGACTGTAAAAGAAACAAAACAATCCAAAAACGAAGAATATTGAAGTATGGGTTTCACTTTATTTGGATGGTCCCTTTAACACATTGTGTTGACTATAAGTAATGTTGCATCAACATGTCTTCTAACTCTCATTGAAATGTTAATACTCACATGAGAAAGTATTAGCTCACTCTCATGTCGTTCCAAACCTGTGAGACTTTCGTTCATTTCCGGAACACAAATAAAGATGTTTTTGATGAAATCTTACAGCTTTCCCCCCATTGACTGTCTACACAACTACCACTTTTACGCTTCAAAACGTTCATAAAAAGATCGTACACTTATTCCAAATGAATTGAGCATTTAAGTCCAAATTTTCTGAAAAGACACGATCACTTTATATAATGAACAGATTACATTTAGGCTTTTACTTACATACACTATTATTGCCAAAAGTATTGGGACACCGCTCCAAATCACTGAGTTCAGGTGTTCAATCACTTCATGGCCACAGGTGTGTAAATCAAGCACTAGGCCTGCAGACGCTTCTACACACATGAGTGTGTAGAGAATGGGTTGCTCTCAGGAGCTCAGAGAACTCAAGCGTGGTACCGTGATCGGTTGCCACCTGTGCAATAAGTCCATTCGGGACATTTCCTCACTACTAAATATTCCACACTCAACTGTTAGTGGGATTATAACAAAGTGGAAGCAATTGGGAACAACAGCAACTCATCCACGAAGTGATAGACCACGTAAAATCACAGAGCGGGGTCAGCGCATGCTGAGGGTCACAGAAGTCGCCAAGTTTCTGCAGAGTCAAGAGCTCCAGACCTCCAAACTTCATGTGGTCTTCAGATGAGCTCAAGAACAGTGTGTAGAGCTTCATGGAATGGGTTTCCATGGTCGAGCAGCTCATCCAAGCCTTACATCACCAAGAGCAGTGCAAAGCGTAGGATGCAGTGGGGTAAAGCACGCCACCACTGGACTCCAGAGCAGTGGAGACGTGTTCTCTGGAGTGACCAATCATGCTTCTCTGTCTGTCAATCCCATGGACGAGTCTGGGTTTGGCGGTTGCCAGGAGAACAGGACTTGCCTGACTGCACTGTGCCAAATGTAAAGTTTGGTGGAGGGGGGATTATGGTGTGTTTTGTTTTTCATGGGTTGGGCTTGGACCCTTAGTTCCAGTGAAAGGAACTCTTAATGCTTCAGCATACCAAGACATTTTGGACAATTTCATGCTCCCAACATTGTGGGAAGAGTTTGGGGACGGCCCCTTCCTGTCCCAACATGACTGACCAGTGCACAAAGCGTCGCTCCATAGAGACATGGATGAGCGAGTTTGGTGTGGAGGAACTGGACTGTCCTGACCTCAACCCGATAGAACACCTTTGGGATGAATTAGAGCGGAGACTGAGAGCCAGGCCTTCTCGTCCAACATCAGTGCCTGACCTCACAAATGCTCTTCTAGAAGAACCAGTCCATTCGGGAAATTTCCTCACTACTAAATATTCCACACTCAACTGTTAGTGGGATTATAACAAAGTGGAAGCAATTGGGAACAACAGCAACTCATCCACAAAGTGGTAGGCCACGTAAAATCACAGAGCGGGGTCAGCGCATGCTGAGGGTCACAGTGCGCAGAAGTCGCCAACTTTCTGCAGAGTCAAGAGCTCCAGACCTCCAAACTTCTGTGGCCTTCAGATGAGCTCAAGAACAGTGTGTGCAATGCAAAGCGTGGGATGCAGTGGGGTAAAGCACCCCACCACTGGACTGGCAGTGGAGACGTGTTCTCTGGAGTGACCAATCACGCTTCTCTGTCTGGCAATCCGATGGACGAGTCTGGGTTTAGCGGTTACCAGGAGAACAGGACTTGCCTGACTGCATTGTGCCAAGTGTAAAGATTGGTGGAAGGGGGATTATGGGGTGGGATTGTTTTTCAAGGGTTGGGCTTGGCCCCTTAGTTCCTGTGAAAAGAACTCTTAATGCTTCGGCATACCAAGACATTTTGGACAATTTCATGCTCCCAACTTTGTGGGAACAGTTTGGGGACGGCCCCTTCCTGTCCCAACATGACTGACCAGTGCACAAAGCGAGTTTGGTGTGGAGGAACTTGACTGGCCTGCACAGAGTCCTGACCTCAACCCGACAGAACACCTTTGGGATGAATTAGAGCGGAGACTGCGAGCCAGGCCTTCTCGTCGATAATGAACCTCATTGGTTCTTGCTGAAGCTCAAACGTGATGCGTAACACGAGAATGAACCTCATTGGTTCTTGCATTTCAAACTAACATCCTTGAACTTCCATTTACCTCAACTGATGATTGAGTTGATCAATATTTATATGTGAATAAGAGCCTAAATTCAATCTGTTCATCATATAAAGTGATCGTGTCCCTTCAGAATTTTTTTGTTGTTGACTAAATGACTTGATTCATATGCAATAGGTTTACGATCTCTTAAGGCCCTATACACTTTTTTGAAGTGTCAGTTGCCGACAGTCAACAGTGGGACAGAAAGCTGTCAGATTTAATATAAAATACCTTCATTTGAGTTCTGAAGATGAGTGAAAGTCTTAAGGGTTTGGAACAACATGAGAGTGAGGAATTAATGACAGCATTTCATTTCAGTCAGGTCTACTTAAGTCAAAAACATCATAGACAAATTTTTTATTGGCATATTTTGCAAAAATGTACATTTGGCGATATGGCTCTGTTCTAAATTCCCCATCCTTTTCATAAGCTCCATGAAAAGCCAAGACAGGGAACAACAGCAGATTCTGGGGACAACCTCCCATTTTTAAACTGGGAGGGCAGAGGAAATCCCCCAGTTAGAACAGAGAATGCCTCAATGACAACAGAATGACATTGATTAAGTTAAACACGGTTTAAGGAGGAGCTGGGGAGGAGGTAGGTTGCAAAGCAGCGTGCAGCAGAAGCAGCCAAGCAGGCAGATTGAACTGAAGCTACGCTGAAGTAAGGAGTCCTGTTTGAGAGTTGCCAATTGAGTGCATAGGAATCGGATCAGCTGATATGGGCGGGGTTAGATTTTTTTTAGAAATAACCATTTAAAGGCCAAAAGATAAATGTATTAATGACTTTTAATCATGTATGGAAATTCATTGAATGAGCCTGTAGTGAACCTTCAAAATTAAAAATATGTTTAAAAAACTGTACTTGCAGATAATATAATTTTAATGAAATTAAAGGCCACTTTAGTGTACTTAAAAAGACACTTCTATGACTGTTATATGAAATAAAACATTTATTTTTCCCATTTCACCCATAATTTGAACCATATTCACCATAAATGTTATAATGCTCATTGCACTGCTATGAGAGCTATACTGTTCTGAGGCTAAGGACCGTTTCAAGGGGAAAAATGCAGTACTCTCAAACATGCAAAGGAAGCAAATTAGTCCTCTCTGGCCTTAATGTCACCCTCTGAGCCCTTCACACCGCAGAGCTGAATCAAACATGGCTTCATATAATGTGGGAGAAAGCAATCGCAGGGCCAGATCAATAAACTTTTAATCGGATCTGTGCAGGCCTCTTCTCTCCACTCAGCCACTTTTGTCTTCTGGCTAAATACCTTGTGACTTTTATTTCGATGTCTTCCAAACCAACTTACCTCACCTTACCTCATCTCAGTCTCTTTTGCTCGAATCTGCCTCCCTCATCTGATCCATGTAACTTTTTCTTTTTTATTGAGAATGCATCACAAATGTCTCTGATTTAAACTTGTAACGTTGGGGCAGGGATGAGAATCCGATGCAGCGTGAACATTTATTAAAGACTTAAACACAGATAATACAATAATGCAAACAGGCAGGAGCACAAGACCAGGAACACATGCAGAGAAACGACTGAAGCAGCGGGGTATAAATACACAGGGAAACAAGGTTAACGAGATAAGAGGGAGTGGCTAAATGGGAAACACCTGGGAGAACTAATACAACATGAAAAACTACAACACATGGCAGGAAATAACAAATGTCCACAAACACACAGGGAATATATGTGACAGAGCCCCCCACTTAAGAGCGGCTTCTAGATGCTCACACGGAATAATGCACACCAAGAGTTCGGTTGGGAGGTTAAACAGGGGAATGGATGGTGGTCCAGGTCCGTGCAAGGGAACAGGACATTGAGCCAAGACTGACATAGATGGTTCTGGGAGCATGGGCGGACCGGGGACGTGGGGCGTTGGTGGACCTGGCCCGTGGAGCATATCTGGACCGTGGGGCGTTGGTGGACCTGGCCCGTGGAGCATATCTGGACCGGAGCAGGGCTCTGGGAGGGCCGGAGCGGGGCTCTGGGAGGACTCAGCGGTTAGAGACTCAGGACTGGCAGGTACTGCATAGAAGTCACCATCCTCCACCCACAGTCAATGTAGAGCCGCTCACCTGAAGGGCATAGTCAAGGAACTCACTCAAGGACCCTCGAGGACCTTCACGGATCAGTTTGGTTTGCAAGTGTTGGTTGAGTCCATAGCAAAAAAGTCAATCAACATGAAGTCCGGGAGGCTGGTGGTGTTTGAGATGTCCAGAAAGTCTCTGATGTGGTCCTCGAGTGAGTGAGTTCCTTGGCGTAGTCGAACTAGGGTGACTGTTGCTGGATCCATCTTTTCTGGTTGGTCGTTCTGTAACATTGGGGCAGGGATGAGAATCCAAATGCAGCTTGAACATTTATTAAAGACTTAAACACAGAAAATACAATAATGTAAACAGGCAGAAGCACAAGACCAGGATTACATGCAGGAGCAATGACCAACCGACAACAACTGAAGCAGTGGGGTATAAATACACAGGGAAACAAGGCTAACGAGATAACAAGAGGGAGTGGCTAAATGGGAAACACCTGGGAGAACTAATACAACATGAAAAACTACAAAGAACTACAACACATGGCACAGGACAGGAAATAACAAGTGTCCACAAACACACAGGGAATATGTGTCAAAACTAGTTTAAAGCCAGATGGAACAGCGCTGACAAACACTCAACACTGTGCGCAATGATACAGTCAGAAGGATTTTCGATTTTATCCGTAATTTACCATGGATTTACTGTTGTAACACTAACTGCACCATGTATGCAGTAATGTGGGATATACAGTATTCATAGAAGTGTATTATATTATTAATGTAGACATGTATTAAATGTATTAAAGGAGTAATGGAATATTATTACATTTATACTAAATGTTTTTAGGCTACTGTTTTTCATACAAATACCATAGAAACCATTTATATATATATTTTACCATGGTAGTGAAGAGCTATATGCGTGTTTTTAACTGTGGTTATCGTGATCTAAATCTTTAATACTATGGAAGACCAATGGTTAATTTGATTTTGCAAAAAAAATTAGGTTGTTACAATTTTTACAGATGTCCATGTTTTTGTTATTGAACATAAATTTACATCTGCATCCTAACTCAGGCGACTACTACTGTCAACTCACTGTCAAATGTGCATTTCTAAGACAAAACATGTCATATTATTTATATTGCAGCCTGCATTGCCAACTGTGCCGAAGATATATGTCAAAGTTAGGCAACACAAACCTGTTTCATGACTGGAAACAATATCACACTAGGCTAGAAATCTAGACGCACCCTAGTGGCAGCAAATATAATTCGCAGCCAGGGTAGTCTAGCAACTCTCCGTTGGCTTGCAAGCTGGATCGTGTATAGAGTCGGTGGGCGGGCTTAACATAATGACGGCAGAGTTCTGCGTGCTACTTGTAAACAAAGAAGCTGGCGAACAGCGGTCTTTCGAATCGGCTTTGGCCGCGACTTGGAGTTAAGCTTTTCTTTGAGAAAAGAACAAAGAATGGCACTGAAGTCATTCTTAAGAAAAGAAGATGCATTCTTAGTTTTTA
Organism: Romanogobio albipinnatus; assembly: GCA_023566225.1. NCBI lineage: Eukaryota > Metazoa > Chordata > Actinopteri > Cypriniformes > Gobionidae > Romanogobio > Romanogobio albipinnatus. Next base: position 4,488,998 of record CM042252.1, on the reverse strand, counting down.
CGGCGAAAGTTTAATCTATCAACTAGCTCCGCTTCACCTTCTTCGTTGCTCTGGTTGGTTGTAGCGCTATCCTGTTGTGTGCAGAGGGAATTTGAAAGACAACCGTTTATCCCGCCCCTCGGATTGAGCCCTGCCAATGGGGAGTTCCCAGACCCAACATCTTGATGTGGGTCTGGCTTGTAACAGTCAGGTTTCTACAACTTTCACTTACGAGCAAAATCTGCATTTAAATTTTAAAGAAAATTTGACATTTATCTGAATAATTATCTATATAGACTGTTATGAAATTTTTTTAATCAAGATAATTTTTTGGCCATATTACCCAGCCCTAAGAGCCAGTGAATCATTCATTCAACCAATTCATTGAAAAATTTATCATTCATTCAAGAACGAGCCAAAAGACCAACCTTATTAGCAGCTTTGATGTTATAGTATTTTTTTTTTTCCTTTCAAATATCCATTATTCGAAGGGTACATCAGCGTTAATCTGAAAGTAGCATTTTCGTCCACACTAGCGTTTTCAAAAGTTTCTTGTCCACACTAAAACATCTGAAAACGCCAGAGGTGGACAGTAACGAAGTACATTTACTTGAGTACTGTACTTAAGTACACTTTTTGAGTATCTGTACTTTACTGAAGTATTATTTTTTATGGAAACTTTTACTTTAACTTAACTACATTTGAAAGACAAATATCGTACTTTTTACTCCACTACATTTCTATCAAGGTCCTCGAAGTCAAAAGTCGTTTCTGTAGCAGCTTTGCAAGTCAGTGGATGATTTTTCTTCTTCTTTAAAAGTGTTTTTTTTTTTTTTTTGCAAAATGTAAATGTCTGGGAGAAAGAGAAGCATAGACATATGGATGAATCTGAAAAAGCATGATGAAAGAGTTCAGTTCAGTCTGTTTTTTTGTGCCTCTGAGACTGAATAGAGCTTTCTTTTGTGTGTTTTTTCGCACTTAAACAGACCAATACACACAAATGTCAAAATTTTCATTTGGGAAAGTATTCACATAAACAAAGTTGATTATGTCTTAAGTGAACGTAAACAGTTGGGGGATGTGTATCAGTGTGTAGGATTTGTGCATTCTGCCTTAAAGTGACAGCAGCTTTGTAAAAAGCTTTGTAACTTTTAAGTATTTAAATTAGTTCAAGGTGGTCGTTTGCTAGCATGTCGGATGGAGCATCACTGACTGGCTTAAGCCACCATGGCATAGTGTGCATTTATACAACAATGCAACAATAATAAAATAATGCATTGACATAAAAAAGGAAATTTACTTTTGATACTTAAGTACTTTTAAAAGCTTTTACTTAAGCAAAAATAGTTTTTAACAACTTTCACTTGTAACTGAGTAATATTTGACCAGTAGTACTTTTACTTTCACTCGAGTAATGTTGTGTACTTTTTGTCCACCTCTGGAAAACGCTTAAATCTTCTAACTGTGTATGCATAAAACATCATTAAAGCTCACTAATATGATACTGAGACACCAGACATAATACAGTTGTCACACCATTCTTCTGGCACAAAGGTCACACACAAAATCACCATTGTATGTTCTAAAACATTTCATTTTGTTTCATTTTCATTGATTTTCGTATTTTGTATTGTGTGCGGTTTATCAGTGCAAGTTTTTACAAAGAAAGATGTTTGCTTGTAATATTCCAATGTAATTATTGTATAATAAATAAAACTTGGACAAATAACATGCTAAAAGCTTGATTAACATAAGGTCACTTGTGTAAATAATACTACCTTTCTTCATCCGCCTTCATTCTGGTGTTGTATGATCACTTTTTACAATCCCAGTAATTCCCAATTGATAAAACCAAGCCTTGTGAGTAAAAGGGGTTGTGAATGCTATTTTATATAGACTTTAACTTCACAGCTGTATATTTAATAAATAAGCACAGTAAAAACGTGAAAACCGAAGCCAGACAGCTTATCAACAACATGATGTACTGTAAAGAGCTGTGCTGTCAAAATTCAGAGCTATTCTATTAATTAGGAGCTGTAGGATGCTGAATGCTCTTGAATACATCAAAACCTCGGTAAAGATCATGTTCCCTGAAGGATTTGTGATGGAGAAGAAACATTTTCTCCACCTTCGCCTTTTCAGTAACCATTACTCTCAGCTGAAACCATTACTCTCAGATCTACCTGTCAACCTTAAGTTAATAAAGCTTTTTAGTGTGTTATTTGTGACATTTCTCTGAAGGTAGCAGCGCATTACTCTGTGATGCTTTCACGGCAACCTATATTCTAAATAAAACATAACATCAAAAAGGCCTCTAACCAGCTTGCCTTCAGGCTAGTCTTCAAGTTGGGTGGGAAACAACTGGCTGGTTGTGACGTGATGGCATAAATATTAATTAGGCCATGCTGACTTTGCCTTACCAGACCGCCTGTTCACGTAAACTAATTAATATTCATGAGTATAGCATTATGTTGATAGGTTCTCAGGAGATACTGTGCTGCTTTGGGATGTTAGTTTAAATACAATTTTTTTATAATTATTGTAAACACACATAATCTAACCTATGGATAAATGCTTTAATCGGACTTTTAGACAATCTTTCTTTCTTAAAGGGTAAGTCACCCAAAAATGTAAATCCTTTCATCATTTACTCACCCTCATGTCATTTCAAAACCATAAGTCTTTCATTCATCAACACAAATGAAGATCTTCTTGTTGAAATCGGAGAGATTTCTGTTCCTCCATTGACAGTCTACACAACTACCACTTTGACGCTTCAATAAAAAGGTTTATAAAGAGATCGTATAACCAATCCGTAGAACGTGCAATGATACTTTCGATGAATGGAGATGGAAATGAATGACGCAGATGCAGCAGATTGTGAATGGCTGAATAGACGGATGGCTGGAGTACACACCTCGCTGATGGGTAAGTATGGGGAACACACACAGGAATGACAGGGAGACACAATGGGAGACAGACGCTGGAGAAACTTGCTGGAGAATGACTCCGGAGATAGATGCTGGAGGATGACGCTGGAGATAGACATTGGAGTATATCGCTGGAGACAGGCAAGTAGTCCACAAAGTCTTTAACGAGACCAGACACTCAACTGGTGTGTGCTTAAGTAGCAGTCTTGGTGATGAGAGAGATGGCGTGCAGTTGTGTGTGATTAGTATTCTAGTGAGTGTGTGCACTGTGATTGGCTGTAGGTGGAGAGCCTGGCAGGTCTGTGACAGTACCCCTCCATGGCCCGCTCCTGAGGGGCGAGGACCCCAACGTTGTGGTGCCTGTCCTCTTCCACGGGGTGCAGGGCGATCTTGGCGAGACTCGTGGAAGGCAGTTAGCAATGTGGGATCAAGAATGTCGTATCTGGGGACCCATGAACGTGCCTCCGGGCCATAGCCTTCCTAGTCGACTAGATATACCAGAATGCCACCACAGCGCTGAGAGTCCAGGATCTCATTCCCGGTAGGTGCTGTCGCCATCCAGGATCAACGGCTCTGTGGAGACAGAAACAGGAAACGTGGAATGAAGGGTGAATTCAGTAATGTGAAGGGAGTTTGAGTTGGACCAGGTTGATCTGGTGGGGGATAATGAAGGGGCCACTGTATCTGGGACTGAGCTTCTTGCAGGGCAGGCGCATCCTGACGTCCCTCGTGGATAGCCAAACCTTCTGTCCTGGTTGGTACGTGGCAGTCTCCTTCCGTCGGACACCGGCTTGGCTCTTTTGATATCTCACTGCCCACTGAAGCTGATGGTGAGCTGCGTCCAAGACCCTCTAGCTCTCTCGGAACCAGTAGTCAACCGATGGACGAGCACACACTGGAAGTCCTGAGTCCAGTGGCAGGTTGATGAAGGGAGCTCTGCACCTACTCGGCCTAGCCCAAAAACTGGTTCCAATAGTTCTGGTGGCCGTGGTAGAAGGTTTGTAGAAAATGTCTTATGTTCACTTTTTCTCCGATGATATCCTGATGAGAGACTCACGATCACACCTAGGAGGGTGAAGAAAGCTTTCCACACCCTGGAGATGAATTGGGGCCCCAGTCCTATACAATGTCTTCAGGGATCACAAAATATCGGAATAGATTGAAGAGGAAGAAAGCAGTTTTGATGGCTGTTGGTATTCCCCTGAGAGGAGCAGCTTTGGAGGCATTTGAGGAGGTTGACTGATCGTAGGACCATTGAATGGGACTCACCACCAGACTTGTGGGAAGGATGGGCTCAGGTTCTTTAGGGGTTTCCTCTGGAGTGATCAATGACCACTCAAGTGTTAACATCTGGTAACACAGGCCGGTGAAGTCCACTCCTAAGTGTGAGTACGAATGGTTGGGAATGGGCAGGGGAAGGAGCTTGCCAGTTGGTAAGTGGCGTGGGCCTTTGGAGATGGCGCAATCACCACAGCCTTGGCCCTCACAACCCTGGCCATGTTGAACCACCAGAAATGATCTTTTAGCAGCGAGAGGATGTCATTGGCCCCTGGGTGGCCAGTGCCCCAAGATATGTGCATGGAGTGGATAAATGGAGTGCGCTGAGTTCTGGAGATGTATTAAAGCTCAGATGGGCACCCTGGTGGAGCAGCTTTAGAGGCATTTGAGGAGGTTGACTGATCGTAGGACCATTGGTTGGGACTCACCACTAGACTTGTGGGAAGGATGGGCTCAGGTTCTTTGTGGGTTTCCTCTGGAGTGTGGAGATGGGAGAGTGCATCAGCTTTTACATTCTTGGTACCAGGACGATAGGAAATAGAGAAATTGAATCTGGTGAAGAACAGAGCCCTTCTGGCTTGGTGGAGGTTCAATATTTTAGCTTCTCTTAGATATTTAAATACTGTTGCATATACTGTGTGTGCAACATTTCAGACATAAATAAATGATAAATGTTAGCTAGATTATGTTCATTACCTGTAAATAAAATAATAGTTTGTATTATTGATTTGATTTTACTATATTTTTGCCTTGTTGAGCATAAGAAACTCACCCATATTTCAAAAATATTTTAAAAGTCTTACCAACCTCAAACTTATTTTCAATACAGCTAGGTTTCTTTTCAGTTGATGCAGGCTAAAAAAAAGTGACATAAAAAAGGGTTTCTGTGTATCGCATGGCAATACTGCACCTGTATATAATCCAAAGTAGAAAGATACATATTCACCGGGAGGTTGCAACTCAAAATATTCAGCTGTACCGTCTCTGCTTTATCTGCTGTTTGGTCAGGTATACAAGCGATCTATTTTTCTCTTGTTGTGGAGGCTGGTGTGATGTTTCTCTCTCTGCCCCTGTACTGTTCAGCCCACGATATGGTCTAATGTTCAGAGGCAGAAAATAAAAGAGAATATCCCATTCAGTTAAATATGAAGTGGCACCATACAGAGCATTTCTAATTAGTGTCAGGGTCGACTAATTATAGACTGTGAAGAAGCCTTTAATTTCACATTACTTAGGAATGTTGAGGAGGAGGATGGCAAATAAGCAGGAGAGGTTTATTTTCTCTTGCTCATTGAGTTCTGAGGTCTCGTACCTGCAGCTGAGCCAAGCTCATAAAATAATGACTGTTCCAGTGTTTCTCAGCGTTGTATCAAAGAAAGGCCAAGACTTTGATTTTTTGTTCAAATTATACCGAACAGTCCTTCTAATGATAATTGGTTAATAAACTGGGGTGAACGCTCAAATATATGATCACTTAGTATCCATAGTATTTGATGACTTTATCAAACCCAACCTGTCACCACCACAAAAAAAAGAAAGAAAAAAAGTGGTGGATAAAGACAAAATAAACTTTATCTAAATAACACGACATGCAAAAGAAAAGAAAAGAAAAGAAAAGTGAATCTTAGAGAATAATATAAAAGAATATATTTTTTATTCATTTATGCACACTTGCTGGAAATTGTCTATGGATGGGTGAAGGACAGTAAACATATTTAAACCAATAACGCAATATAATTTTTGATACTGAAACTTCTGTGAATTTTAACAATTTTCAGAACAAATCAATACGGTTTATGATTAATAAACAATTTGCTAATTGGGTAAGTGAAAATTTACTACTTTAAAGATCTTGTTTTTCAAGAAAATGCACTTTGTTTTAAGGAGGTCCTGATACTTTTGCAGGTAAATGAGACCAAAATATATATCTTTGAACAAAAAAAAAAGCTTTTTTAATGTTACATACTAACAAAACACTGCAACATTATATTTTTAAAGAATAATTTCAAACTGCTATAAGCAATACCATGCATATGGCTGAGGAGATATAGATAACAAATCAAAATTACCATTCATAAAACCATACCCAAGACTAATTAATACTTATAAATCAGTGTATAATGGATTATGAACATGCACGTTGAAAAAGCAAATGCATGAGTAACTGTTCTTATACTAATGCAGTATAATGAGTCTTTATATTTATAGATAATACAGTATACATAGGGCTGTAATTCATTATAAGCATGGGCTTCATAGAAAGTTTTACCAAAAGGTTTTGTGTAATGATGTAGTTGATGATTCCCTCACCATCACAGGCCTTTTTCTCTCATTTTGAGCCACTGACCCTCAAAATGTCTGATCACGGCCCTGTAGAGGAAGGATACAATGACACTGATACTGCGTCCACAAAACAGTTTAAGGACTGCTATAAAACTTTTGGAGAACATCTGTTCACCTTGTCCAAATGCTACACAGTTTAATAGTTACTGTTAGCACTTTCTTTTATGTCTATATTTTATGGCAGCCATGTCTTGTTTTAAAGGTGCAGTATGTAATATTAACAGCTAGTGATTGAAGCAGGAATACTGCAATCCAAATTCAAAATCAGTTTGTTTTACCAGCTTCCATGGCTGCAAAACTCTGTGTTTTATGCCAAATTGCAACCTGATGTGTCAAAGTACTATAAATTAACAGCGGACGGGAGCACATAGACCAAAACAAAAGCTGACATTCAGACTTGTGTAGCGACTGAGACAAATCAGACACATAATTACTTGCTACGTTTAACAAATATGCTGTAAATGCTCTATGCTTAGTAGCAGACCTTCCCCCAATAGTGCAAGAAAGGCCTCCGTTACCAGGGTTACCATCAGATAAGACTTGGTTTACGACTCAAAGTAATTTCCAGAGAGAGCTGTGACTCTTAATTGATTCTTTTTGAAAATGGACCCAATGCCCTTAAAAAGGACTTTCCTGCATTAATTTATAGAAAACTGGGTAACACTTCATTTTAGGGTTCAATTATCGCTATTAACTAGTTGCTTATTAGCATGCATATTATTAGGATATTAAAGTCCCTGTAAAGTCAAAACTAAACATGTGTTCTGAGTTTCTCACACCACAGATAAATGTGTTATTAACCACCCAGCCAAATTTGAATCATAAAAAAATCCGGGAAGTACATAAAATAGCTTATCTAAAACCTGAAAAAATGAGCAGCATTCTCTGCTCTCAAACGCTGGGGGTGTGTCCGCTGTCGGCGCCGAAACCACGCCCACTCGCGGGAAAGCGGCAGTAGCACACAAGACAACACTCACTGATCACGAGCGTCTATGATCACGACGCACCAGATGTCGGTGGGACGGGAGGATGACGGCCTGGGCGGGGGATAGTCGGTTCTGCAGCGGATTATCAGTGAATCCCAGTTGTCTCCGGTGAAAGTTTGTAAAACGATCCGGTGTAAAGTCACTGCAGAGGTAGGTGTCGGTGATGATCCTCAGCTCTCTCCATCAAGGGTGCTGTTCACAAAATTAATCCACCTCTTCATTGTTTTTGTTTTGTAAGCTGTTATGCAAGTTGTTGACTATAGTAACTAACAGTACTAACAGTAACTCGCGATCGAACTGATGCGAATGTGCTCTAGTTATGATCGTGTTAGGGGAGGAGTCAGGCTCGGTGGCTCCAGTGCGTCATCGAGCCACCGTTTTAGCCCCGCCCAGAAAATCCTGAACACAGCAACGGTGAAAAACTGTTTAACGGTCTAACTTCTGAATTCAGTACTTCATAGTTCACAGTCTTTGTAATGTGTTTCAGCAATACATGTCTAACATTTATAATGTGTTTAGAAACAAATCTCAGAATTGCCTTTACAGGGACTTTAACTGTTTATTAGTACTTATAAAGCATATATTAATGCCTTATTCTGTATGACCGTATTCTGCATCCCTTAATCCTACCCAATACCTAAACTTAAATGCTAGAAAAACTACTTTACTAACTATTTATTCGCAATAAATTAGGAGTTTATTGAGGCAAAAATCATAGTTAATAGTGAATATGTGTTCCCCATTCTCAAGTGTTACCGAAAACTGTTCTATAAATGAACATGCACCCCAGAATATTGCGTGTACAATTTAAACTGTGTTGTAAAGGGTCTCTTGTATGGTATTTTGTTTATGTCTTATGAGCAACTTACTAGTTCATGTAACCTCAAATATGTCTTGTCTCCTATCAAATTAATGCTTGTTTCATGACTTACACTTTCATGTATGTCCCTTCTTCAGGAGATGCAGTGTGTGTTTGTTGCATTAATTGGACTATAAATGGGCACAGACCCATTGATTCATGCTTGAAACAAAGAGCCATAAATCTCCCACAGAGGAATTTCCCGCTTGGAAATCCCAACAATCCCATTGGTCAACTCAATCACAAAGGGTGGGACTTCTTGCAGACTCTTAAGGAGAGACACAGAACCCCTCCTTCTCTTCTACCTCTGGACCAAAACAACACGTCATCTTGGCTGTCTATCAGCCGGCCAGCAGGCACACATAGCCAAAAGATTGTGTGGGACAGGAAACCCGATGCCACCAGACGGCCCAGCAGGCCCAAACTCTTCACGCCAGGTGCAACCTCCTCAACCTCGATGGAGTCAAAACAACCACGCAAGCTCATCATTTCTTCTTCAATCGATGCAGAGAACTCAGAACGGAACCATCAAAACTTTCTCCTGTGATTTCACCTCGGACGGTCTTCTACAGCTCAGGCTAAATGCAAGTAAAGTACGAAACACAAATCGCTATGTAGTTAGCAAAACTGTTAACCCCTTGTTCAGACAAAGGAGTTTATCAATGATGGTTCTTCCCAGGTTTTAGACTCTTTGCATAACTTCATCCATCTGTTCTGACCCGGTTCTTCCAACCACTTTAACTTTGCCTCTTGCCATGTATGTTTTGTGTATGTATGTTTTATGTAGGGCTGGGCACCGAACGGCGATACTTTTATGGTATCGAACGAAAAACTCAGATACTATGAGTATCGAAAAATTATTTATCGGTCCAAGCGGCTTTTATACACTTATAAAAGTGGATGCCGAGTCAGCAAAGTGCAACATATGCGATAAGTATTGCAACCAAAGGCGCAAAAGGAAAATTTTCTGTGAGACGTAAGTTCACAAACAAGCGCGAGTGAATCACCGCGTGCGTGCGCTCTCTCTCTCCCTTTCAAAATGCTCAAATGGCTTCACATCAGCGCATCGCATCTGCACATTTCCCTCTGGCTCTCAGCGAAGGCGGTCGCATTCTCTCCTCTCTCCTCTCGTCTTGTCTTCCTCCTCCCTCCTCTCCTGCTTGCTTCTCTCGTCTCGTCTAGTCTACTGTTTTAAACTTGAGAGACTCTCCACGCACTGCTCTCGAACTAAAAATTATGGATTTGATCAACTGGTCTCTCAACGCAATTGACACCATCTTCTCGACGAGAAGCTTGGGTTCGGGGGAACCTGACTGCCCTGCCGGAACGTTTGCTGCTGGCTACACGATGGAGGCGTGGGAGAGGTGGCATGTTGTGTGTCTAGCGGCACTTTCCGTAGAGGACATTGAAGACATCTACCTATTCGGTTTCATGGTAACAGGGTTTCTGCTGATTGGATCAGGCATTGCCCTGGGATATCGAAGAATTCAGGAAGCGGTGACAGCTGTTCAAAGCTCCACAAGGCTGCCCGTCATGATTGAAGCAGTGGGCAGAGCGGTCATCTCTCAAACTGGGACTACTAACCGCAACATGGATAACATAATGGAGTTGCAACGCAAGATGGATATCATCACGGAAAAGCTCACTGCTCTGCAAAATGGTCAGAGACCAGAGACCAGAACGAACTAAGAGAGTAATCATAAATTGTGGCTACTCACTCCCAGACCAAACAAATTCCAATCTTATCTGCTTTCGGCTCCCTCAACCAGCACGGTCTTGGCCAAGGCCGCTGCTGAGACAATAACTCCCCCTGAGAGCACTGCAGGAAGACGCTCTTGCACTCATCCCCCAACCACCTGCTGACTCGGACTGGGATCTGATCAAGGTTGTCTCCACAGCAACTTGCGGACTGGAGCACCGAGATTACGGTGCCAGGCGTGACTCTCCAGGCCTACACAAACATGCACATGAACTTTACAGACACACACACACTTATGCACACACCCATCTCTCACCTTCGCCGCTTTGTACCCCCAGTCTGACAAGCGGGTCTGTGACCAGCACCTGAAATGGCTGCAGGACCGGGACGCCTGGCTGTGCTGGGACACCTCAACCCCCCACTCCTCTCCCCTGTTGCAAGTCGTGTTTCATGTTGTAATGTGTGCTCATGTTGCTGAGATGTTTTTTTACTGTTCTCAAACTGTGCTCCCGTAGGAGCATAGTCTGGGGGTTGCTTTTTTTCATCTCCTCACCCCTCCCTACCTATCCTCATGTTATGCTGTATTTTCTGTCCAACTCAAGAAGGCGCCGCGATGGCGACTCGGTGTTACTCGCACAACACCAAAACACATTTCACTGCCAGCTGTATATTGTATATAACTGTGTATGTGACAAATAAAACTCTCTTGAACTCTCTTGAACACTAAAATTGAGCTGCACAGTTGACACAGGATTTTACACTTGCACAATCGAGGCAGTGTCGCATCGTCACTAAAGTTTATCATTTGCACTTATTTTTAAGTCTTGCCAGTGTTCAAACCGCTCAGCACACACACACACACACACACACACACACACACACACACACACACACACACACACACACACACACACACACACACACACACACACACACACACACACACACACACACACACACACACACACACACACACACACACACACACACACACACACACACACACACACACACACACACACACACACACAAGCCATCTCACAAAAAGCTTGCGAGTACAAATTGCGCTGAAATGGTCAAATTCACACAAATGTATGTACTAAATTACCGTCTTGACGAGTATCAATAGGTGCATTTACATGGAGCACTGTAATCAGTTTAAAAGTCCAATCTGAATGAAAATGCTCCATATAAACACCTCAATCGGAATAAAAATGCCCAAACCGAATGAAATTGTAATCGGTTTGAGAGGGGTGGGATAAACCTTTTCATGAACCGATCAAACGAAAAATTCCACCATGTAAACGACCTGATCCGATTACTTTGAGTGTACGTCTTTCTGTGACCTGATATACAGCGCGCGCGCCTCCACAACTGAAGAGCGTGCGCCACTCTCACACCAGGCTAATGTTGACAAGAGAGGAAAGTTCATTTTTCTTCGGTATTAAACTTTTTATTTCGTAACATGTTATGAACATAATGTTGGAATAATGACACAGACATAGCCTGGCTACACCATCTCATCTTGACAGCTGCGCCTGACAGAAGAATTTATTTTTCTGAGGTGATTCTTACACTTTACAACAAATAATAAATAGCTTTTATAGAACTGTATAAGTCCTGGTGGCCGTAGAGAGTTGCCATTGCAACGGCAACATTCAAGCTGCTGGAGAGGGCATGTCGACATTTCTCTCTGTTTCTCGTAAGTTAGCTATATATATACGTATATATATATATATATATATATATATATATATATATATATATATATATATATATATATATATATATATATATATATATATATATATAAGTTCAACAACTACTTCAAATTGGTTAAGTAACATTACCCACAGTCTACTTTAATTACTTTTGTTAATATTTATACCTTTGTGATTATGGTATATTTCCTTAATCATTTGAAATATCTATGCGTTTAGTACTAGTAATGATGCTGAGCACGTCTTGAATGCTTTCACCGTATATCCTATGTTTTTATTAATAATTTGGGTGCATTTTATTGTTAATTTTGTGTTTTTCAAAATAAGTGAATGTAATTCAGTTTGAGTCCACATTCATCATTCACAGCTGTTGAAATAGCCATTGTATAGGACATAAATTAGGTTAAACTACTGCATGTCCGCCAACAGAAAAATAAATAAATATTTATATAGTGCTTTTGACAATGCAGATTGTTTCAAAGCAGCTTTACAGTGTTAAACAGGAAAATAATGCAGCATAATTTTATTAAGCTGTATAGCCATTCTGGAGAAAACGGAGATGTCATCAGTTCATTTCAATTATCATACAGTGACAGTGTGGGCTTTAGATCAGTAATTAGATCAGTAATTTAGTTTATATGGTTAATTTAGTTTAATAATTAGATTCATTTGGATATTTAGTTGAAAAATTTAGAACAATTTAGTGTCCCCAACTGCGCAAGCCAAGCCAGAAGCAACAGTGGCAAAGAAACCAAAACCCCATCAGGTGACCTAATGGAGAAAAATAAACCTTGGGAGAAACCAGGCTCAGTCGGGGTGCCAGTTCTCCTCTGGCCAATTAACAAACAGTGTATTATTATTATTCTGGCAAATTTACAGGTCAGAGGTCATAATAGATCGGAATATTCAAAGGATCGGAGGCAAAACGCGGGAGACAGGTTTATTGAGGATGATGTTTTGATTACATAATTATTAAAGTGCAATATTCGAAAGATCGGAGGCATGATGATGTCACGAGTACATCAGGTGTTATAGGAAGTGTTCCCGGTTCCGGCTGACCTAGTTAATGCAGCCTAACAATCATTTCATTGAAAAAGTGTTTTATGTGTATGCCACAGTAAAGAGAAGTGTTTTTAGTCTAGATTTAAACGGACAGAGTGTGTCTGCTTCCCGTACAATGTTAGGAAGCCTGTTCCAGAGTTTAGGAGCTAAATAGGAAAAGGATCGACCGCCTGCAGTTGATTTGGATATTCTCGGTATTATCAACTGGCCAGAGAGCGCAGTAGGCGTGATGGAGTATAATATGTTAAGAGCTCGCTCAAGTATTGGGGAGATAAACCATTTAGTGCTTTGTAAGTAATAAGCAAGATTTTAAAATGTATGTACATAAAGCACCAAAACTTCGAAGGAATTATATTTGAAACTAGACTTCTGAGTAATACTGAAGATATTATTATAAATTACAGCAACCCCTCCCCCTTTACCTTTCAGACGTGGCTCATGTTCATAACAATAATCTTGGGGGGTGGACTCATTTAAATTAATGTAGTCATCAGGTTTTAGCCAGGTTTCTGTCAAACACAGCACATCTAGATTATTATATGTAATGATATCATTATCAACAGAGGTTAAATTGGGCCGGAGCGCACCGGAGCTCCGCCTCCTCAGGTCCACAACACACCCTGCTGGAGCTCAGCTCCATCTCCTTCAGCACAAAATATTGTTATTAGACTTTAATTATTGATCAACTCCTGGCAAATACAGGCTACATGGAATTATCAGACGTCATAATGCATTAATCGCTGCATTCTCTAGTTCAGCACCTCGCCCACAGCCATCAAGGTAAAACCGTCACAATTCTAACAGTGAGTTACCATGGAAATCTGCAAACGGCTAGAGCAGCGGTCGGGAACCTATGGTTCGCCAGGTCTCTCACACTTTACCAACATATCTAACATAACCAATATTACTAACATGATCGATAAAAAGATTAGACACACATATCAACAGAGATCCGTTATCTGCAGAAAAAAGGTAAAATGAATGGTAGAATGAATAAATAATACTGAATACTGAACGTTCATTGGATGAACTGATTGATTGATTGTAATGTTAATGTAGCGACATCAAGTTAATCTATTTAACTGATCCAAATATTCATAATTAATCATAATGAATAATTATTAATATTTCCCCTCTGAGCTAATATGCTACACATGAAATGCACATTTCCAAAATGACTCTGGTGAAGTAAGCATGAATAAGTTAGTTCAGGCAAGAATAAAAACAACAACAAATTAAATTCATATTAGTACTCAATTCAAGTAGAAATTAAAGCGTAAATATCAATGTTATAGAATTCGGTAAAACTACTCAACTTTTTGATACTAGTGTAAGAGAAAAAAAAAAAGAGGGTAAATGTTAACACGATCCTAGAGTGTGCATGCATGCATGTATTCTTGTGCAGATCCTTGTTACCCTGCTGGAGCTCTATTGGCCATTATTCCCTTGCTTCTAATTTGAAATATTTAGGCCGTTTCACACCAGGGACTGAACACACAGCTCAAATCAAGCAAAATGTGAAAATGTGTGGCTCTGAGTCTGACCACATAAACAATGTTGCAGATAGCATCACAGATGGGGAATTTCACAAGGTTGCTCCGAAGCAGAAAGCTGGAGGTGTACGCAGTAAACAATCAACCCATGCATTTGAGCACTTGTATCAGATTAAAGTCCTGACTTCACTTCAACACACTGCAATAAGAAATAAGGACTCCGTGAAGGTTGATTAATGAAACTCTACTGTCTCGGGATGCTCTTGGTCAATTTAAATAAGTGAAATAAAAAGGAAATATGATTCATTTCTTGTTGCTTTGCAAGGTTCAAAAACCTGCAATTGTGAAAGTACATGAGGTAAAAAAAAAAAAAAAACAGTACAGCCTTTATGTATAATGCATTATAAAATCATTTATGGCTTGTAATGCACCTTATAATGCATTGTATGGTCTTATTAGGGGCCAAGCACCGAAGGGCACCTATTGAAATCGTTAGATTTCTTCTTATTATTATTATTCCACCGAAAGTCTATGGCAGCCCATAGAACCACTTGCGGGAAAGTTATGAAATTTGGCACACAGATAGAGGACAGTCCCAGCATTAACCACACAAATTGAATCTCTAAAACAATCCCTCTAGCGCCACCACCTGTCCAAAGTTTGACTCATATTTTTGCTAATAACTTTTGAACCATAAGGGCTAGAAATAAAATTTTTTCCTCTGATTCCTTGCCTCAAGCCAATTCGATTGCACTCTATGATCTAATTTTCCGTCATAATAATTTTCCCGCCATTTCTAATTAACCGAAAAACCTAATTTTGCAAACTCCTCCTAGGCCGTTGCTCCAATTTGCACAAAAATTAAACCAGATCATCTTCAGACTATGCTGACAAAACCGTATTAGACTCAAGATGATTAGTCAAACTGTTCTTAAATAACGCTCGAATGAAATCGACAAAGTGCCCACAAAAATGAAAGTCAGGCTCTATATCCACAACGCTTTACCATATTCTAACCAAACGTGGTGAGTGTTATGCCAACCATGACCTGAGGCTGCCTGCAGCGTTTTGGCGCAGTGCCACCTAGTGGTCCAGAGATTGATTATAACTTAAGAACGCTTTAGCCAAATATCACAAAACTGGTCTCTTTAGAGTCGGGGCATCATGCCGAGCCATACCATACCCAATTTTCCAATATCAACCATTTTGGGCGTCGGCCATTTTGAATTTTGTCAGAAAGTGCTATGTTTTACAAACGCATTGGCGTATCATTACGAAACTTTGTGTGCGTCTTCGTCACCAAGCCCTGAAAGTACTCAAAAAGTTTCAAGGCAGCGCCACCTTGTGGACAAAAGTTATAATGAATTTTCCCAATAATGCTAATAACTTTTGATTAAATTTGACTATTGTCATAAAACTGGTTTTTAATAGATTCCTTGGGTCATGCCAAGAGCATAGATCCCAATTTTACCATATTTGGCCAAACATTCTGTTCGCCATTTTGATTACCTTTAGAAACCTACTTTTTCAAACTCCTCCTAGACCATTTGTCTGATTTTCACTAAAATCGAATGGTAACATCTTCAGACTATTACAGCAAAAAGTTATTAATTTTGTGTCAACAGACAAAACCGTTTTCATATACTGCAGCGACAGAGTTGAGCCATGATGCCAAAATGACTCTTGAGGCTGTATCTCTGCAATGCTTTGACATACTGACATCAAACTTTGCCTTTGTCATTGTCATCTCACTCTGACCACACCACATCAATTTCGTTACTGTGCCACCTATTGGTCAAAAGTGATAAACCATTAAATCATAATATTAGTGACTGTATATATGATTTTTCAGCCATTTTGCCTAAAATCATCTTAAAATGCCTTTAATTGCTCATTGTTGCAGTTGGTCTTACACTCCCAGCCATGTTGGCATGTCTTGTCTTCTTCTTTGCGCTTGGCCCCGTTAATGGCTGCTCGCAGCTATATTTAATAATTGTAACCACAGTTATAATGCATTATAATCTTCAGAAAGTATAATGCATTAAAACACAACAAAACATATTTTCAGATGTAACAAGTAATCTGTGAATATTAAAATGCATGTGAAGTTTGGTTATAATTACTTATGAAAAGATATAACGCATTATATCATACATTATGAATACCTTCACAATGCATTATACATAAAGGCTATTTGTTTGGTGTTACCAAATAAACTTCATTTAAATGATTATTTTTCTTACCACTAGCTAATTACTTTTTTGTTGTTGTAGGGAGAACATTCACAGAATTTTTTTGTACCTAAGTACATTTGACAAATTATTTTATAATGTCAAAAAGACCCACTTATTAGTAGTACTAAAAAGATGTTTGTTTTACAGTTCAACAGCCACAATATGTGAACCCACATAAAATAAATAGGCCTACTTATATGTAAATGAACCGCAGACCTATTTGCTGTGAGAGGTGGTGGATCCTGTCATACACAACATGTGTGTTTCCTCTACAAGATCAGATACAATATTCTGGGCACTTTCATGGGATTGCACCCACTTTTCTTTTCGTTCAGCCTTCTCATTGAAAATGAATTGTACTCGGCTTCCTCCCACTTCGGCTGCTGTCTGCCTGCACCATAGAAATGCAATGTCCATGAAAAATAACTCTACCTGTAGAAAAACGAAAAGTGTGCCAGGAATGATAATGGCGCCATGTAAGGTGAATTGTGTTATGAAAGCACAAAATAAAATGCATCTAATATACATCCATTTGCATACAGAGCAATTCAAATTTTAAACCAGGATCTGAACTAGAGACCTTCATGGTGTTCACACCACAATACCAACGGGTAGTCAACTCCAAATGCCCCCTAAAGTAATTAGAGAGCCCACAGCCGATGGAAAGCAGCAGCACACCTCCATGAACAACAGGAACCACCAACAATGGACAAAACTTTAATGCAAGAATATCTATTTTATATGAGACAGAGAAAAAACAATGCATGGGAACAACACAAAAGCTCTCTTGTGATGTGGCAACGGTTCATAAATGTAATATTTCTAAAATGGTGTGCTCTATTTGTGATCGGAAGTAGGAACTTTTAACTGGAACGCCCCTTCGAGACAGAGTTGCGACTGGGAAAGTCAGGGAAGTGCAACAACCTCGACTTCAGAATCCAAAATGGCTGCTCAGCACATCAAACGTAGTGAAACAGTAATATAATCACATTCTTAACTGTATCACATAAAATGTTTCTTTGCCAGGAAGCAGTTATGCAGCTGCTAATGCATTGGTGTTCCCAGTGGTCTTTATCGAATTGCTGTATTGTTTTTTGGATGGTTTTTAGGATGTTGATCAGCTATAAGTACTGTAGTTCTCAATAGTTAGGGTCCAAGCACCAAAGTTACGTAGGCACCTATTAGTGTTCCTATTATTTTCCTTCTTCTTTCTTCTATGAAATTCGGCACACAGATAGAGCACAGTCTGAACTGTCACCATAGCAAATTTGGAGTCTCTACCTCAACTGTCCAAAGTTTCACTCATGTTTATGCTAATAACTTTTGAATCGTAAGGGATAGACATTTTTTTGCTCAAGACAATTTGCTTAAAAATGTTCTGCCATTTTGAATGTTCGAAAAACCTAGTTTTTCAAACTCCTCCTAGGCCATTGCTCTGATTTTCACAAAAATCTAACCAGATCATCTTCAGACCAGAGTAATAAAAAGTTATGGAATTCAAGTTGATTCGTCGAATAATGTGTGAACGAATGCGACAAACAGCACGCCAAGATTGATGTGAGGTTACATCTCCACAACGCTTTAGTGTATTCTGACCAAACTTGGTGTGTGTTATGACAACCATGAGCTGAGTCTACCTGCGCGGTTTTGGTGCAGTGCCGCCTAGTTGTCAGAAGATATGAACAATTTAGATTTCTGTTTGTAACATCAACTGTTGACATCAACTGTTAACTTTTGAACAATTTGACCAAAAATCACACAGCATGCAGATTCGAATGATACCCAATTTTACCCGTCGGCCATTTTTAATTTGATCATAAAATTCTGTATTTTATTAACGCAGTGGTGTTTTGTTAAAGGGGTAGTAAACCACGATTTCACTTTTCTAACTTTAGCTAGTGTGTAATGTTGCTGTTTGAGCATAAACAACATCTGCAAAGTTACAACGTTCAAAGTTTAAAGCAAAGGGAGATATTTGCTTTTAAAGAAATCAATTTCTAAGGACTACAGCAAACGGCCGCTAGGGACTACAGACATTCCTCCAGGGTCTCTGACATCACCAGCCCCAATATTTACATAAACCCCTCCTCCGAGAATATGAAATAAGGGTGGGCGAGGCCATTTTGTATCGCAGCAGGGAATAGTTGTTGTGGTATAGTTAGTAGGCTGGAGTGTTGTTGCCAATGCCGACGAAACGCTGTTATTTTCATCCGCATTGCAGGTGCACTTTGTCAGTCTTCCTAGGGACGGGGGTGCGTTGCAGTGCGTTTAACATACAACGTTATATGCATGTGTGTATGAGACAGAGGGGAACAGGTCACATTTGCAGCAGATATATGCTGCCCATCATAAATCAAAGCACGAGACAGACAGGGGTCGGAGGAGAAGACCGGAAAATGTGGCATAATGGACAATATTCGTCTGTATTTGCAACACACGAGCCGCGGTTCAGCTGCGCGAGACAAACACTGCCAGTGTGAGACGGGCCCGCGCGGCTCCCGCTGCACATTTCACGGAGGAAAGCTTCCACAATCTTCACGAGTTCAATGCAGGATTCTTACAACGGCTTGTCCTGAAAGATGGATTTAAAAACAGAAGCTGTTTACGGGCCACAACCTGTAAGTATGATTTATTTATGTGTTTTCCTGTAATAGTTTGTGGTTTCCTGCAAAACGCACATTTGGCTCTGCAAACCAGTTTGTTAAATGCTCATTCATACTTAACATTATCCGACTAACACCTAACGTTACAAACTTTTTAAAATCTCAACAGCGAACTTGGCATTAGTGTAAATTATTCTTTGATTAGAGCTTTTATGTATTGCTTATCTACAGGCATGCTAAACATGGTTCTGTGTTTGATTTGGATACTATAGTAAAGCCAATGTTTAGTGTTCGTTCTTGCGACAGATATTTGGCAAATCGTTCTAAAAATACAAAAGTAACAGTGCCATTCAGTAGTGATCACTATAGATCCGCAGTCTTTACTCTTGAGGACTGAACAGGTTCTGCTCGATCATCTTCACTAAAATTGTCTGGGTCTGATTCGGGCTCAAATTGGTATGGTTTTATTGACGCCATTGTACTACCCAAAGCACAGGCTACCGGTAAAGGTAAGGGGCGTGGCGTTTCCGACAAACGTGCACTAGGCGGTTAGCGAATCACAACACACTGGGCCAGCTAACCAATCTGAGCCCATTGCGTATTTTTGAGGGACTGGCTTCATAGAACCCGGAAACCATCAGACCGTTTTCACAAGGAGGGAAAGAGCAGTGTAGAATAAA
The DNA here is from genome assembly GCA_023566225.1 of Romanogobio albipinnatus. Classification (NCBI taxonomy): domain Eukaryota; kingdom Metazoa; phylum Chordata; class Actinopteri; order Cypriniformes; family Gobionidae; genus Romanogobio; species Romanogobio albipinnatus. Next base: position 4,469,131 of record CM042252.1, on the reverse strand, counting down.
GGTCAAATATATGAAAAATAATGCAATTTTTTAAAAACGAAGAATGAACACATGTTACAGTGTACCCCACAAACACAATCAAGCCTTCGAAAGAATGTGTTTTACCACCCCTTTAAGAAACTTGGTATGTGCCATCAGCACCATGCCCTGAAGGTACTCTAAAAGATTTGGGGATGTGCCACCTTGTGGTCAAAAAGTATAATTTCAAATGTCCATAAATGCTAATAGCTGTTGATTCGTTTTTGAAGCATCTCTTAATAGATTCCCTGGGTGATGCCAAGAACATACCAATTTTGCTATAGTCGGCCAAACTTGTCCGCCACTTTGATTTTCTTTCAAAACATACTTTTTCGAACTCCTCCTAGATTGTTGGTCTGATTTTCACCAAAATCGAATCATATCATCTTCAGACCATACCAGCAAAAAGTTATTTTGTGTCAATAGACAAAACCGTTTTCGTAAACCACATCAACAAATTGATGGCATGATGCCAAAATGAGGTTGTATCTCTGCAAATCTTTGTGAGTTTAGTGTGAGTTTAGAGAAGGACTGTTTCTGGGGCAGGAAAAACTTTTCTCAGCCTGAAGACAAGAACAGTCCTGTGTGTAACAAAAAAAGTCAGTGTAGTTAGATGCTTTATTTTCCTCTGCAAAGGTGTTTTCACCAGCGGCATTGACTTAAACGGTGAGTGTACAATCACCTAGGCTTCACTTTCTACTCTGGTGATTAAATCTGAATTAGAGTGTGCTGTAAAGTAAAATTACATAAAACAAACCCCTGGAGGCAGCCGCTTCACATCCACAATCAATGGTTAACATATATTTTTCCCTAGCTGGCGATTTCATACAATTATTCGGGCTGGGAATGATGAGGGCACTGCAATCTTCTTCTCCTGAGCAATCTTCTCTCTCTTTTGGCTCTTTGTAATCCTATTCCCTTCTGCCATCCAGCATCTAACAGCCTTATTAAGACAGTCTAGAATGATGAGTTAAAGGGTACGCTGTGAACGTTGTCCAAGATACACGCGGAAGAGCCTGTGACCTGTGATCGGGCCCTTTTCCTTCTCGGCTTACATTAATTGCATTTCTGCTAATTAGTAAATGCACTCGACACTGTAAAAGATATACAGTTACAATATTGTTGCTGCGATATTGCATCAGCTACAGCATGACTGATTTAATGTTTTGTTATTCACATTAGTGAAATAGTAATAAAGCATAGTACTGCATATTAATCACATTGCAGTTGTTCTCTGTACACCAGTATGCTATAAAAAGGCCAAAACTTATACAGAACTATATTTAGATATTATATGTTAAAGATCCATCTTGCAGCAAAGGCCCGTTGTTTCATAGTCACAAAAGAAACTGATGAGACGGAACAACAACAGCAAACAACTTTGTCACTAAATTAGCAACTTTTCAGACCCTTTTTAGGCCCGTTCACACCAATGACGATAACTATAATGGTAACGATAAAGATATAGTTCTAAAAATTATTCGAAATATAAAAGAATAGCAGAGTCCACACCACAACTAACGAGAGAGAAACAATAGTGTTGGAATCAATTTTGGAATGATTTGTATTTCCAGCCAATCAGAATCCACCAGACTTTAAAGAGCTCGAGCATTTAAAGTGACAGACGATAAAACTGCAGTGCGCGCTAAGAATAAACAGAACAATATAATCCACTGGTGTGGACGCATATATAGTTGATGTTATAGTTAGTCATCGTTCTTTGTGTAAAGGGGCCTTTAGTGATTTTAAATTTTAGTTTTAAGGTTCAACCTTAAAGTTATGAACCGATGAGAACAAAACAAAAATAATGACTTTATTCAACAATCTCCTCTCTTCCCTGTCACTCTCTTTCAGATGAACACAATCAGAGTTATATTAAAGGTTTATGCATTTTTTATGCTGTTGTCTGAGGTCAACTTATAACATTTGCGTGGTTTTTAGCATTCAGAAACATCATAATGAATAAGTAATAGGCTATTTTCTGCCTTGGTTTTGAGGCTCTCTGAAAAACGGTCGGTTTTGATGGGCGTGCCGCACTGAAGACTTGGTAGTAAACGCCTACGGCTAGGATTCAATAAGATTTGCATATTTAATGAGCTTCTGCTCCCCTGTCAGTGACAGCGTGTGGCAAACGGCAACCGGAATGAATCGCCCAGCCCACAGCCAGGGCTCGCAAAATGTCTTTATCAAACAAACACAATGATTCATCTCTCATCCACTCGCGATTGATTGGAATGTTGTTTCTGTATCATTTCGCTCGATCATCAGTGAATATAACCTCGAACCGTACATACACACACACACACACACACACGCAGCCCCGTGACTTTGGGCTTTGCGAGCTGGCGCTACAAGTCCGAGTCTGATCACGAATGAACCAATAACAGCTTCTCCAGCCTGTGACCGCGTGCTAAGGTATGTAATCAATAGATATCAAATGATCTGTAACAATGCAATACTAACACATATAAAAAAACATGTTTTACTCACATGAGTGTGTTTCACCGTTCCTGTCGGATCCAATATAGAAGGCACAGCATTGTGTTTTAATCTCTATATTTCTGCAAATCCAGTCTCGACCTCTATCTCTATCGATTCCGCATCGTTTAGCTCCATGAGTCGCTGGGCGGGCTTGAGGCGGTGCTTCTGCGTCCTAATACATCAGTGGTCGACATATTCTGAGATCTCTCGTTTTCTGGGCCTGGTGTCAATAAAAGCTTTTCTTTGACTAACAAGGAAGTTTTCAGCTCTGAAACTTACAGGATATTCATCACTATGAACTTTTATATATCAAAGGCTCAAAGGAAAATTGATTTCTCAATTCATCGCCCCTTTAAGATATGTCCCAGCTCTTCCAAGATTTATAATGGCTTGAAACCCAAAAAAGTGCATCCATCCATTATAAAAGTGGTCCACACGGCTCCGGGGGTTAATGAAGGCCTTCTGAAGTGAATCGATGGGTTTGTGTAAGAAAAATATCCATATTTAACATGTTATAAAGTAAAGGCCTAGTAAATTAAGGCCTTTATTAACCCCCTGAAGCCGTACGCTTTTATAATGGATGGATGCACTTTTTTGGCTTAAAAGTTTGGGCTGCCATTCACTGCCATTATAAAGCTTGGATTAGCCAGGACATTTTTAATATAACTCTGATTGTGTTCGCCTGAAAGAAGAATGTTATATACACCTAGGATGACTTGAGGGTGAGTAAATCATGGGCTAATTTTTGGGTGAACTATCCCTTTAAGGTTGGACCACTGGAGTCACATGGACTATTTTAACAAAATAGTCTTGAAAGTGGTCGTTGTGTCGCTGTCTATGGAGGGGTCAGAGAGCTCTCGGATTTCATCAAAAAGATCTTCATTTGTGTTCTGAAGATGAATGGTCTTACAGGTTTGTAACGACATGAGAGTGAGGAATAAATTACAGAATTTTCATCTTTGGGTAAACTAACCCTTTAAAATACAGTATGTGAACATGGAGAGACAACAGATGTTAAGTGCTTGACAGTTCATCTAGCAACATTTAGCGACTTTTTGAGCAGGCTTTTGCTACTTTCCATTGAAAATAGTTTGCAACACTGCTGGAGATGGCAAGAACATTCCGACATCCGTGTTGATGAGTGCATGTGTGAGGGAATTAAGACGTACTCGCAACTCCAATTTCAACAAATATTGTAGTGTGAGTACAAATATTGTTGATAACTTCTGGAGAGTAATAGTGCAGACACTTTTCACTGTGCATGTGTTCTATCAAATGGAGTATACTTTGGTTAAAGGTCATGCATTTGGCTGTACACACGTATTGCTTGTGTCAAAACATTGCTCTTTACATTTTAATTCGTCTTGGTTCTGAAATTTTCTCAGGTGAATCACAGCATTGTAAAAGCGGGAATGAGCGCTATTTTACAGTGATTTCTTCTGCTGGATTTCTCTGATTGGTGGATATTTCTCTGCAGGATCATGATGGCATGGACAGAAGTTTACGCAATCTTTAACCAATTCTGTGAAAAATCCAGGTGGAAATCCCTTCCGAAATACATTCAATACAGATTGCAATTCAATTGCGTGAACCACTTGAGGAGGTGCTTTCAGATGCACTCTAGACACAACTGGACAAATGCTTTTGGTTTTTGAAGCCACATAAGTAAATTGCACTCATTTCAAAAAGGTAAAAAAGAAAGGCGCAAAGGTGTGATAATCTCTAGAATCTCTCTTCTACAAGCCAACACACAAAGTGCCGTGAATAAAACTCAATGTTTGGCATTGAAAATCATTAAAAGTGGTGAACATTACTTTCTCTCACCAGTGCTGATGGTGCTTTCTCTCCTATTGCAGTCATTGATCTTGAAATCAGCTGACGATAAATAAAATGCAGCACTATTGCTTTTAGTGACATGAAATGCATCTTTTCTGCATTTAGTGCAGGAACTGAAGATTAGATTTATATTCATTTGGCAAAGACATTGTGTGTAATATAGCTGTTTGTGCATGTAAACAATCTACAAAATTAGGGGGAAAAGAGGGCAAAAAATAATTTTATGGACTTCCAATACCAACACTATAGTTACCATAGATATAATACTGTTTACAGCTGCTTGTGAAGCCTCGATAGATGAAACCCGATTATGGTAAGGGACATTACATTTCCAACACCCTCTCTAAGCAGCTGACCAATTACAACCCAGTGGAGCAGCTGACCAATCAGAGGACACTGGGCTTTTTGGAAAGGCAGGCTTTAAGAGACAGGGACTAAAACAGAGGGCCCTATTTTAATGATCTGAGCTCATGGTCTGTAGCGCATGCCGCAGGTGCTCTTAGGCTGTGTCCGAATCCACTTTTGCTAGTTTAACGACGGAAAAAAACAGTCGGTGCGCCAGGCACATGGTCCAAAAGGGTTGTACCTCGTCTCTTAATGAGTCATGGGTGTAACGTGCAATAAACCAATCAGAGTCTCATCTCCCATTCCCTTTAAAAGCCAGTTGCGCTCGCACCATGGCGGATTCACTATTTACATGGAGGATTATAGACACCCTCAACCTGACGAGTCAGTTTAAATACATGTGTGTATTGCCACGATTGGTTAAATAGACCATTTAATTCATCATTACTGCAAATAGATAATTCTGATACATGCAATGACCATCCATTACGACATGTAGGCCAGAGTCCTGCACGGGTTCGGGTAACCGCGAATATTGCTGATATGGGTGAAAAACATCCTAACTGTGTCGGATACGGGTGCGGGTCGGGTCGGACAAGGGAGAAACACGGGTCTAAACACGGGTCACGTGCAAACGTAAAAATATGCATGTATTGTAGATGTGTTCCTACAAAATATATGCATATATTTAGGAACACATCTACAAAAATATGCCTTGCCTGTATTTCAAGTTGATAAAATAATTTCAAATGCATATCAGTTTATTTGTGCCCGCGCCCTCCCAGGAGAATCACAATCGCACCCGTGCGATCTGCCTGCACTGCAGTCGTCGAGATGGATCCTGAGGAGTTGAAGAAAATAATATCTAGTGGAGATTGTAAAGTTGTCGACAATACGTCATCAAAAATCAAGTCCAGTGTGTGGGAGAAATTTGGAGTTATCTCAGATGAAGAAAACAATATTGTGAAATGCTTTGCTGCATGCAAAACCTGCCTTAAAGTTTTCGTATTGGATAGCCGCAAATGTGGAACTTCATCGCTGAGGAAGCATGCAGATAACTGTGGTAACAAACCAAGCACAGTTCTATCGAACAGTATTTTTCAAAAGGGGACAGTCACAGAACTGAAGGTGCCTCGTAGAGATGATAAAGACACATAACCATGTTTTTCATGATGTAGCCTTTTGACAGCTTCGGCTGAAGTTGTCCTTGTGTTAATGGTCTTGTAATAACTTCTGTATGCTGGCAATAACATTTTTGTAAGTGTGTCTATAATGTGATATGCTAAACAAACCATACAAACCACTACGTGAACTTCGCTCCTCTGAAGCTGGCCTTTTAATTGTCCCCAAAACTAAACTTAAATCCATGGGTGATTAGATTAGATTAGATTAAACTTTATTGTCATTACACAAGTACAGGTACAAGGCAACGAAATGCAGTTTAGGTCTAACCAGAAGTGCAAAAGCAGCAAGTGCAGGATATACAACGGTTGCATAAGTGCATGATATACAATGGATGAACAAGTGCAGGACATGGATATGTACTGAATATAAATAAATATATAGAGATGGTTGTTACTATAAACAGAATTTACAGGTGAATATGTACTATGAGTATAATATAATATACAGATGGCTATTACTATAAACAGAATTTTACAGATATAGGTATACAATGATATGTTAGGCTAAGATGAGGAATAGCAGTGGATTAAGGTAGTGCAATAAAGTATGGACAGAAGCTATCCGAAAAAAAAAGTGTAAAGTGCAGTGGAAGTGATTGCATATTACAGTTAGAAGTACGGTGCAAAATGCAAATGTAAACAGTTGGTACTGTGAATACAGTCGGCAGTGCAAATGAGCATAATCCAGTTAAGGTATGGTAGTGCAAGATGCATATGTAAACAGTTGTTACTGTAATAAACAATTTGTAGTGCAAATTAACATTCCAGTAGTGCAAATAAGGCAGATGTGAGGTAGGAGATGGAGAGTTAGCAGTATATGAGGGAGTGGATCAACGGTGGTTTGAGTTCAATAAAGAGACAGCTCTGGGGAAAAAACTGTTCTTAAGTCTGCTGGTCCTGGTCCGGAGGCACCTGAAACGCCTGCCGGAGGGCAGGAGAGAAAACAGTCTGTGGGCAGGGTGAGAGGAGTCCTTGAGGATGCTGCGAGCTCGATGCAGACAGCGTTTCCTCTGGATGTGCTCTGGTAGTGGAGTCCCTGTGATGCGCTGGGCAGTTTTCACCACCCGCTGCAATGCCTTGCCGTCCGCAACAGAGCAGCTCCCATACCATACTGCGACACAGTTGGTCAGGATGCTTTCTATTGCGCAGCGATAGAAGTTCACCAGGATAGCCGAGGAGAGCTGATTCTTCCTCAGTGTCCTCAGGAAGAAAAGGCGATGGTGAGCCTTCCTGACCAGGCTGGAGGTGTTGGTCGTCCACGACATGTCCGCCGAGATGTGGATCCCCAGGAACTTGAAACTGGAGACACGCTCAACAGCCATTCCATTGATGTGGATGGTGTCGTGTGTGCCTCTTGACTCTTTCCAGCCTTTAAATAACACACAAAATACTGCACGGTTTTGTTGGTCAAGTTTTCAGTTCCTCAAAATAGCAACGCCACAACGATGCGCCTGGACACGCCTGGATTTCAGACCAGACGCCCATGGGAGAACAGATGGGCACGAGTGCATTTGCTATGTAAACAACGTTGCACTGGACGTGAAAATGAAAACTGTGTCGGGCTGAAACAAACAAAACACACTTGCGTCGCGCCTGGCATCACATTGCGCCGGGTGTATGATAGGACCCAGAGTGTTTCAGGCAGAGTGGGAAAAGAGGTGCTGTAGCAATGTACAGTACGAGAAAAACTCTAGCTATCTAGCAGACCCCAGAAATAAAAAATATAAACTTGTAAATGAGCATAATATCCGCAGTTGGGCACTTCAAAAAAGGGGATGGCTATCTGATCAGAGAAATTGCATGAATTGGCCATGTCTAAATGGGCCCATAACTGCAGTAATAATAATAAACAGAATGTTATTGTCCTTTAGTGTGGACCCCAGTATACTTGTCATTATGGCTATCTTACTTGTTGTGAAATGTGCATTCTTGGTGTGAATCTATTTTAGAGGCTTATTTGAACTATTCAACAGGTATGTTTGTCTGTGAATGTTAAACGGGCATGTACAGTCAAACCAAAATGTATTCTGACACCTTCAGTATTTCTCACATTATCACAGTTTATTGGCTATAGTTTAGAAAATGGTAATACATATGACAAGAACTCAGAGTTAAACTGTGTCAGAACAAACTTGTCTTGATAATGTCAGATAACTTTGATAGAAAGGGATGTAACGATTACAATCAACCAATCAGCTGTTAGATTTAAGAACACAATTAGATGATACCAATTTAGCTCAACCAATGACCAAACAATGCTTCATTTTGTTCAGTATGTGGTGTCAAAGGTCACATTAGCAATTAAAGAAAAAACACTTCAGCAAAACAAGTGTCTGAATCATTTTGCTCCCAAATTTTTATCAGTTTTACTGGTAGTCCATATTATGAAGAATGTTTGGGTATAATATGTCAGTTTATTTTGCTCTCCTCACTTACAGAAATGAACTATAGCGTCCTGCACACACTAGTATAAAATGATACCTGGTGTCTGAATCATGTTTGGTTTGACTGTATTTATGCAACAACACGCAAAGATCCACCATTAGCTGAAAGAGTTATCTGATCCTTAAGTAAGTGAACTTGTGGACCAAGATATGGATGTATTTATAGTTCTGGGGGACTGACACTGGTCGCAGCCCAATGAGATCCATCCCTATGTTTGAAGGGCACTTTATCATTAACAGTGACAGTAGGGGCAAGGGGCAAGTGGGGATGTGGAGACTTGCGGGAGGTCCGCTGACACACCTCAGATGTCTGAAATTCTCTCTGCAGTGTTCTTGGCACCCAGATAAAAGCGTCCCATCACCTCCTCTGTCTTTGCTTGGGGGAAGGCCAAGCACTATCTTATCTCTCCAGGATGCCACAAACCACATGAAACCATTCTTGATGGTAAAATAAGTACTTTCACACTAAATAGTTAACCCTGTCACTTTAATGGAAACCTGGGTTCTCTTGCTTCACATTTCACACTGTTCATACTTTACCCAGGGTTACCAATTAATCCTCGTTTTCTAGGGCTGTAATCTCCCAGTCGATTATTAGTCGTTACGTTCTGGCTCGACCAAAATTCTGATTGGTCGATTTTTTTTTCGCCGCGTTCATTTAGTTAGTTTTGCCGCGTTCATTTCATCAGTTTTGCCGCGCTGCGTTCATTTCATCAGGTGGAGAGCACTAATTGCTAATGGGGGTGTTTTCAGAGCAGCCCTGTTTCACAGGTAACAGTCTGTCTTCAGAACACCCCCTTGTTTCCACTTCTTTTGGATTAGCCCAACCCACTGGTGAAGAGAAGTCTCTCGCTGGTCCTTTGTTTTTCATTCCCCGCTGGCTCAAACGCACGCCCATAGCGGTAAACTTGAGGAACGCCCATCAACATACACATGAGGGGGAAGCGTCACAACGCCACGCTTCAGTCGTGCCGCAAAAGTGGATCTGTACTGTCGGTTTTGCCGCGTTCATTTCATCAGGTGGAGAGCACTAATTGCTAATGGGGGTGTTTTCAGAGCAGCCCTGTTTCACAGGTAACAGTCTGTCTTCAGAACACCCCCTTGTTTCCACTTCTTTTGGATTAGCCCAACCCACTGGAGAAGAGAGACAGATTGAAGAAGGTGATGATAAGTGATGATATCACTAGTTGACAACATAGTACTATATTTTCAGAAATCATAGGCTATGATGGTGCACATGATGCAACGCTGTCAGAGCCGAAAGACTCGTGTGTCAGACTCATTTCAGTGCAAAATAATCAGGTCAAAAATGATTTAATATACTGCAAATAGCCTACTAGTTTTTTATGTTTATTTATAATTCATTTAGGCAGACAACAAGGCTACCAAGTACTGCACACAGTGCGCAGCTAATTTTAATTCATAAAACGTTTTTTTTCCTAACGTCATTTTTAGTCGAAAATTTCAGGACTTCAGTCGACCAAGATTTTATTTGGTTGATTACAGCCCTATCGTTTTCATACGCTGATGTTTCACACTGTACAGTCCGGAACCCAGGGTTAACGTTCTGATTTGCATATTTGCGGTGTCAGTGCCATGGATTGGATGGATGCCACACATGACCAGTTTACATTACACATGTAGTTTACATGACTAGTTTACACATGACCATTTTCATAACATAATGCTGACTGCTATTAAGATTTTCCTGAAATAACTTTTTGGTTGAAAAAAAGCTAACTTCATCACTTTTGTGACTGTCCAAAGCATGTGGCTATGAGGAATTATTGCTGTCTAGTGGGTGTCTATTGCTAAAAATCTGGTCATAAATCAAGTCGTCACCTTTATTTATACAGTGCTTTATACAATGCAGATTTACAGTGCTAACAGGAAAATGATGCATTTTCGGCTGTTGTTCAGCTGAAGTCAGTTCAGTTGTAAAGATCATCAATTATTAAATTAGTTCATTTAATCTATAAAGCAGTTCTGCAAAAAATGGTGTCATCATCCGGCTCAGTTCAGTTCTCATACAACAGCATCAGTACAGTCAGATCAATAATATTGTTGAGTATTAAGTGCCCAACTATGCAAGCCAGAGACAGAATAGAGAAATACACCTTGGGAGAAACAAGGCTCAGTCGGGGGGCCAGTTCCCCTCTGGTCTATGAACGAACACGGTGTTATTCAGATTCAGACTGCATCACAAATCAGAATTCAGATCGGGATTGTAGCATTTGAATTCATCCAGTTCCTTTTGCTTGAAGATCGATTCATCACGCCGGTATGGAGCCGAAGCTGGTCATAGGGTCTGAGGGACCTGTCTGGTTCTTGTGATATCTATGGCATATTCAGATCATGGCATGAAAGTTTGCAGTGATGATTATTGTAGCCGATCACAGACATGTTGAGCGCATGAATGCAGGGATCTCGACAATGGAACTCGATTTCTGCACACTAGCGAATGCTTTCATCATAACTAACAGTGCAGACACAATGTAAAAAAGAGATTCGTTTATTTTAACAGGAGTTTTGGTGTGAGTCCAGAACTCAGTCACTGATAAACTCACTCTGTTTGATTGACAGCTCCAGCGATTGTAAATGAAGTGTTATTTAATCGCTTTCTGTATATAATTTAATCACAGTTTGAATAACAGATTATTTTCATCCTACTAAGAGAAACAATGTGAAGTTGAGCGTTTAGTCACTGGTTTGATTTACATGAATCATTACATATCAGAAATCACAGGTCACAGATCAGGCATTAGGATTACTCGCATGTTGTGGCATTACTGTCGAGTCCATATCGTAGAAGTCTTTGTAAAACCAAAGAATCCACAGTGAAATGTACAGAATACAAATAATTAATTCTCAACTGAGACATTCACATTGTTGAAAATAAATAAGCACAATCCTAGCATTAGGATCCTTTGGAAGGTAATGTTATATTTAGTCCAGTGATCCTGTATCTCTTCTCTCCTCGTCATCTCACTAACACTCTAGTGGGCGGGGCCAAAGTTGTGATGATGAAGTAGGCGTTGATCTTCTTCTTCAGAGGCGTCTTTCACCATCTATTATAGGCTCATTCCACAATGAGTCGTTCTCTGGGCTTGGTTACAATACAAGATGTTTTTGGACAAACAAGGAAGTTTTCTGTTCTTAAACTTACAGGATATTCTTATAGTATGGTGGCCGTCAAAAGCTCAAGGAAAAGTTGATTACTCAGTTCATGACCCCTTTAAGATTCCTCTGGGTAGAAGCTATGGATCTTGACTCTTTGGCTCTTGCATGACTCTATTTGAAAACATTTATGCAGCCCTACATGGTGCCCCGTTTGGACATGGTGGCGCCCTGTGGGATGTGGTGCCCCTGGGCAAGAGCCCAATCGTCCATATGGTTTATCCGGCCTTCTTGTCTGGACAATGATTTTGCAATATGTTCTCCATAGTAATCGCATACTTGCTGTATGTACTTGAGTATGCTTATAGTCAACACAAAGAAACAAGAACTGTTCACTGTAAGAGTTGCTGAGCAGTTTACTTGGACACCGTTTAGAGGGGTTGTTTATATTTGCAGAAACTCATCTTCACACAGTGTCATTCTGGCCTGGGCAGTGCCTTTCGCTGACTCTTGGCAACGAGTGAACAGGAGACAGAAGCAGCAGGTACGTTTGCTTTCCACTTCAAATCTGATGCTTGTTTCTTTTGTCCTCTCAAGGTGTGAATGAAAAGTGGTGCTGTCCACTCCTCAGCTGTCCAGCAAGCATTCACGGAAAACAGCCACTCACCTGTCAGCATGCTTTCACATCAAAGTCCTGTTTTTCCTTCTGCCACTATAGGTAGAGATGAATGGTTACTCTTTATTTACCAGTATATTTACTTATATTACAGTGTAGTTACCAAAGAAAGTACTGGTAATATAAGGTAACTACATGGGTTAAAGTTAGGTTTGGGAGTAGGTTCAGGGTTAGTTATAATCCAGATATTGTATTTGCTATAATAAGTACATAGTATGTACATGCAGGACAGAACTGTAAAATAAAGTGCTACCACATGATTTATACTTTTAGCCCTGTGGACTTTTGGAAAATAAACTTTTAACTGTCTCTAATTTGTCTTCTAACAGTGGGAAATTCTTTGATTTACTGTATTTGTTACTGAATTAATTACTTTAAAGAAGCCTTTCTTCATTCAGACAACTGTAAGAGCCACAGGTTACTTATTTATTTATACTACATACTTAGATGTGGATTTAATAATTGTGAATAAAATGTAATATAATACATTTAATGATGGGGATGTAATTTCCTGCAATGTGTCATAGTTGTGTTCTGGTTTTGCTTTCATTGTGTTCACTTTCTGTTTGCTCATTTTCCTTTGACCCATTGGTTTATCTCATTCACCTGTCCCGTGTTAATTAACTCATTAGTTCCCTTGTTTAGTTCTGATATAAGTACTAGTTTTGTGCAGTCCATTGTCCTGTCTCGTCAGTGTATAAGTGTGGTGTGTATTCTCATTCCTTCTTTGTTATGTATCTTGTGAATTATCAAGTAAAGACTTTTTGAGTTGAGTTTGAACTTCATTTGCCTTCATCTCGTTTATCTACACCACCAGTTTGTGACAGAAGAGAGGAAAGTGTCCAAGAAAAGGATGGACTCAGCGGGGGCTACAACTTCAAGTGCAAATACAACTTTCATGAGGAGCGATTTACCAGAAGATATTCTGTGCTCCATCTACCAGAACAGCCGTGAGATTGAATTATATGTGGAGGAATTCTGAGATTATTGCCATTTTACATCCTGGGATGACGGGAGCCTCGTGGATTTGTTTTGGAGAGGATTGGACCGTCATCTAACACCTTTGATACCAGTAGGCAATTAAGCCCTCTCCTTGAAGCAGTATGTGGATTGGATGCTGTGGATAAGTGGTTCTCATTACACGGTTGGAGAGGTGGAGCACAATGATGCCGCAAGGCAAATGTTCTCATCGCCCAACAATAAACCAGTATCTATCACCTGAGCTAAGCCATGGTCTCATCATGCCTAGTTGGTTACACAGTTTTGAGAGAGCATTTCCTGTGAACTATAGTCTAGTTTCTAAATTGGAGTACTTTCCTCTCATGTCCGTTCGAAGGGCAAGGAAATCAAGCTCAGCGGTTTTAGGTCTATCACTTTAGCTGTTCCATGTCTTCGCACATTACCAAGAATCCATCCCCGATCCCATTTCAGTCCAAGAATCCAATTTTAAGCCCGTTCAGATCCAGGTGCAGCTGCAGAGTCAGAGTCCCATTCAGAGACTACTAAAGCCCCAGCGCTTCATTTAATATCAGCCCAAAGGAGGAGGCTGAGGAAGAAGAAATGGTCCTCTGCATGGCCAGCCCCTGAGTCTGCTCCAATGTCGGCTCCAGCCCCTGACCAGAGTCCAGTAATGGCTCTAGCCCCTGACCAGAGTCCAGTGATGGCTCCAGCCCCAGACCAGAGTCCGGTGATGGCTCTAGCCCCTGACCAAAGTCCTGTGATGGCTCTAGCCTCTGACCAGAGTTTAGTGATGGCTCCAGCCCCCCTGACCAGAGTCCAGTGATGCCTCTAGTCCCTGACCAGAGTCTGTTGATGGCTCTGGCCCCTGACCAAAGTCCGGTGATGGCTCTAGCCCCTGACCAAAGTCCCGTGATGGCTCTAGCCTCTGACCAGAGTTTAGTGATGGCTCCAGCCCCCCTGACCAGAGTCCAGTGATGCCTCTAGTCCCTGACCAGAGTCTGTTGATGGCTCTGGCCCCTGACCAAAGTCCGGTGATGGCTCTATCCCCTGACCAGAGTCCGGTGATGGCTCTAGCCCCTGACCAGAGTCCGGTGATGGCTCTAGCCCCAGACCAAAGTCCATTGATGGCTCTAGCCCCTGACCAGAGTTTAGTGATGGCTCCAGCCCTGACCAGAGTCCAGTGATGGCTCTAGCCCCTGTGTCCACTCCAGTGTCGGCTCCAGCCCCTGTGTCTGCTCCACTGTCGGCTTCAGCCCCTGAGTCTGCTCCAATGTTGGCTCCAGCCCCTGCATCCACTCCACTGTTGGCTCCAGCCCCAGAATCCGCTCCAGTGTCGGCCCCAGCCCCTGTGTCCGGTCCAGTGTTGGCCCCTGTGTCCGCTCTAGTGTCGGCTCCAGCCCCTGAGTCTGCTTCAGTGTCAGCTCCAGCCCCTGTGTCCGTTCCATTGCCGGCTCCAGCCCTGTGTCCGCTCCAGTGTCCGCTCCAACTCCTGTGTCCCAGACCAGACCCAGACCAGAGTCCGGTGTTGTCTCTAGCCCCTGACCAAAGTCCAGTGATGGCTCTAGCCTCTGACCAGAGTTTATTGATGGCTCCAGCCCTGACCAGAGTCCAGTGATTGCTCCAGCCCCTGACCAGAGTCCAGTGTCCACTCCAGTGTCGGCTCCAGTCCCTGTGTCCGCTCCAGTGTCAGCTCCAGCCCCTGTGTCCGCTCCACTGTCGGCTTCAGCCCCTGAGGCCGCTCCAGTGTCAGCTCTAGCCCCTGAGTCCGCTCCAATGTCGGTTCCAGCCCCTGCGTCCAGTCCACTGCTGGCTCCAGCCCCAGAGTCCGCTCCAGTTTCCGCTCCAGCCCCTGAGTCCACTCCAGTGTCAGCTCCATCCCCTGTGTCCACTCCAGTGTCGGCTCCAGCCCCAGAGTCCGCTCCAGTTTCCGCTCCAGCCCCTGAGTCCACTCCAGTGTCAGCTCCATCCCCTGTGTCCACTCCAGTGTCGGCTCCAGCCCCTGTGTCAGGGTTATGTTCTGTTTTTTCTTCATTGTGTTCACTTTCTGTTTGCTCAATTTCCTTTGACCCAGTTTTCCTATATGGTTCATTGGTTCATCTCATTCACCTGTCCCTTGTTAATTAACTCATTAGTTCCCTTGTTCAGTTCTGGTATAAGTACTACCTGTTCTGTTCAGTTCATAGTCCTGTCTCGTCAGTATATACGTGTGGTGTGCATTCTCCTGCCTTCTTTGTTATATATCTTAGTAAAAACTGAGTTTTCATTTGCCTTCATTGTGTTTATCTACACCACCAGATTGTGACACAATGATCTTTAGTTTTCAAATTGTCAGGTTGGAGTCATACCATTTTTGACGATGTAACAAATGTTAGCTGTTAATTATGTAATAAACATTCATAAAAGAGGTTACTTGAATGTCGACTGTTATTGGAGTTTAACTCAAGCTTGCATATCTCAAAGGTGTAATTAACTATGACAATTTATTTTTTGTAACAACGTTATGGTGCTCTATGGTTAGTTTATCTACTCTATCTATTCAACTGTGTGAATGATTCATTTGTGTGTCTGATTTTGTATGCATTAACCAGCATAGTAACAGTACCATGCCAACTATTAAGGAATGTGAGCAGAGAGAGACAATAATGAAGAGGTTACAAAAGACTGAACGCACACAATATTCCTCTGTCTAAAAACCAGCAAGCCTTATTCCATTCTCATAGACACAGCACATTTATAATCCTGTGGGAATGCCACAAAATTCACAAATATCACAGTGCTTGTTTGTCTCATGCAATGTTTCCTCTGTAATATTAAGGAGGCACATCCCCAGTAAGAATGACAGGAGGTCTGAGAGCATGGGCCGATCCAGTCTTTGCGGTAATCCACCTCCATCTTTGTTTGGGATAATAGGGGCGACCAGGGGCTCATTAAAGTCTACAGACTGCAGTGTATAAACTGCTGAAAGACCTTATTAGCGCTTCTCTAATTCAAAAAGCAGCTGAGGGATCTTAATAGGGATGTCACCATAAATAATTGGTGCGAACACGAGACGTTCAAAACTAGAAATTAGTCTCGCACCACACAGGATCAGAGATAAGCCGCTTGTTGATATTTTCCCTGTTTATTCAACAGACGTGAGATGGTAGAAATGTGAAAAAGAATTGCATATCACAAGATAGCTTGTACTACACTACACAAAATAAAAAACTAAACTAAAACAATGATGCATAATTTACAGTGGTAAATAAGTGAAACACATTTCTGTTTCAAGACACCCGCATTCTGGCTTGTCCTAATGTTACAAGACGTGAGTGTATATGTGTAATGTGTCTGGTTTAGTTTGCTAGAGTAAGCGGGTTCAACAGTGCTTAAAACGTTATGAAATATACAATCCTTAAAATAAGCCAAATGTTTGGAATAATTCTGATTTTAATTCTGAATGCAATGATGCATTTATAGAGGTTAATAACTGTATTATTACCCAATAAGTATTTATAAGAACTCAACATGGCTGCTAATAACAATATTTTCACTTATTTGACAGAAATCTGAATTACTAATAAGTCATTGTAACTATAATATAATACCATTATAGCAATGCAGGCTGCATCTTTATAAATACATTCATTAATCATACGACTGACTAATTCATACTTATGAATCAGTGTATAATGGATTATGAACATGTGCATTGATAAAGCAAATGCATAACTTATAAATAATTATAAGAATAATATAAATGTAACTATAACTGTTCTTATAATGCATTATAGGTCTTAACAAGTCTTTATAAATATGTTTATAGAACATAAATGGAGCTATAATTCATTGTAAGCATGGCTTCATAGCAAGTGTTACCAAAGTCTCATATGCTCACATTTATTTAACAATAATAAAATAATAATAACAGTAAAAACATTTTTTTTTTTTAAATTACTACAATTTAACATAACAGGTTTTTTATGTAATATATATTTAAAATATAATTTATGATGACAAATCTATTACTGTTGCTTCATATTTTGATGTTAATTGTGACACATGTTTGGGGTGAGTAATATTTAAAACAACACAACATAAATTAATACACACATTAAATTGATCATTTATAATATATACATATCACAAAATATCTATTTTTCAAATAAATGTTGTTCTTTTAAACTTTCTATTAATCAAAGAATCCTGAAAAAGAAAATCAGCATTTCCACA